>CP136054.1:113192733-113367733 GCA_032464435.1 Aegilops umbellulata | reverse complement strand
GTTTCGTACGCTTCACGACAACTGAAGCCCCGCGAATTGAATTATGCCATGCATGATTTGGAGTTAGCAGCCGTAGTGCATGCATTGAAAACATGGAGACATTTCCTCATTGGAAACCATTGTGAGGTGTACACGGATCACAAGAGTTTGAAGTACATTTTCACGCAGAAGGAGTTGAATCTCAGACAAAGGAGATGGTTGGAGCTCATCAAGGATTATGATATGAGATTGCATTATCATCCCGGAAAGGCTAATGTAGTAGCTGACGCATTGAGCCGTAAGAGCCATGTCAATACACTAATGATGGGAGAAATACCAAAGGAGTTAGCCGAGGATCTTCATGAGCTATGTTTGGAAATAGTTCCGAGAGGCTATGTAGCAGCATTGGAGATTCAGTCAACTTTGATGGATAGAATCAGAGAAGCTCAAAAGACTGACAAGGAGATTGCCTCCATAAAGGAGAAAATGAATGAAGGAAAAGCTAAGGGATTTCGTGAGGATGAGCACGATACCCTATGGTTTGAAGACCGTGTCTATGTGCCCAATGACCCGGAGATTAGGAAGTTGATTCTGCAAGGGGCGACTCACCCTATTCGATTCACCCAGGAAATACCAAGATGTATTTGGATTTGAAGGATACTTTCTGGTGGACCGGAATGAAGAAGGATATTGCGGAGTATGTAGCAGTTTGTGATGTATGTCAGAGAGTAAAGGTAGAGCATCAGAAGCCAGCAGTATTGTTGCAGCCATTGCCGATACCCGAATGGAAGTGGGATAAGCTAGGCATGGATTTTATCATGGGATTACCAAGGACTCGTTCCGGCTATGACTCAATCTGGGTTGTAGTTGATAGATTGACGAAGGTAGCTCATTTCATCCCAGTAAAGACCACCTACACCAGTGCTAAGTTGGCAAAGATATACATGACCAGGATCGTATGTCTGCATGGGGTTCCGAGGAGTATCGTATCAGATAGAGGAACCCAGTTTACCTCAAAGTTCTGGAAGCAGTTGCATGAGACTTTGGGTACCAGGCTAGAATTCAGTACAGCTTTTCATCCGTAGACAGATGGATAGACTGAGAGAGTCAATCAGATTTTGGAAGATATGCTGAGAGCTTGTGCACTAGATTATGGATCTAGTTGGGACAACAATTTGCCATATGCAGAGTTCTCTTACAACAACAGTTACCAAACCAGTTTGAAGATGGCCCCTTTCGAAGATTTGTACGGAAGGAGGTGCAGGACACCATTATCATGGGACGAAGTTGGGGACTGCCGGTTGTTTGGACCTGATTTGATTAAGGAGTCTGAACAGAAGGTGAAGTTGATTCGCGATAAGCTCAAGGTAGCCTAGTCCAGGCAGAAGAGCTACGCGGATTCTAAACGCAAGGAGATAGTTTACGAAGTCGGAGACAGAGTTTATCTTCGAGTATCTCCACTTCGAGGAATTAAGCGTTTTGGAGTTAAAGGAAAGTTAGCGCCACGATTTGTAGGACCATATCGAGTTTTGGAGCATATGGGAGAAGTGGCCTACAAGTTGGAATTGCCCGAAGGATTGTCAGGAGTTCATGATGTATTTCACGTTTCTCAGTTGAAGAAGAGTCACGCGGAAATGGCTGATATACCCTTGAGAGATACAGTACCATTGGAAGCAATTCGGTTGGATAACAATTTCACCTATGAGGAGAAACCAGTTAAGATTCTCGAGTTTGCCAGCCGAGTCACCCGCAGTATGGTTATCAAGTTTTGCAAAGTTTAGTGGAGCCACCACATGGAGGATGAAGCCACCTGGGAAGGAGAGTAAGATTTGCTCAAGGACCACCCTCACCTATTTTCTAGCCAACCCGAATCTCGAGGGCGAGATTCATCTTAAGGGGGGTAGGTTTGTAACATCCCAAATTTTCAATTTGGTATGTTATACATTAGATCATCATGCATATCATATTTTATTTGCTTTTGGTTTTGATCCTAGAAAATCCTAAGCAACTCAAGGACCCACGGAGAGAGTTGGGGGTTTCGTTATTTTCATATTTGAGTTTTCTCAAATTTTGAGAATAGGATCATTTGATTTTATTTATTTTATCATCAATTATTTCTATTACAAAAAATATGAGAGAGGGAATAAAATGACTTTCCCAAAATAAAGAAATAATGAGGATTTAATAATAAAATCAAATAAGATTTATTTCGGAGTTTTTTTGATATTTTATTTGAATTTAGGAAAAATATGCGTTTCTCAAAATTGTATTTAGGGCCCAAATAAATGTTCACTTTGTCGGGCTTGATTTTAGAAGCCCGGGAAAATTTATTTCCGGATTTTTGGAGTCCGTTTAGTATTTCTTTTTATTTTTCTTCCGAGCGCAATTATTATAAAAAAACGAACCGACCTACGGGCCGTGTCCGACTAGGACTCCCGGCCCGTAGGGGCTTTATAAGCCGGCCCACCCCGTGGGGAACCCTAGCCAGCCCTAGCCCCCGCACCCGTGCCGCCAGCCGCCGCCGCCGCCTTCGCGCCGCGTTGCCGCCGCCCCGCCGCGCCGCACGCTCGCCGAGGTTCGCCGCTTCGAAATCCGTGCTCGTTTTTTTTAAAGAAAACCAATCGGTTTTTCGTCGGTTTTATTTTTCGGTTTTTTTCGGGTTTTTTATTATTTATTTATCTTATTATTTTTCGGTTTACGTTAATTAACAAACGTTCGTTCGTTAATCCGTTCGTCGTTTTTCTTTTTCTCGGATTTTCCGCGGTTACTTTCTGATCGCGATTTGTGATCTGATTTTCGTTTTAGTATAACTTTTCGCTCGTTCATCGGAATCAGGCGATTCAAGCGCCTGGAGTTTCATCTCGAAACCCTCTATCCGATTAATCAACTTAAACAAGTTTTTGCTACTTTAAAATTTGACTTAGGTCCAGATTAGTAGAACGAAGTTGTTTTCTTTCGCCATTTGACTTTCGTTGCTTCGTTCGATTTGATTCTTTTTGCAAACCGGAGTTCTTAAGTTGAACTTTCTGGTTAGATCTCTTATTTGAGTTTTACCTGTGCAGTAGATGAGTACTCATTGTATGCTTGTTTGTTTGTCTGCGATAGAACACCCGGAGTGCGCCGCCTGTTACTTCGAATCTCTAGGTTTCGCGGATCATCAGCAAGGCAATTAACACTTTGATCATACCTCTTTTTACTACCCAGTTTTATTGCATTAGATCAATCCTCAAACATTGCATGGTTAGGATCTAATTAAATTGTGGGATGGGAAGTAGATGAGGTAGTACCTATTACCTGTTTTATTATCAACCTTCGGGAGTTACTTCTACGTTTGCTTATTATGCTATGCTATGCTAGTAGACGTGGATTGGGTGAGTGATATCCATGACCGATGTGAGTTTGTTAAATTAATGGTTTATCTAAGGTGGCAACTTAAACACACATCTGGCTGGATTGAGGTACCTGGGTATTCTAGGATTGCCTGTTGTTTTCTTTATGGACCGCCACCCAGGCTCAAAGGGATCATGAGATTATTCAAACTAGAAACTTCCGTGTGTAGCCACAAGCCATTATGGGCTCTGGCATAGTTGATTAAGTCGTGCGAACTCTTACAGGGTAGACTAGCAGATGTAGGGGAAAGTAGGTGTACCGTTCTATCCATCGTAAGGTGCTAGCGCTTCTGAAAGACTGTGTCTCGGTCATCCGTTTCTCAAACGCCATGTAGTGCGAGAAATCAAATGGAGGCGATCGAGTCTTGTGGGGAAAAGTGCGCAAACCTCTGCAGAGTGTACAAACTAATCATGGTTAGCCGTGTCCCTGGTTATGGACGTTTTGAGTATATAGTACTTGCATATCATGTGAATCTCATCATGTTACTTCTAGATTAATATTGTTGGGTTTTAATGATGATGATTATTAATTGGGATTGAGGATGTTGTCAACCATTCTCAATGTTTAACAACCACCATGATAGTTAAATAAATTTATTCCTTTGCAGTAGGGAAAAATTGGCTTGACGCAAAACTATAACCATAGAGCTTTCCACCAGCCATATATGCATGTAGTATAGGCTTAATCTTTCATTACTCTCTATGTGTTACATTGCCAGCATATTCCATGTGCTGACCCGTTTCGGGCTGCAACGTTTCATGTTGCAGACTTTTCAGACGACGAGTAAGGTGCCTTTTAGGTCGTGGTTCTATACTCGGTGATGTCGTTGGAGTTGATGGACTCACTTATCTTCCAAAGCCTTCCGCTGTTATCGTTATTAGATGGCCTTAAGCCATATTTATTGTAATAAGTTCTCTTTGAGACATCGTTGTAATAAGTGTGTGATTGCTACTCTGTTATAAATCCTTCGAAGTACTGTGTGGTGTCAGCATTACTGATCCAGGGATGACACCTGAGCATAGAGGTCAGACTGTTTGAGGTTTGGTCGCTACACGCGCACGTGTCATAGTAGAGGCGCGTACGTGTCATAGTACAGGCGCGCACGTAGCATGTACACGTACGTATAGCGGCCAGGGTGCAAGAAAACAATTATGGCCACGTACATACATACGGGTAGGGTCTTGATACGTCTCCAACGTATCTATAATTTTTGATTGCTTCATGCTATATTATCTACTGTTTTGGACTATATTGGGCTTTATTTTCCACTTTTATATTATTTTTGGGACTAACCTGTTAACCGGAGGCCCAGCCCAGAATTGCTGTTTTTTTGCCTATTTTAGTGTTTCGAATAAACGGAATGTCAAACGGAGTCCAAACTGAATAAAACCTTCGGGAACATGATTTTCTCACCGAACGTGATCCAGGAGACTTGGACCCTACTCCAAGGGAGCCAAGAGGCGATCACGAGGGTGGGGGGCGCCCCCCCCTTAGGGCGCGCCCCCTGGCTCGTGGGCCCCTTGAAGCTCCACCGACGTACTCCTTCCTCCTATATATACCTACGTACCCCCAAACGATCAGAACAGGAGCCAAAAACCTAATTCCACCGCCGCAACTTTCTGTATCCACGAGATCCCATCTTGGGGCCTGTTCTGGAGCTC
Source organism: Aegilops umbellulata (assembly GCA_032464435.1). NCBI lineage: Eukaryota > Viridiplantae > Streptophyta > Magnoliopsida > Poales > Poaceae > Aegilops > Aegilops umbellulata. Next base: position 113,362,703 of record CP136054.1, on the reverse strand, counting down.
CGCCGGAGAGGGCCGTCATCACGGAGGGCTTCTACATCATCATAGTCCCTCCGATGAAGTGTGAATAGTTTACCTCAGACCTTCGGGTCCATAGTTAGTAGCTAGATGGCTTCTTCTCTCTTTTTGGATCTCAATACAATGTTCTCCCCCTCTCTTGTGGAGATCTATTCGATGTAATCTTCTTTTTGCGGTGTGTTTGTTGAGACCGATGAATTGTGGGTTTATGATCAAGTCTATCTATGAATAATATTTGAATCTTCTCTGAATTCTTTTATGTATGATTGGTTATCTTTGCAAGTCTCTTCGAATTATCAGTTTGGTTGGGCCTACTAGATTGGTTTTTCTTGCCATGGGAGAAGTGTTTAGCTTTGGGTTCGATCTTGCGTTGTCCTTTCCCAGTGACAGAAGGGGCAGCAAGGCACGTATAGCATCGTTGCCATCGAGGATAACAAGATGGGGTTTATTTCATATTGTATGAATTTATCTCTCTACATCATGTCATCTTGCTTAAAGCGTTACTCTGTTTTTAACTTAATACTCTAGATGCATGCTGGATAGCGGTCGATGAGTGGAGTAATAGTAGTAGATGCAGGCAGGAGTCGGTCTACTTGTCTCGACGTGATGCCTATATACATGATCATACCTAGATATTCTCATAACTATGCTCAATTCTGTCAATTGCTCAACAGTAATTTGTTCACCCACCGTAGAATACTTATGCTCTTGAGAGAAGCCACTAGTGAAACCTATGGCCCCCGGGTCTATTCTCATCATATCAATCTCCATCACTTTAATCTTGCTTTGCTTTTTACTTTTCCTTTTACTTTTTACTTTGCATCTCTATATCAAAAATACCAAAAATATTATCTATCTGATCTCACTCTCGTAAGTGACCGTGAAGGTATTGACAACCCCTAACCGCGTTGGTTGCGAGTAGCTATCGTTTTGTGCAGGTACGAGGGACTTGAGCGTGGCCTCCTACTGGATTGATACCTTGGTTCTCAAAAACTGAGGGAAGTACTTATGCTACTTTGCTGCATCATCCTCTCCTCTTCGGGGAAAACCAACGCAGTGCTCAAGAGGTAGCAAGAAGAATTTCTGGCGCCGTTGCCGGGGAGTCTACACAAAAAGTCAACATACCAAGTACCCATCACAATCCCTATCTCTCGCATTACATCATATGCCATTTGGCTCTCGTTTCCCTCTCCCCCACTTCACCCTTGCCGTTTTATTCGCCCTCTCTTTCCCAATCTCCTTCTCCTTCTCTTTTTCCGCTTGCCTTTTTCTCGCTTGCCTTTTGTTTGCTCGTGTGTTGGATTGCTTGTTTGTCGCGATGGCTCAAGATACTACCAAATTGTGTGACTTCACCAATACCAATAATAATGATTTCCTTAGCACTCCGATTGCTCCTCTTGCCAATACTGAATCTTGTGAAATCAATACTGCCTTATTGAATCTTGTTATGAAAGATCAATTCGCCGGCTTTCATAGTGAGGATGCCGCTACTCATCTTAATAGCTTCGTTGATTTATGTGATATGCAAAAGAAAAAAGATGTCGATAATGACGTCGTTAAATTGAAGCTATTTCCTTTTTCACTTAGAGATCGTGCTAAATATTGGTTTTTGTCTTTGCCTAAAAATAGTATTGATTCTTGGAACAAGTGTAAAGATGCTTTTATCTCTAAGTATTTTCCTCCCGCTAAGATCATCTCTCTTAGAGACGACATTATGAATTTTAAGCAACTTGATCATGAACATGTTGCACAAGCTTGTGAGAGAATGAAATCAATGATACGTAATTGCCCTACTCATGGTTTGAATTTGTGGATGATTATACAAAAAGTTTATGCCGGACTGAATTTTGCTTCTAGAAATCTTTTAGATTCGGCCGCGGGAGGCACTTTTATGGAAATCACTTTAGGAGATGCTACTAAACTCCTAGATAATATTATGGTTAATTATTCTCAATGGCACACTGAAAGATCCACTAATAAAAAAGTGCATGCAATAGAAGAAATCAATGTTTTGAGTGGAAAGATGGATGAACTTATGGAATTATTTTCTACTAAGAGTGTTTCTTCTGATCCTAATGATATGCCCTTGTCTACTTTGATTGAGAATAATAATGAATCTATGGGTGTGAATTTTGTTGGTAGGAATAATTTTGGTAACAACGCGTATAGAGGGAATTTTAATCCTAGGCCTTATCCTAGTAATCCTTCTAATAATTATGGAAATTCCTACAACAACTCTTATGTAAATTTTAATAATATGCCCTCTGAATTTGAGAATAGTGTTAAAGAGTTTATGAATTCACAAAAGAATTTTAATGCTTTGCTTGAAGAGAAATTGCTTAAAGTTGATGATTTGGCTAGGAACATTGATAGAATTTCTCTTGAGGTTGATTCTTCAAAGCTTAGATCTATTCCTCCTAAGCATGATATCAATGAGTCTCTCAAAGCCATAAGAATTTCCATTGATGAGTGCAAGGAAAGAACCGCTAGGATGCGTGCTATGAAAGATGCCTTTATTAAAGCATGCTCTTCCAATTCCTATGAAAATCAAGATGAAGATCTAGAATTTATTGATGTGTCCCCTATCAAATCTTTGTTTTTCAATATGAATCTTGATGAAACTGAATATGATCTTCTTTTACCTAGAAGGCGTTCTAAAAATTCGGAGTATTTAGACCTTTATGATGAAATTGATGAAAGTGGGATTGAAAGAAATAAAACCCTAGATGTTGCTAAACCCACTATATTGGATTTCAAGGAATTTAATTATTAAAGTTCCTCTTTAATTGATTGTATTTCCTTGTTGCAATCCGTGCTAAATTCTCCTCATGCTTATAGTCAAAAGAAAGCCTTTACCGAACATATTGTTGATGCCTTGATGCAAACCTATGAAGAAAAACTTGAGTTGAAAGTTTCTATCCCTAGAAAACTCTATGATGAGTGGGAACCAACTATTAAAATTAAAATTAAATATCATGAGTTTTATGCTTCGTGTGATTTGGGTGCTAGTGTCTCCACTATCCCCAAAACTTTGTGTGATTTGCTAGATTACCATGACTTTGATGATTGCTCTCTAAACTTGCATCTTGCGGATTCCACTACTAAAAAACCTATGGGAAGAACTAATGATGTTCTTATTGTTTCAAATAGGAATTATGTGCCCGTAGATTTTATCATTCTTGATATAGATTGCAATCCTTCTTGCCTTATTATTTTTGGTAGACCTTTCCTTAGAACGGTTGGTGCGATTATTGATATGAAGGAAGGGAATATTAGATTTAAATTTCCATTAGAAAAGGGCATGGAACACTTTCCTAGAAATAAAATAAAATTGCCATGTGAAACTATCATGAGATCCATTTATGGATTGCCTACCAAAGATGGCAATACCTAAATCTATCCTCGCTTTTATGCCTAGCTAGGGGCGTTAAACGATAGCGCTTGTTGGGAGGCAACCCAATTTTATTTTAAGTTTTTTGTTTTTGCTTCTGTTTAGGAATAAATAATCCATCTACATTATTTTTAGATGTGGTTTTGTGTTTTAATTAGTGTTTGTGCCAAGTTAGACCTATAGGATCTTCTTGGATGATAGTTATTTGATCCTGCGGTAATTTCCAGAAACTTTCTGCTCACGAAAACAATTTTTAAAAATCACCAGAACGTGATAAAATACTGATTCCAATTGCTTATGATCTAAAAACAAATTTTCTAGGTCTTCCTATTTTGGTAGATTTTTTGGAGTTCCAGAAGTTTGCGTTAGTTACAGATTACTACAGACTGTTCTGTTTTTGACAGATTCTGTTTTTCGTGTGTTGTTTGCTTATTTTGATAAGTCTATGGCTAGTAAAATAGTTTATAATCCATAGAGAAGTTGGAACACAGTAGGTTTAACACCAATATAAATAAAGAATGAGTTCATTACAGTACCTTGAAGTGGTTTTATGTTTTCTTTCTCTAACGGAGCTCACGAGATTTCTATTGAGTTTTGTGTTGTGAAGTTTTCAAGTTTTGGGTGAAATCTTTTGATGGATTATGGAACAAGGAGTGGCAAGAGCCTAAGCTTGGGAATGACCATGTAACCCCCAAGATAATCCAAGGACACCAAAAAGTCAAAGCTTGGGGATGCCCCGGAAGGCATCCCCTCTTTCGTCTACTTCCATCGGTAATTTTACTTGGAGCTATATTTTTATTCACCACATGATATGTGTTTTGCTTGGAGCGTCTTGTATTATTTGTGTGTTTGTTTGTTAGTGTGCCACAATCATCCTTGCTGTACACACCTTTTGAGAGAAGCCTTATATGAATTAAAATTTGATAGAATAATCTATGTGCTTCACTTATATCTTTTGAGCTATGTAGTTTTGCTCTATGTGCTTCACTTATATCTTTTGAGTGTTATAATTTTGCTCTATGTGCTTCACTTAGATCTTTTAGAGAACGGTGGTGGATTTGTTTTAAAGAAACTATTGATCTCTCATGCTTCACTTAGATCATTTCGAGAGTCTTAATAGCATGGTAAATTGCTTAATAATAATATGCTTGGTATTCAAGATTTGTGAAACTTCCTTTTGAGTGTGTTGAATACTAAGAAAAGATTGAAGCATGATAATTGTTTTGAGATATGGAGGTGATAATATTAGAGTCATGCTAGTTGAGTAGTTGTGAATTTAAAGAATACTTGCGTTGAAGTTTGTGATTCCCGTAGCATGCATGTATGGTGAACCGTTATGTGATGAAGTTGGAGCATGATTTATTTATTGATTGTCTTCCTTATGAGTGGCGGTCGGGGACGAGCGATGGTCTTTTCCTACCAATCTATCCCCCTAGGAGCATGCGCGTAATACTTTGCTTTGATAACTTCTAGATTTTTGCAATAAGTATATGAGTTCTTTATGACTAATGTTGAGTCCATGGATTATACACACTTTTTCCCATCCTTCCACCATTGCTAGCCTCTCTAATACCGCGCACTTTTCGCCGGTATCATACACCCACCATATACCTTCCTCAAAAGAGACACCATACCTACCTATCATGGCATTTCCATAGCCATTCCGAGATATATTGCCATGCAACTTTCCACCGTTCCGTTTAGTATGACACGCTCCATCATTGTCATATTGCTAGCATGATCATGTAGTTGACATCATATTTGTGGCAAAGCCACCGTTCATAATTCTTTCATACATGTCACTCTTGATCCATTGCATATCCCGGTACACCGCCGGAGGCACTCATATAGAGTCATATCTTGTTCTAAGTATCGAGTTGTAATTGTTGAGTTGTAAGAAAAATAAAAGTGTGATGATCATCATTTTTTAGAGCATTGTCCCAAGTGAGGAAAGGATGATGTAGACTATAATTCCCCCACAAGTCGGGATGAGACTCCGGACGAAAAAAAAGAGGCCATAAAAAAAGGCCCAAATAAAAAATGAGAGAAAAAGAGAGAAGGGACAATGTTACTATCCTTTTACCACACTTGTGCTTCAAAGTAGCACCAAGAGCTTCATGATAGAGAGTCTCTCATTTTGTCACTTTCATATAGTAGTGGGAATTTTTCATTATAGAACTTGGCTTGTATATTCTAATGATGGGCTTCCTCAAATTGCCCTAGGTCTTCGTGAGCAAGCGAGTTGGATGCACACACACTTAGTTTCTTTTGTTGAGCTTTCATATAATTTTAGCTCTAGTGCATCCGTTGCATGGCAATCCCTACTCACTCACATTGATATCTATTAATGGGCATCTCCATAGCCCGTTGATACGCCTAGTTGATGTGAGACTATCTTTCCCTCTTTTTGTCTTCTCCACAACCACCACTCTATTCCACATATAGTGCTATATCCATGGCTCACGCTCCTGTATTGCGTGAAGATTGAAAAAAGTTTTGAAAATGTTAAAGTATGAAACAATTGCTTGGCTTGTCATCAGGGTTGTGCATGATTTAAATACTTTGTGTGGTGAAGATAGAGCATAGCCAGACTATATGATTTTGTAGGGATAACTTTCTTTGGCCATGTTATTTTGAGAAGACATGATTGCTTTATTAGTATGCTTGAAGTATTATTATTTTTATGTCAACATAAACTTTTGTCTTGAATCTTTCGAATCTGAATATTCATACCACAATTAAGAAGATTTGCATTGAAATTATGCCAAGTAGCACTCCGCATCAAAAATTCTCTTTTTATCATTTACCTACTCGAGGACGAGCAGGAATTAAGCTTGGGGATGCCTTATACGTCTCCAACGTATCTATAATTTTTGATTGCTCCATGCTATATTATCTACTGTTTTGGACTATATTGGGCTTTATTTTCCACTTTTATATTATTTTCGGGACTAACCTATTAACCGAAGGCCCAGCCCAGAATTGCTGTTTTTTTTTCCTATTTCAGTGTTTCGAAGAAAGAGTCCAAACGGAATAAAACCTTCGGGAACGTGATTTTCTCACCGAACGTGATCCAGGAGACTTGGACCCTACTCCAAGGGAGCCAAGAGGCGGTCACGAGGGTGGGGGGCGCCCCCCCCCCCCCATAGGGCGTGCCCCCTGCCTCGTGGGCCCCTCGAAGCTCCACTGACGTACTCCTTCCTCCTATATATACCTACGTACCCCCAAACGATCAGAACAGGAGCCAAAAACCTAATTCCACCGCCGCAACTTTCTGTATCCATGAGATCCCATCTTGGGGCCTGTTTCGGAGCTCCGCTGGAGAGGGCCGTCATCACGGAGGGCTTCTACATCATCATAGCCCCTCCGATGAAGTGTGAGTAGTTTACCTCAGACCTTCGGGTCCATAGTTAGTAGCTAGATGGCTTCTTCTCTCTTTTTGGATCTCAATACAATGTTCTCCCCCTCTCTTGTGGAGATCTATTCGATGTAATCTTCTTTTTGCGGTGTGTTTGTTGAGACCGATGAATTGTGGGTTTATGATCAAGTCTATCTATGAATAATATTTGAATCTTCTTTGAATTCTTTTATGTATGATTGCTTACCTTTGCAAGTCTCTTCGAATTATCAGTTTGGTTTGGCCTACTAGATTGGTTTTTCTTGCCATGGGAGAAGTGCTTAGCTTTGGGTTTGATCTTGCGGTGTCCTTTCCCAGTGACAGAAGGGGCAGCAAGGCACGTATTGCATCATTGCCATCAAGGATAACAAGATGGGGTTTATTTCATATTGCATGAATTTATCTCTCTACATCATGTCATCTTGCTTAAAGTGTTACTCTGTTTTTAACTTAATACTCTAGATGCATGCTGGATAGCGGTCGATGAGTGGAGTAATAGTAGTAGATGCAGGCAGGAGTCGGTTTACTTGTCTCGACGTGATGCCTATATACATGATCATACCTAGATATTCTCATAACTATGCTCAATTCTGTCAATTGCTCAACAGTAATTTGTTCACCCACCGTAGAATACTTATGCTCTTGAGAGAAACCACTAGTGAAACCTATGGCCCCCGGGTCTATTGTCATCATATCAATATCCATCACTTTAATCTTGCTTTTCTTTTTACTTTGCCTTTTACTTTTTACTTTGCATATCTATATCAAAAATACCAAAAATATTATCTATCTATCAGATCTCACTCTCGTAAGTGACCGTGAAGGGATTGACAACCCCTAATCGCGTTGGTTGTGAGTAGCTATCGTTTTGTGCAGGTACGAGGGACTTGAGCATGGCCTCCTACTGGATTGATACCTTGGTTCTCAAAAACAGAGGGAAATACTTACGCTACTTTGCTGCATCATCCTCTCCTCTTCGGGGAAAACCAACACAGTGCTCAAGAGGTAGCAGGTCTCGAACGCCTACTCGCGCATACGTACGGCCAGGGCTCGTGTACATGGCTGGGTCGGAACGGAGAAACAGCATCGTCATCGTGTTCATGGGGAGGCAACGGAATGCGTCGTGTTCATGGGAAGGCAACGGAATGCGTCATGTTCATGGGGACGCAACGGAATGCGTCGTGTTCATCAGGAGGCAACGGAACGCGTGGGAGCCAACCGGTTGGGTCGGAACGGAATGCGTGGTCGTGTTCTTCGGGAGGGCTTGGACGGAACAGGCGATGGAAACGAGGCCTGGCGTACCGCAAAACGGAGGAAACGGCCTTGTGTTCGACCGGCCACGTTTGAAACGGGATCCTGTTCATCGGGAGAGGTCTGGCGTACCGCAAAACGGAGGAAACGGACCTCCTACGGTCGAAACGGGGGTCCTGTTGATCGGGAGGGGTGTGGCATACCGCAAAACGGAGGAAACGGACTTGTGTTGGAGCGCTACGGTCGAAACGGGGGTCCTGTTGATCGGGAGGGGTGTGGCGTACTGCAAAACAGGACTCCACATCGGATACTGTTCATCTCCACCGTCGACCTCCTCCAGCCTCCACGGGCTCCTGTTCATCCAGCCTCCACCGCGCACTACTCCACCGGCTACTGTTCAACCACCCCTCCACGGGCACCCCTCCACCGTCTACTGTTCATCCAGCCCTCCACACCACGGGGTCCTTTTCAACCACCCCTCCACGGGCACCCCTCCACCGTCTACTGTTCATCCAGCCCTTCACCACACCACGGGGTCCTGTTCATCCAGAGGCAACGCCACCGCTCACTATTCATCCACCCCCCCCCCCCCCCCCGCAACGCTCACTGTTCATCCCAGAGGCAGCATCGATCGGCTTCAGTTAGCAGCAGTAGCGAAGGAATCGCTCGATCGGGTTCAGTTAACAGCCATCGATCGATCGCTCGGGTTCAGTAACGCGTAGCCTGCAGTGTAATCGCTCGGGTTCAATTAGAGCCCAACGCCTCGCTCGGGTTCAGTTAGAGCCGACGCCTCGCACACACGTGCGTACGTGTACGAGAGAAACGCGCATTGCTCAGCCCCCGACCTCCCACCGTAACCGGGAACTCCCCGAAATTTTCCTCCCCCTCGCTTCTACCACGGTTTTTTCCGTCATGGACGGCCCAAAGAATGTCATGCAGTTGCGTCTCTGGCCCGCCCAGGACGAAAAGCCCATTTTCTGTCATGATTTTTTGTCATAGAAGTAGGATCCCACCACATCTATGATGATACCGGGTTTTGTCACAATTATCATCATAGAAGTGTCATATGTATGAGAGAAAAACTTTTCGTTCAGCCCAAAATGTCACGGATGTGTCTTTCTTTTTGTAGTGGTATCTATAATTTTTTATTGTTGCATGCTATTATGTTACCTGTTTTGGATGTTTTGTATGCATTAATATGCTATTTTATATTGTTTTTGGGACTAACCTATTAACCTAGAGCCCAGTGCCAGTTTCTGTTTTTTCCTTGTTTAAGAGTTTCATAGAAAAGGGATATCAAAGGGAGTCCAAACGTAATGAAACTTTTCCGATGATTTTTCTTGGACCATAAGACATCCAGAGGACTCGGAGTACATGTCAGGGAAGCCACGAGGTGGCCTTAAGGACGGAGGGCGTGCCCCCCACCCTTGTGGGCCCCTCATGACTCCACCGACTTATTTCTTCCACCTATATATTTTAAAATATTCCAAAAACCTACCAGGAGAGCAACGAAAACACTTTTCCACTGCCACAACCTTCTGTACCCGTGAGATCCCATCTAGGGGCTTTTCTGGCGTCCTGCCGGAGGGGGGTTCAATCACGGAGGGCTTCTACATCAACACCATTGCCTCTCCGATGAAGCGTGAGTAGTTTACCTCAGACCTACGGGTCCATAGCTAGTAGCTAGATGGCTTCTTCTCTCTCTTTGATTCTCAATACCATGTTCTCCTCGATGTTCTTAGAGATCTATTCGATGTAATACTCTTTTGCGGAGTGTTTGCCGAGATCCGATGAATTGTGGATTTATGATCAACTTATATATGAATATTATTTGAATCTTCTCTGAATTCTTATATGCATGATTTGATATCTTTGCAAGTCTCTTCGAACTATCGATTTGGTTTGGCCAACTAGATTGGTTTTTCTTGCAATGGGAGAAGTGCTTAGCTTTGGGTTCAATCTTGCGGTGCTCGATCCAAGTAACAGAAGGGGAACCAACACGTATTGTATTGTTGCCATCGAGGATAACAAGATGGGGTTTTCATCATATTGCTTGAGTTTATCCCGCTACATCGTGTCATCTTACTTAATGTGTTACTCTGTTCTATGAACTTAATACTCTAGATGCAGGCAAGAGTCGGTCGATGTGTGGAGTAATAGTAATAGATGCAGGCAAGAGTCAGTCTACTTGATACGGACGTGATGCCTATATTCATGATCATTGCCATAGATATCGTCATAATTATGCGCTTTTCTATCAATTTCTCGGCAGTAATTTTTCACCCACCGTAATAATTTCTGTCTTGAGAGAAGCCTCTAGTGAAACCTATGGCTCCCGGGTTTATTTTCCATCACATAAGTTTCCGATCCACAATTTTAGTTTCCTATTTATTTCCTTTGCAATCTTTTACATTCCGTTCCATATACCAAAAATGCCAAAAATAATACTTTACCGTTCATCCATCTCTATCAGATCTCACTTTGCAAATAACCGTGAAGGGATTGACAGCCCCTTTATCGCGTTGGGTGCAAGTTGGTGTTTGTTTGTGCAGGTATTCGGTGACTTGCATGTTGTATCCTACTAGATTGATACCTTGGTTCTCAAAAGCTGAGGGAAATACTTACTCTACTTTGCTGCATCAACAACGCAAGCTCAAGAAGTAGCAACACATCGACCCGGATGCTGGCACTCCCACATGTCGGCGAAGTACGTAAGAAGGAGCAAAGAATCATGCGATATATATGGTGTATTATATATTAGTACTACTACACACGTCGGAGGAGTGTGAACCACGGCAGCCTAGTGAACCAGCAGACGATAGGTCATAGAAAACAATGTGGTGATATGGCCATAAAAAACAATGTGCTACAGGCCAGTCTGTAGCATGTACAGTACTACTCCTCTTCCTCCTCATCTCGTTTCATTGCCATCATACTTTTCCCATTCATGTGTTTTCAGTATCTTGCGAATCAAAGAGTACCTTAGACTGGTTTAGGTCCGGTTGTTTTTTATAAATGTGTTATGTCCAAAATTTAATGAACGTGCTCCGGTTTCTATGAAAATAATCCGGTTTGCACGTAGTAATTCATTTAATTATTTATTCTTCTGCGGGGGGTTTGCATGTAACTCATGACGCTGAAATGTAAAGTATGCTGGCTCTATTCTGCTTCTCCAATTAATTACATCTGCATGCTAAGTGAGGATGCATCATTGACCGTTCAACGTCACGAGAACCGCTACCCTCTCCCTCCTTGGCATTCAAGCCATATCAATGTAAATGTTGGTCAATAAGAGACTAGTCATTTACTACATTGTGCACCACGACCGTGTGTGGGTGCGACGTGAACGGCACAGGCATGTTGTACTTATTCCACTTTCCCGTTTTGAACTCATGACTTGTAGTAACGCTCAATTTTGAATATATAAGTTTGGTTGTCGCGCCAATATATACAACACTCCCTCCATGTAGGTTTGGTCACTGAAGTTAAAATTAGACACAAAACATGATGGTGACGGACCAGTCTACCTCCGTCTTGGTTTATTGCTCCCCGTCGTAATCGGTGCCAATTTTTGACCATATATTTGACTAAAAAAAGGTTCATGCATGTTACCAAAATTATATCATTGAAAACTATGTTCAAATACAAAACAAATGATATAATTTTTGTTGACATGCACTAACATTTTGTCAGTTAAATCTTTGGTCAAAATTTAGCACAAATTACAAAAGGGACTAATAAACCAGGACCTAGGTAGTACACCAGGTCGAAGACAGTGATACTACATATAATTAACGCCAAATAAGAGCAAGGGATCACACATGTCATTTACGACTGGAATAAAAATGTCATACACTAATTAAACATTAAGGCCACAAGGCGATGCAGTGCTGGCTACAGGAGGCAAGAAGAAAGATGCATCCATCGACGATGTCCACCTCCTCGACTCAGGGCGCCGGCCCACCAAACGGCGGCTAAGTAGCAGCGGATTTCGTGGCCAGGTCGACGTGCTTCTGAACAATGGTGTCCAAAGATTCCAGCTGCTGGAAGAAGTCCAACGTCTTTTTGTCCTCGCTGGCCTTGTAGTGGCCTATGTAGACGATTTCCTCATAGACGTGGATGTGCAGATCGATGGTTTCTTGCATGGCGAGGCACTGAGCGGCGAGCTCGGCCTCGAGGTGCACATTCTTCGTCGCGACCTCCGGCAGCTGCAGGGCCACCAGTGCTTCAAAGAGTTCGTCACCTTGGAGGCCGATGAGGGTGCTAGACAACGAGGAGCCTGAGCGTGCGGGCTGGAGTAGTATGGCAAGGTCATCCACGCGCTTCTTGACGTCGGTGAACTTGCGGATGGAGTCGACCATCATCTAGCACATGTGAGAGGCTAAGCCGGCATCGACAAGGGCTATGACGCCGGCAGTCGCCAGCACCGTCTGGAAATGCTGCGCGGTACGGGGCCGCAGGTCGGCATCTTGGACGACCCGGCACAGCCGACTGCCGCATGCGTCCATCGATGCCATGGGTGCTTGTGGCTTCTGGTCACTTGGTCTTGGTCTTGGATTGGAGTGGGCAGTGTTGCGAAGAGACTAGGAGTAGATGGATTGGAGTGGTGGGGCACCTTTATATGAGAGTCCAAACTGCGTTGCATTCACATCGTGCTGGCTCCATTCTGCTTCTCCAACTTTTGCATGCTAATTGAATGCGGAGGCATCATTGACCGTTCAACGTTTCGGGAACCGCTACCCTCTGCTTCATTGGCATTCAAGTCGTATCAATGTAAATGCATGTCAAAAAGAGACTAGTCAGTAGTAGTATACTCAATATTGTGCACCGCGACCAAGGCGGAGAGGAAAACGAGAGAACTACGTATTTATTTACGGTGTAGATTCACTCATTTTGCTCCGTATGTACTCATTTAGGGTGTAGTCACTTGTTGAAATCTCTAGAAAGGCAAATACTCCCTCCGTTTTTATTTACTTTGCATATTAGAGTTGACTGAGGTCAAATTTTCATAAAGTTTGACCAAGTTTATAAAAAATAATATAAACATTTATCATAACAAATATATATGATGTGAAAGTACATTCAATAATAAATCTAATTGTATTTGATTTGTTATTGCTTATGTTAATATTTTTTATAAACATGGTCAAAGTTTATAAAGCTTGACTTTTACCAAAGCTAATACGAGGACTAAATAAAAATGGAGGGAGTATTTATGAACGGAGGGAGTAGTCCCTCCTTTCCGGTTTACTGGGCTATACTATTAAGAGCAAGTACAATAGTGGGCTTATAGCCTGCTTACATGGCATTTTTGTCTCATACAAGCGCCTGGCTATATGAGTGCTCCAAGGCTCCACACCACGCCCCACTCCTACACAAAGACTGCCATGCGAGCGTTTGCAACTGTCATGTTCGGGTTGCGCTTGGCTCTTCACCTCTTCGAGAAGATGAACAATGATGTTACTACTTCTACAGTGTCGAATCAACTGCTGCATGTCCGTCCACCACGTGAAGGAGGGATAGCTTGTTGTAGTAAGCAAAATCATGTCCTCGTCTGTGAGCCACCGCGGGCATGGGCAAGGGAGAGGGCGTGTAGTTGTAAAATCAAGCTTCTCCTCATTGTATGAGTTGACGCGACACATCATAGCACTGGCCCCACATGCTTGACTCTAAACTTGGCTAAAAGACCCGCAGTGTACAATTTATTTGCTGCAACCTCTAACATTTACCCCACCAAAAATTAAAATATATATTCCTGTCTTGACCAGATGAGCGTGCAAACTACAATCACCAGGATGACAGGTAGGGACAGAAGATTATTTTAATCAAAAAATGCTTCGAGACGACCTCATAGCATGGAGCCGACCCCAATGATTTTAAGCTTAGAAGCACGGTACATGAAACTGCCACACGAGCGTCCGAGTTGTGCTTGGCTCTTCGCCTCTTCGGGAAGTCGAGCAATGATGGTACTACTGCAGTGGAGTACTACAGTATGCTTTTGGCCATCTGACAGCGAATGAACTGTTGCATGCCCACCGCGTGCGGGAGGGAGAGTGTGTAGCGAAAGCTTCTCCTAGTCCTGCGAGCCACCACGCTCATGGGTGAGGGAGAGGGCATTGTAATCAAACTTCTCCTTGTTGTACGAGTTGACGCGACACATCAAAGCAGTGCACTCGATATATTTCAATAATTTGCGTTTACCGATGCATTAATTACAACACATGCATGCATGCCATGACTTTCCTTTTGATACTTCCATGTGTTGATTTAATGCACCTTGAAGTAGTATGAATATGTGATGGTAAAACTTTGTAATGCCCCGGCCCTAAAGTGAGAGATTTGTGCACGAGGAGGACAAGATCATGCTGACGGAACAGGACCCGACGATGGAGCTCTCTATGGTCTCTATGGACCTCACCATGCTCCACTACCCCTTGTGCCTAGGCCCCTTGAAGCCTCCAGTGTATGAGGTTCGAATACACCTCGTCCATTTGGCTGATCGAGCAAGGTGCATGTTTCTTGATTGATGTGTTGTTCGATTGATTTGTGCAGTGCAAGGGAGGGCACCTGGCATGCGCGGACAGCCGCGATGAGCGCCCCGGGAACCAGCAGCAGTACCAGAAGTGCGAGCGCGGCGGCGGCTTCGACGTGCGGAACACGGCGATGGACACCGTCCTCTCCTCGGTGAGGGTGGAGTGCCCGCATGAAGGTTGTGGGCTCTACGTCACTTACCACAAGCTCGCTGATCACCAGAACGTGTGTCCACTCGTGCCCTGCAAATGCCCCGTGCCCGTCTGCGGCTATGAAGGCCCGCCGCCAGCGCTCTCCCACCACATCAGCACCATGCATCCCATGCCCATGCACAGGATCCACTACGGCAAGGTGCTCCGGCTGCAAGTGCCAATGTCGGAGCCACGGCTCTTGCTGTTCGCGGAGGAGGACGGACGCGCGTTTTTTTGTTGGTGGCGTGCTCAACATCAGCGTGCCTATCATCGTGTCGGTCATCTGCATCAGAGCAGGGGTGTCCCCACTGCCACACTTCACGGTCAAGCTGTGGGAGAACGGCCTACCGGGGGAGCCCAAAGGAAGGACCATGCCGTCAAGGTGGAAATCGAGGTGACAAGCAGCAAGGATCCCAGCGACATCGCCATGCAGGAGCTAACCTTCTTGACAGTTCCGCCAAAGCTGTTGGCCAGGGCTCGGTTGTCGAGGACGGTGTCCCTCCACATTCAGATTGACAAGCTCGCCTCCTGAATGATTCTACAATGCCTTCTGTTTATCTAGTAATATGCAAATATAGGAGTTAGCTCGGTCTACTTTAGCTTAAGAGATGATGGGTTTTGGTGGCGATGTAGCAATTACTTCGACATCAGATCAGCAGTTAAAGTAATTTCCAACACTCGAACGGATATTTTGTGTCTCTTGGATATAAAGACCCTTTGTGTAAGAGTATAAGTAGCTTAGTATATGCTTGTTTCAGAAAGTGTTGCATACTTGTGCGATTTGAGGCGACACATCAAAGTAGTACTACTAGTAGTAGTACTCACCTGATTGCGCACCAGGCAGACGAAGCTCGTGTCGTGTTGGTGCCGTGTGCGGTCCGCACATTAACCAAAACCTCGCGCCTCCAGAGTACAAGTGTATGTGGGTGGCATCAACCTAGGGAGCTAGAGATGGTGCATGCGTGAAGTCCTGAGAGACTAGGTGTGTGCGTGGGAAAGAGGAAGAGAGATGATATGTGTCGATGTAATGCGTGTAAAAAAAGACTAGTCTATAGCTCACCAAGAGGCTGTTCCTGTCGAACGCCCCAATAACCGTAAGATATGTATCCGACGGTGCCAGTTATTGCACGTACACAGCAGTAGAAAAAGAAGTACCATGGCATATTACTAAATTTCTACACCATGACCGAGAACACGTGCCCACGTTACGCCATCCGGGAATAGTGCCACACTTCGAAACTAGAACTGACAATAAATTTTGAGCTTGCATCTCATCACATTCCAAATTACTGCCACACTATATTTAATTGCAAACCTGTTCACACCGATCACAACCTAAACGGTTTCCCACTTAGGAGCGTATTACTACTCGGTTATAAATACTACTATGCCAAGATGACTGCACATTCCTCCTCAACTCCTCATTCACAAAAACAAACAAATCATTCAGCATCCTTCCCCTGCGTCTGACATGGCCAGCGTGAGGTCTGGGTCAAGAGATTACCATCAGGGAGAGGCGAGCATGGAAGCGGAAGCACGAAAGATGTCCCGCCTCACCGCGAAAGCAGCCGACATGTCCCTTCGCGCGGCAGTAGCAGCACAGAGGTCCCACCGCACCGTCGAATCAACACGGAGGTACCGCCGTGCCGTCGATGCAGTAGACTGGTCCGGCCGTGCCGCAGAAGTAGCAAAGATGTCCTGCCGCGTCGCGAATGCAGCAGAGATGTCCTCCTGCATCACGGCGGCCTAGGAAAATGTCTCGCAGGGAGGCGAGGACTCTTACAGGCGTATGCATGCGATCGTCCATAGCCAGATGGATCAGATCTCCAGCTGGGCGAGGTTGCAGGATGACGTGAAAGCCTCATTTGAATAGGCTACCGACGTCATCCGGCAACTAGGGGAGGGAAATGCGAAGCTCTGGGCCGAGGCAACCTGCTGAGGGCGAAGATCATCGGAACGGAGGAGACCGCTGCCTTGTTGAAGAGGACGGGCATCATCGTCGAGAAACTTATTGACGAGAATGTCATGCTTTGCATCGAGCGCAAAAGGCTGGTGGAGGAATCCGTAGATGCTACCAAGCAGCGTATTAAGGACATGAAACTCATGAAAGAGATCATCGCCGCTCGCCGCGAGAACTAGTCTCCGCGACCTGCAGCGCATCAAGAAAGTAGAGATCAGCGAGCCAGGTCGTTGTATGTGTCTTCCTTCTTCTCTTACCCTTGTATTTCGGGCGTAGCTGCGTGTGGCTTTTTTAATTATCTTCCTAAATATGTAAGACAATCATTATCCATTGTCGTCGTCCTTATATATTCATCAGTCTTGCTATAAGTCGCAATAGATGCTACATAGGTCCATCGGATCTTACATCAAGATCCGTGCAAAATTTTCTTTTCAAATTTTCTTTTTTATCTCTTAAATATCAGTCGAGTGAGACATAGCCATGCCATTAAACAGGGGCTCGGGCGCCATTAATGGAGACCTTGGGAGAGAGGTGGGTGGCAGATGGAGGTCAAAGGGCTCTCATCCCGATAAGCACGCGCAGGGGTCTGATCACACGCCTCCCGTACTCAAACATCTACCCTGCATGGCGCCTCCTAGCTAATAAAAAAGGGGACGCTTGGCGGCACGTAAGTGGTAAGTAGAACGCCCACGGTTTCAATAATACTACTTGTGTTTCCGATTGTAACGTGACAGCACTTGTTCCAAAATAACTTTGTTGATTGTTAATGTGTGCGCCTTCGCAAATCGGACAGCAAAATTACCACAGCATGTTGGTGCCATGGCATGACACTCAACCAAATTTCATGATTTTCATGCGTGTTTTGGATTTACAGGAATTAAAAAACAAAGTTTCTCAATGTTTCCGGCCGAGCCACGACGCCCAAATGTTTGAATTTAATTCCCATTTCTTGCATGGGACCTAGAAATTTACCCAAGGACACACATGTGATTTTTCAACCAACTTTGGTGCACTGGAGCATGTGCTTGTAGTTCAAATTTGAATTATGCACATTAAATGACCAAAAAATCAATTAATGTATAATAAAGGCCAAACAAACTCGGAATAATTCCAAAATGTAACACGACACTCATATACTTCTATGTTGCCTCTGTAAAGAAAATTAGGGGGCAGCATATATCATTTCACACACAAAGGTGACATGTTCCCTCTCGGAACCACGAGCTTTCTTGAGAGAACCTCCGGTTTGCAAGAAGCTTATACCAAAACTTGTTCCAATTCAGCCAAGTTTTTACCACACCATGTTAGTGCCATGACATGACACCATGCCAAGTTTCATGATTTCCAGGCGAGTTTTGGATTTACAAGAATTTAAAAACCAAGTTTCTCAATGTTCTTGGCCGAGTCATGATGCCCAGATGTTTGAATTGCATTCCCATTTCTTGCATGGGACTTAGAAATTCACCCGAGGACACACATGTTATTTTTCAACCAACTTTGGTGCCCTGGAGCATGTGCTTGTAGTTCAAAATTGAATTATGCACATTAAATGACTAGAAACTCAATTAATGTATAAAAAGGCCAAACGAACCCGGACTAATCCCAAAATTTAACGCGACACTCATATAGTTCTATGTTGCCTCTATAGAAACAATCAAGGGGGGGGCAGCGTATATCGTTTCGCACACAAAGGTGGCATGTTCCCTCTCAGAACCACGCGCCTTCTTGAGAGAAGCTCTAGTTTGCAAGAAGCTTATACCCAAACTTGTTCCAACTCGGCCAAGTTTTTTACCACAGCATGTTAGTGCCATGACATGACACCATGCCAAGTTTCATGATTTCCAGGCGAGTTTTGTATTTACAGAAATTTAAAAAGCAAGTTTCTCAATGTTCTCGGCCGAGTCACAATGCCTAGATGTTTTAATTTCATTCCCATTTCTTGCATGGGATCTAGAAATTCACCCAAGGACACACATGTGATTTTTCAACAAACCTTGGTGCACCGGGGCATGTTCTTGCAGTTCGAATTTGAATTATGCACATTGAATGTCCAGAAACTCAATTAATGTATAAAAAAAGGCCAAACGAACCCGGAATAATTCCAAAATTTAACAAAATGTAAACTTAATTAATATCTTCTCTATGTGGGGCGTTTAATAAATGTCTATTATATATGTTTTCTACCCTATTCAAATTTAGTAGATATGATAGTTTGATGCGCTCACATAATCTATTATTGACACTATAGGGGATGTTGATTCCTATCAACTGCCATAACCTAAAGGTTAAAACAGGTACATAATCATCTTCGCTGTTTTGCATAGTTCACTACCAACCCCTATAAGATGATGCACATTAAACTGTTGATACGGGTTTTATGTAAACCAGTGGCTTAAAGTTGATTTTCATATTGTTTGAAATTGTGTCAATAAAGATTTTTTTTAAGAATATTGTTTGCTGATGTTGTCGCATGTGTGTACGAAAGATGCTTTCTTTTCCTCCTATTGCAACGCACGTGCATGTTTTGCTAGTCTTTAAAAAGTCCAAACAAACCCGGAATAATTCCAAAATTTAATAGGGCACTCATATAGTTCTATGGTGCCTCTGTAAAAAAATCATGGGGAGGCAGCGTATATAGTTTCGCACACAAAGGCGACACTTTCCCTCACGGAACCACGCGGCTTGTTGAGAGAATCTCCGGTTTGCAAGAAGCTTATACCAAAACTTGTCCCAATTCGGCCAAAAATTATACATATGAAAATAGGGTTTAGATTATCCCGAACATCTTGCTACCTAGACCAATGTACTATGATTTGAATTCAACATAAAATGGATACAAATATTTGAATTGGAGATCGTATGGTACATGTAGTTCATAGTGAAATATGATTACTGCTATATGCATGTTTTTTGTTATCAAGATAATATTTAAATGATGGTATAACTTGACAACAATTGTATTCAAATAAGGAAAATTGATTCAAATTTAGTCCATATGGTAGACGACAATATATATGTTCATAGAGTGGAGTAAAATGTTCATATAAGATGGAAGATCAAAATGTAGGACTACATCCATTATAAACCGCAAGGTCACCTAACGGTATATTCGAATTCAACATAACATGGATTCAAAAATTGAAATTCGAGATCCTGGCATTTTTAATCATATAAAAAGGGGCATGACTCTTTCTTGTGGTGGGAATTGATTTGGTTTTTGTTGTTGTTGAGGGAAGTGCGAATTGATTTGGTACTGTACAGGGTAATCTTGTTCTCCCGAATTTTTTTACATTTTTCTTGTAGTTTTTTCAATGGCATTTATAGCAATATAGTAAAAGGGGGCATGACTCTCTTGTGTCTTGTATGAATTTTTTTTTGTACACGTTAAGTTTGTTCTGCTAACCATGGAATCCACGCCTTGTTATCCCGAAATTTTCAAGCTCGAGTATCTTTTGTCTCTTCTGTTGTGAAACTCCCGCCTCTGCAACCCGAGCCGCGCCTTGTTATCCTGAAATTTCGACGCACGGGAAAAATTCCTCCTAATCCGAAATCGGTCCCGCAGCCCAGACACGCAAAATCCCCCTTCTACCCCTCAGCAGGAAATCCCGCCTCGACGTCGCATGGTCAAAACCGGTGGGGATAGTTCGTAACTTATCCTACATTTCATAAAAGTGTGGCCCTAAGCCATGGCTCCCCCTACCTTCCCCTTCGTCCCCCCCCCATTCGTACACTGAGGCTGCGAAAACCGGCGAAACCCCACGCTCCTCCGTCGACCTCCCGACCGCCGCCCAGCCGGAGACTCTTCCCCGACAACATCGTCCACCGCAACAGCTCGCCGTCCCTCATCCACCGCACCGGATGAGGATCCTTCGTCGATCTCGTTGCCCCGCCGGATCAGCTGCCCCGTCCTCCACCTCCAAGGAGCCGCCCCGATGTTCGCCTGGTCTATCGCGCCACCTCCATCCCCACAGCGTCGTCTTGACCTGCCCCACCGGAACCGCAACACCCTCACCAATTCCTCCAATGAAGCCGAGGCCTACTCGGCGCCACCAAGGAGGTTCTGCACTCACCGCTCCATTTTATCTTTTATTCGATCTCGGGGCTGTCGGTGCTCAATACCGAGCAGCCATGGCGGGTCTCCATCGACGGCGCCGTCACCGGCCACTTCATCCACGACATCTCTCCCTCATATCTTTGTTTCCTCGATGGCGACTTCCACACCGGCACTAGCTGCAGCTGCTCCGGCTCTCGCTCGCTCGCGCTACTACTCTGCTCTCCCCGTCGCTCGTGTTGCTGCTCTGCTCCGATTTAGCTACACTTCAGTCGACTGAATCGACTTTTGGGTCAGTCAATTTTCAGGGAGTGGGCGGCTCACCGGAGTTAAGGAAGAACCACCCTTAGCGGGGAGGGGGCTCACCGGAGAGGTACCCCACTATCTATCTTAGGGTTTAGGGTGGGGGCGGTGGTCGCTGGCGGTGGGGGCGCGGTGGTGGGCGGTGGCGGGGGGATCGCCGGAGAAAAAGCTCGGTGCGGGGGGGGGCTAGATGGCTGGCTGGGGTAGCGGTGGAACAGCGGTGGGGGTGGTTTCGGGGCGGCGAGGCGGCGCGGGAGTGGTTTCGGGGTGGCGAGGCAGCGCGGGAATGGTTTCGGGGCGGCGAGGCGGTGGGGAGTGCTGCTGCTCCGACTCTCGCTCGCGCTGCGACTCTGTTCTTGCTGTCGGTCGCGCTGTTGCACTGCTCTTGCTTTCGTTCGTGCTACTGCTCTTCTCTGCTATTGTTGTCGGTCGTGCTGCTGCTCCGTCCTTGCTCTCGTTCATGCTGCTGCCCTGCTCTTGCTCTCGCTGCTGCTGCTACACAACCTCCGGCAACTACAGGAGTTGCTGCTTTAGCACTCGCTCGTGGTGCTGCTGCACAACTTGCTCTCTGCTAGTGCGTTCCCTGCTCGAGCGGCTGCTGATTTAGATCACTGCTTCTCTGCTACTAGTGCTCGAATGCGCTAAACTTCTATTGCAATGCTCTGCTACTAGTTCAATCAGTTTCGACGGTAAAGTTCAGTTTCGACTGTAAAGTTTGGTTTCTTCAGTTAAGTTCAGAGTGAACAGTATTTACAGCATCTGTCGGAGCAGTCGTGGCGCGGCTGATGCGTTTTACATCTAGCACTTTTTGGTGATGTATTTTACATCATCTATTGCAGATGATATTAGAGTCCCACTTCAGATTAACGTTGTTTGTCTTGTCCTGCTTCAGCCTCACCGTCGTACACCTCACCGGAGCTGCTCCAACGACGGAACCGTCCATCACAACGGAGCAGTACCCTCGGCGCCATTTCCAGAGGCCTCAGATCTTCTTCCCCGCCTCGACAATCACACCAGCATCACCATCCTCCACGTCCAACCCAATGATGCTGAGGTCGACAAGGCTATGCCAAAGAGGTTGTACACTCATCGCATCGCTTTGTTACTCTGCATTCATGTCGATCCCTCAGAGATCCTTTGCTATGGAACTACTACGGTACTACTATTCGTGCATTTGGTTAGAAGGAGTGGAGCAAAGAAAAACTGGATGATTATTTCCTTTGGTGTCTCTTTCAAAGAAAAAATGTAGGAATTTTAATATCCACTTGGACGTCCTTTTCAAATTAATATGCATGGAGAACGGGACTAATTGCATTACTGGCATAATAAGATT
This sequence comes from Aegilops umbellulata, assembly GCA_032464435.1. Taxonomy (NCBI): domain Eukaryota; kingdom Viridiplantae; phylum Streptophyta; class Magnoliopsida; order Poales; family Poaceae; genus Aegilops; species Aegilops umbellulata. The sequence continues at coordinate 113,340,280 of CP136054.1, read as the reverse complement.
CTTATTTTTTTTTCATTTTCACGTGGTTTGACTTTAATTTGACCATGTTTCTCCATTCATGTGTTCTTCCAATTCATGTGAACCAAACACCCAGGTTGACAGAAATCCTATGTTTGCAAATGCTCTGTTTTGCATGTGCATTCCTATCCTATTCCTGTGTTTTTCCTGTCCCTGCATTTATAGAATCCTCCAATTCTAAGGAACCCTTACAAATTTACTTCATTTTCAGATAGGCATCAAAGAAAACTCTGTGTGTTATGTCCTGCTCCTGCCATGTCGTCATCCACCCCACCTGAGGTGCACCATCGACGAAAGCGTTCACTGCAGCAGAGATTCCCCCTACAGACCTTCTTTCGCTGCCTCAGATCATCTTCCCCATTGCTGGCAGCCACGCCAACTACATTACCATCATCGACTGAGCAGATGAACTGAAGCTATAATCTACCTGCTATCATTAGTTTTGGATCTATCCACTCGTTTGCTACCATCAGTCTTGATTTCTGCATGCACCCTTAGGCCTTACATAATCTAACTAAGTTTTTTTATTATGCATGTCAGTTATTGTACACAGTCATACTGAACATGTAGAGAAAAAGAGAAGACCGTTGTGTGGGAATATAATGTCATGCAGACGCCGCCCCATGGTGGGAGAAGTGCCCCCCCTCCCGCCATTCCAGATTGTATTCCAGAGGAAGATAACAGTTCAGAGGGGGATTCAGAGGGAGCCGACCACTCCTATTTACCCCCTGAGGTGTTTGCTCTAAACTAGATTGCTGATGTTGGTCATATCATGCATATGGCGCCTCGCATTACTTACATTATACATCTTATATGTCACCAGCTTAGTTTAGATTTGCTTTGTGTGAATGTCACATGTTTGGTTTCTATATCATACTCCCACAGTTCCTAAATATTTTTCTTTTGAGAGATTTCAACAAGTGACTACATACGGAGAAAAATGAGTGAATCTACACTCTAAAATATGTTTATATACATCTGTATGTGGTAGTCCATTTGAAAACTCTAAAAAGACAAATATTTAGGAACGGGGGGAGTATATGGGAATTTTGCAATGCCATCTTCTTTAGCCAGGCATCATATACGTGAATCATGCAATGCCATCCTATTTAGCCAGTCATCGTATATGTGAATTGTATCATGCCATATTTTTTTCATAATGTATTCCATTTGCCAACAATGTTTATACATTCATCTACTCTTCCTATGCATCATCCATTTGAGTCGGTCATGGGAAACTTTGGAGTGAAAACAAGGTCTTCTGAGCAGTCAGTGCTACCTGTCGATGCAGATTTCTCGCTGGTTACAGATAGCTCCTCATAGGAGGATTCAGAGACAGATGACCAGTCGTATCCCCCCCCCCCCCCGAGGTGCATGCTCTAACTTGGCACGGTTATATTGCTCATATCATGCATATCGTGTCTTGCATTCCCATGCCATCTGCTTAGATTAGACATGCTTTGTGTGAATGCCTCATGTTTGCTTTCTATAGCAGATATGTAAATTATGCAATGCCATGTTTTTCAGCCAGTTATCATATATGTGAATTATGCACCGCCATGTAGCCAGGCATCATATATGTGAATTATCTCATGCCATCTTTTTTTCCATTACGTATTCCATTTGTCGACAATCTCTGTATATTGAACTACTCTTCATGTGTATCAGCCATTTGAGCCGGTTATGGAAAAATCAGGAGTGAAAACAAGGTCTTCAGAGCAGGCAATGGTACCTATTGAAGCATATATCTCGATTGTTACCGGTAGCTCCTCAGAGGAGGATTCAGAGACAGATGACCAGTCCTATATCCACCTGAGGTGTATGCTCTAAGTTGCAATGTTTATATTTCTCATATCATGCATATGGTGTCTTGCATTGCTTATTTTAGACATCATATGCACAATATTGAATTCCATCTGCTTAGTTTAGAGATCATACATGGGAGTGCCAGCTGCTTAGTATATGAATTAGTTATGTCAATTATATCATGTCATCCTGTATACTTAGACAACATGTATGTGAATTATTTCATCCCAACCTATTTTAGAAAGACATCATATAGTTTTGTCATGTCATCCTGTTTAGATACTCATCATATGTTGAATCATGCCATTATATCATGTTAAGTTATCCATCATATATCTGAAACTGTGTCATGCTATCCTGTTTAGTTAGCCATCATATATGTGTAATTGTGTCATGTTGTCCTGTTTGGTTAAACAACATATATGTGAATTACCACATCTGTCTATCATACAATGTCTGTATGTTCAATTTCTTTTCTTGTTTATCAGCCATTTGAATTGAAGGGGGTGATGGCCGTATCTAAGGGAGCAAAAACCCGTTCTTTACAGAAGATGATGCTACCTGTCGATGTAGATAGAACCATGGTTGTACTGGCCCACGAACTAGCCCCACCACACGTAATCGAGACTCTTCCAGATTGCACACTTACATCGTTGGATAGAGAACCAGCTACAACCCATCTAACCCCAACCCCATCGGATAGTAACCCACTTCTAGTTGACACAGCACCATGTCCACCACAGAGTACCCCCACACGAGCAGTTTGTAAAGCAACTGTAGTGCCCAAAGAATGAAGACTACCACAGCGAACCCAAACTCCACGTTTAAAGCAGAAGAGCAATTGTTCTTAGGTCAGATTCCGTAGCTTTGGTCCACACTCCTTTGTTGTTGCATCACTGTATTTACTCATACCAACTACTTTAGAATTTGAAGGATCTAATTGAAACTCCAATGGCGCAACATGTATGTTTTAAACCTACTTCTTTAACTGGATTACTGTTCTAACTTCTTGCTCTATGTTGATTTCAGTTTCAGTTGTATAAACAGTTATGTTCTCATGTGATGCACATTACAAGTGTTGCCATTGCTGTGTAGTTTCTCACACTTATATTCTGTCTATGTTGTTGTGTCTTAAAAATATATGATTTGAACTGTGTCTCTATCTTGATTTGGCAACATAAACTAGAATGATATGGACAATACGGTGACCATAGTACATAGATATATGTTTGTGTCATACTGTTATCCTGTCCACCTTACTACTGAACCGGTTTACCAAAATGACTTTTGTATACTACATGTTACACCTGTGATGCATATGCTCGTTTCTCTTGTAGAGTGCGAACAGAATATTGGAGAAGAGCACCCCACTATGCAGTGGTAGAGAAAGTAATGCAAATAAGGTTCAAGATAGTGAGACAACCCTGTTGGTCTCCAAGAAAGATGATAAAAATGATCTTGTAGACAGTGAGACAACCCCACAGTCCTGTATTGATGTAGTGTTCGACTTACTGGCCAGTACCGCTGGCACAAGTTCTTCGAACTCGCTGCCTGAATCACTTCAGCTTCTTCAGTCTCAGCTACAAGCTGAAAGGCATCAGTCTGCTGTGCTACGACAAGAAGCCGAAGGACTGAGGAAGTCCCTATAGAATTCGGATGCATACTTTCTGGTGCAACAGCAAGCGCTGGAGGATTTAAGCGTCAAACAAGGGAAAGTTAACAAGCTTGCTAAGCATCTTGCCAGCATTATGGGTACCCAGGATATTGTTTCCTGAGCTCTTCTGAAGTGGTTTCTGGACTTTATTGTTGCGGCGTTTATTTGCACTGGTCGCCAACTTTGACAACCAGTGTACGTGATATGCTGCTTTGTTTCCTATATTTGCACTGGTGGCGAACTTTGATGCCCAGTGGATGTAATATGTGTAGTAGTTGTGATAGCCTAGCGTAAGTTGCTTGCTTATTTATTTCCTTGTTGTCTTGTTTATTTGTTTGCTTGTAGTCAGTGCAGTTCTTTTTCCGCGGTTTGCTAGTGGCCGCAATAACCAATTTTTTTAAAACTAGGCCATAATAACCATGGGCTACATATTTACTGTAGTGACCCTGGGCCTCCTACGGGCCGTAGAAACAATGGGCCTTCTACGGGCCGTAGAAACATTGGGCCTTCTACGGGGCGTAGCATCAACGGGCCTTCTACGTGTTGTATGATCGATTGGCCAAACATGGGCCAATAATGGACCGCATTATGGGCCGTAAATGGGCTAGAGTTGGAATCGTCCGTTCATGGGCCGAACATAATGGGTTGTCATTAATCGGTCGTATTTGATGACGCTATGAAAACAGCCCAACAGATTAACGGGCCACAAACGGGCCGACTATAACCATGGGCTGAATTTGGCCCACAAGCAGAAAAGGCCAGTAACAGGTCGTAAGTAACTGAATGCTGGAAATGACCCCAAGCATAAATGCGCCCTAAGAAGGCCGAAAGATAACATGGGCTGGAAACGGCCCAATGGAATAATGGGCTGTTAATGGGTATAAAGCGATACACCATTCATTACGAGCCAGTTTCAACACGGGCCGTTAATGGGCCAAGAGTTAAAAAGGGCCTCATAAGGGCCGAAAGACGTCATGGGCCATACATGGGCCAAAAGTTACAACGGGCTGGAATCATATTGGACGGCCCAGATGACGCTACTAGGCCTAATTCGAATAGGCCATAACGGGCCCTAGGTTAGCGGGATGTAAATGGGCTATATGCGAACAGACCGTTAACAGGCTTTCCGTGGGCGGGCCCGCTACCTTTTGACCAAGTCAAACGGGCTGGCCTTTTCACAGGAATGGGCCTCTGTTGGGCCGTGCCACATGTCAACGTATCATAGGCGCCTTCGGTCCAATGAGTGGATGACATCTGGCCCAACGGCGAGCCGGCATGTGTCTCCTCCAGCCAATGATGATTTTACACGTGGAAAATCCCCATTGGTCCAGGCTGTTAATGGGTTATCGGATCCAAACGGGAACCAGATAGCTTAACGGGGACCCGTTATGGTGGATGCCACGTGTTGGTTATCCTTGACGAAAGCACTTTCATGACCCGCCATTTATCATCATGGAAGTGGACACTTCCGTGATGATAATTTTGGTATTGTCATGGAAGACTTCTACGACAGCACAGGTATGACTATCTTGATTCTGTCATAAAATCATCATGGATGTACATGCATGACAAAAAACGTGACCTACTGTGACAAATACGTATCATCATAGAAGTGTATTTTTTTGTAGTGAAGAGATTGTGATCTTCTTCGTTGCGAGAGATTTGCCTTGGACCGAGGAGTTAGCATTTCTTGCTCAACAAGGAATGTTACCGTTGAGCTCAAATCCGAGCGTTGGAATCGTATCGTTCGGCTATTGGCTTAGGCCGATGTCCAATTTGGTCATTTCCCATCTGGGAAGGCTGTGGCTATAAATAGCCACCCTGCTCCAACGTTATCCATTGGCTGCTCCGCTTGAGATTTCCGAGAAGATTGATTTGAGCAACCCCTCTTTGAGTGATTTGAGTTTAAGAGCACCGAGAGAAAACCAAGAGCCCAAACTTAGACAGTGGTTTAGCATCACAGCAGTTCTGAGTGAGAGTTCTTGTACCTATTACTCTTGAGAGTTGCGCACTCTCTAGACGGATAGGTTTGGCTTCGAGTGATGAAGAGTCGTTGTCTTCACCGAGCCTGATCTTCATCAACCAAGAGTGATTATGGTTCGCGAAGGTCGACCGAAGGTTTGGAGATCGCCGACAAGGATCTACCACGAGTGAAATCAACCTGAGTCTGATGAGCTCTGTGTTGAAGGAGAATAGGGTGAAGAGAGTTTATTTTCCGTGTTAAGTCACAGCCCCTACGACCAGACGTAGCCCTTTGGCAGAAGGGTGAACTGGTCTACCAAATCTCTTATCGCCATCGAGCACCACTGGTTATATCTACTCTACTGCAATTCTTTCAGTAGTTTACATTCGTGCTCAGTGCCTCTGGTTTATCAGATCGTTGTTCTGATCTGTGTCTTTTATCCATTGTTGTAGTATCAATCATTTCATTATCTTCGTCCTCATCCCTACAATATCAATCTGTATTCGTATTATATGGCGTAACCCTGGGATTGTATTTCCTTCAGCGTTTATTATGTTTTTGTTTCATTCTGTTACACTTGTTTGCTTGTTGTATAACTCTCTTCATAGTTAAACCTATTATCGATCATGCTCGCTCCATTGTAAATACCTTTCTCGGTGAATATGCCTCTGACGAAGAAATTCGATTCAGTGCTTTTCTATCAATACTCTATTCCGCTGCGGTGTGTGAATCGAGTTTCAAAGCTTTCACAAGAAAATTTGTATCTCCCGTTCACCCCCCTCTGGTCGATATACTCTCGGTCCTAACAACGTGTCGCGCTATGATTTTATTAGTGTTCTAGGCTTGCGTCTCTAGCACGGTCTAGCCTAGGACCAGTACAATATTGTGTTGAGCGTTTATTCAACTTTGCATATCTGAATTGATTATTCTGGCCCTTTTTGCTACGATATTTAAGCCTTCCAAACTCCACATACATCTTCGTGTGTTTAATACCACCTGACAATCGTTCTATCCAAGCTTTGAGAGTTTTGACTACAATGATTGCCAATTATCACATGCTGCTTTGTAAGAACGGGTAAGAATTTGTATTAGCTTGACGGATTTGTGACTTTCCACCGCACCACATCCTATTAGTAGTGAGTAGGACCATATTCTTGTGTCTTTCTATTTCTACTAACCATGATAGGATCACATGCCGACGAGCTGGACTAGGAGAACATGACGAGCAAGGAGTTGCATGATAAATTTCAACAAACGATGGGTGTGCAAGACATGCTAATAAAATTTGGAGAGGCTATGAAGAAGCTAGATGGTTTTGAGAAGACAATTTACACCAAGCTGAAGGCCAAGTTTAATGAAGTGCTCGACAACAACAACGACGACAACAACAAGTGAGAAGCAGGACCCGTCAAAGTTGAAGGCGGAAGACATGGGGAAACACCGTGGAAGTCGTACATAGCACCCCGGAAAACCTACGCCTTGAGCAGGAACCTGAACCAACATGACATCCAACATCTTCATAACCAGCACCGGGGACGCGGTGAGCCAACTAGACGACGCCTTCAAGAAGGAGAACGACATCGTGAGAAATCAGACCTAGGGTTTTCCCCGATGCTCGAAGAGGGGCACAGAAAGGGGGCCATGGCAGCGCCTCCAAGAAGGGAAAGGCACTCGCAAGCATCGCCACTGCTAGCTATGGCAAGCCAAGCAAGGATTTCTCCCCAGTCTGAGTCTGAGCAATCCCGTAGCTGCCTGATCATATGATCATATGAAGGGGAGCTACGCCCGGCACCGCGGAGGCACCGGGCACCGCCAGACACGTGAGCCTTGGACATGGTGTAGGGACGAGGCAAGGAGGTGACCGGGGTTGGGGAGGCGGCGGAGCGTAGTAGGTGTCCTCGGTTCACCGGCGTCCTCTGCTAGTGTACTTAGCTACTACGTGTCTGGAGTTGGGGTTCGTCGGTTCGTCAGCACACTGGCAGAGGACGCCGGCGAACCGAGGACACCGGAGAACGCGGGTCCAGGGCTGCCGTGGCTAGAGCCGCATCGGAAAGAGGTTCACCGCGGGCCTTAAACGCTTGCCTTGCCACCAGGCCGGCAAGCCGCAAGGGCAGCCGCCACTCGGGAGCATCACTTGGGACCAACCGACGTCGTAGCCCCGTAGCCATGGCCGTAGCTCAGAGAGGAAATCACCACTGTGACGCCACCACAAGGGTGGGGGCCCGAGCCAGCAAAGGAGGCCCTTCCTCCAGCTCGGCCAGATCTGGCGCAACAGCAGGAGGGCACGAGGAGCCTCGCCTGTGCAAGGCACGGGCAACAGCCAACCCGATCGGAAGGGGGGCGAGGAAGCAGCTCCCCTGACGTACTGCACATGTCGTTGGGGCACTAACATGTGGGTCTGATTCCCGGCGGGCCCACCTGTCAGTGGCCGAACGGCACCCTGCCGCACGGCAGAGGATCCACGTTCGGCGAGGAGGGGAGGAGCGGGATGGCCGGATCCACGCCAGCGCGAGGAGCGGCAGCCGGCGGCGGCCGAAACGCGAGGCGGGGGCCTAGCCGACGGCAGGACATCACTACGCCGAGGGAAAAGGCATCATCGCCGCCTTCACATGCACGAGCACGCGCTTCGCCGGCTGGGCCTTTAGCGGCGGCGCGGTAGGGAGAAGGCACGACAGCTAGGGTTGCCCTGAGTCGCCACGGAGGCGACGCAAGGGGAGGTGATCTCAGCCTCTTCCGTTTCTGAGTTATGCGTATACTTCAAACATATCTTGTACATGGAGTATAAAAGACCGGAGTGAGTATAAGATCTATGGTGTATTTCTTTTTTCGGAGAGTACGCAAATTGCGTACCATAACTTTATAGAAGAGAATATCAAATACAAGACAACTACTACTCGCCGCGAACAACGAACGTAGCACAACTCCACATCTGGCAAGCCACAAACATCCACACACTACAACACAACTACAACGCAACATAGCCTGCCAAAAACCGAGAGCCTCGCCGCGTCTCGACCGACGTCGGTCACCTCCGAAGAACAGTAACTCCAGAAGAAGGTACCGTCTTGGAATCACCAGCGACGACCGTACATTGCGCCGGAGCAGAACGATTTGGGCAACGGCAAACACGGGAGGAGCGCAACATAGGATCATCAAGTCTCCTGGCACGATGCTCCCAACAGAGGAACGACGTCGATGACGCCGCCATCGTGTCGATCCAGCATAGAATCAAGGCTTTCGCCCGGAGACAGCTGCGAACCCCAAGCAGGCGAGGGGGATGGCGACACACTCGACGACGCCTTCGAGGAGGAGAACGACGCCCACGGGTGCCATCTCCGCCGGCCCAGTCAGAACCGGACAGGATTTTCATCCGTAATGTCGCGCATCTCCACGCCTCGAAGGTTACGGTCAGCATTGACCCAGATGTCGCGCATCTATGGTGTATTTCACTCGGTAAATTCTGTAGAATGTTTGGAAAGTTTCACGGAAGGGATGCGCCGTCTGATTCAAATCCGATGGCCTCTGCTTGCACCGAGAGACCATGCCGTACCACACACCGAATGGAACTGCACTGACATCCGGAGTCCACTCGAGCTCTGACCTCATCTGTCAGCGACCATAAACACAACGTCGCGTACACGCAAAATCCCTCGCCGCCGGCCTGCCGGCTGCCACGTCATGCCGATCAGGCAACAATGAAGTTGCGTCAGTGACTTGTGGGACCCGCCAGCTCAGTTAGCGTACCGTCTATTAACTCTCGAAATGGCCGGATAGCTCCTCTCCTGCAAAGCTTTTCGTCTCTGTCCCCCTTCCCAACTACTCCTCCACCTCGATCGAGAGAAGCTCGGATCCCCGGAGGAGAGGAGAGGAGCCCACTTTAGCTCTCGGTTGCGCCGCGGCGATGGGGAGCCTGCGAGGTGAGCGGCGGACTGAGCTCCGGGGCGGCCGGGTTTCCCGCGCGGATTCAGCGGCCTCTGTTTTCCGGCGGGTTTTGATTTCGTGCGCTGGTATCGTGCAGGCGGAAGCGGCGGAGAGGGAAGGAACGAGGACGGAGGGAAAGTAGGGCTACCGGCGTTGGAGGTGGCGCTCGCGTTCCCGCAGGCCACGCCGGCTTCGCTGTTCCCGCCCGCCGGTGAGATCCCCCGTCCCGTTTCATTGATTTCGTGCGTTGACCATTTTTTCGGGTTTAAATTAATTGCAGGTTTTGGTTGTACGTAGTGGCAAGATGGTTGTATTTTTGGGGTCAAGTAGAGCAATTGTTAGGTGAACTGTCTTATTTGTCTCTTTGGAGAGGAGGGTTCACTGTTCTGTTCATCACTTTGAGGTTATCATTACACTGGAAAGAATCCAGCGTGCTCTTGAGAAAACGAGGGTTAGGAGCGCTTTATTGGATATCCAAATTCTGGAAATGTGTTTTGAATTTTCGGTTAATATTGGTGGAACAGTGTTTGTGATTTAGTTTTGTTAGTATAATTAAACGTTAGTGAAACTTATTTGCCTTTGCACCTGTCCACAATGATAGTAGGAGTTCCTTAATGTCATTTTCAGTTTAAAATATAGGGCAGTTTTCCATTTGCACGCTGCAACAGACTAATAAAGAACAAATTTACAAGAATGATCTGGATTTTCAGTAAGGTAAACGTGATTATATATTTTGCTTGTGCGTTTAAGAATGCTTGTCTTGGACTTATTGATCACCGGATTGGTCACTTTCACAATGTATACAATTAATTAGCAACTTTTCCTTGCACGGGCAAGCAGAAATGGACATGTTATTTTTGTCAGAAAGTAGTTGCATCCACTCACAAATATTAAAGAGCAAAAGAAGGCACTTGGCCCTCTTGTTTCACAATCTTTCACCTGCTTACAGCGTACTAAATAAATAAATTTCTGTGTCAGTTAGATTATTCAACATTGTACATATTTTCTTGCAGACTTTGGTTACCTCATATTAATCTACAGCATTTGAATTATGCACTGTGCTACACGTTACCTGTTTGTAAGCTCATTAATTGTTGTTTGCAGTGTCGGACTACTACCAGCTAGATGATTTGCTGACCGATGAAGAGAAGGCACTTAGGAAGAAAGTCCGTGCTATTTCAGAGAAAGAAATTGCACCCATTATGACCGAAGTATGTTCTTGCTACATACATTTCCCATTTCGTTTCATGTTCTCAGAGAAATAACATATAATCTGGACTAATGTTATGGTTCAACATGTCTTCATACTGAAACCTTGTACTCCCTCTGTCCCATAATATAAGAGCGTTTTTGACACTAGACTAGTGTAAAAAACGCTCTTATATTATGGGACGGAGGGAGTAGTACATACTGCTGCTAGTTTTGTCTTTTCATGTTTAGATGCCTACTCTTCTTTGTAGTAGCTGTTGTGACAAACTAATGGCTGATGTGTCAAAAACTTTGTTATTTTGCTCTTGCAGTACTGGGAGAAGGCAGAATTCCCATTTCATGCCATTCCGAAACTTGCAACTCTTGCCTTAGCTGGAAGTACAACGAAGGTACAAACTACCCAATCTTCCATTCATGCTGTACTATGCAATGTTGGATTTGTATATGTACAATGTTAGAATTAGTTTTTCACAAATTTTGTGGCGTTACAGGGATATGGGTGCCCAGGACTCTCGCTTACAGCGAGTGCCGTTTCTATAGCAGAAGTTGCACGAGTTGATGCAAGCTGCTCCACATTTATTCTAGTGCACTCCTCTTTGGCAATGTCCACAATTGGTAAAGTTGGCGTTCTTTTTCAAAAGATTATGTTTGATATTCTGTTTGACTTTGACCAACAACAACTTACTTGAGCTCGTGTTTTAATTCTGTATGTGTGAAGAACAGCTCTTTGTGGATCAGAGGCTCAAAAGCAGAAGTACTTACCATCGTTAGCTCAGTTTAAAACTGTTGGTTGCTGGGTGAGTCACATTATCCAGTAGCTTATATATGCAATATTCAGTGTGTTATATCATTATCTCCTCTTCCTAAGAGTGTCCGCTTTCTGTAGGCTTTAACAGAACCAGATTATGGAAGTGATGCAAGCTCCTTGAAAACTTCAGCAACCAAGGTTTAATATTTATCACTGTATTTGAGAAAATTTAAGTTTTTTCTTCACTACCTTATCATGTTATGATTTTTAAGGTACCTGGCGGTTGGCAATTAGATGGCCAAAAGCGCTGGATAGGTAACAGCACGTTTGCAGATGTGCTTGTAATTTTAGCTAGGAATGCAGGCACAAAGCAACTAAATGGGTAATCATCCTGTTTTGGACTACATTTGATAGCATTGTGTTAATATCATGTACTCCCTCTGTAAACTAATATAAGATCTTTTACAGAGGGAGTACATGTCAGTATGAAGTTATTTCTCTGCTTATTAATGCAAAACTACCCTGCTTGTGAATGATGAATCTGATACACTTTCTCCAGATTCATTGTGAAGAAGGGAGCGCCCGGTTTGAGAGCCACCAAAATTCAAAACAAAATTGGGCTTAGAATGGTTCAGAATGGTGATATCCTTCTGAATAAAGTATTTGTCCCAGAAGAAGACAGATTAACAGGCATCAATTCATTTCAGGATATAAGCAAGGTACCTGCCACCCCCATCTTCCCTGCTCTTTGTTAGCCGATTGGAGTTGCTGCTTGGTGATGTAATCTTAGTTCTTATTTACTCTTGGACTGCTGAAATAGGTCCTAGCAATGTCACGTATTATGGTGGCTTGGCAGCCAATTGGCATATCGATGGGCGTCTACGACATGTGCCATCGGTCCGAACCTCACCTATCCTTCAATTTACAATTATCTTTGTACTGGTCTATACCTATTTGACTTTGTACATTTGCCACTGGATAGGTATTTGAAAGAAAGGAAGCAGTTTGGAGCTCCCCTGGCAGCCTTTCAGCTCAACCAAGAAAAGCTTGTTCGGATGCTTGGTAACATCCAGGCCATGCTTCTTGTCGGCTGGCGCTTGTGCAAGCTCTATGAGTCAGGCAAAATGACACCAGGCCATGCTAGTTTGGGCAAGGTACGTAAATTGCTTTGTAGCTAGCTAATGGTTTAAATCATGTATGCTGTCTTGACATGTACAGTGTACTGATCAACGTTTGAATTCAGGCATGGACGTCCAGCAAGTCAAGGGAGGTAGTTTCTCTGGGTCGAGAGCTATTGGGCGGCAATGGAATTTTGGCTGATTTTCTAGTAGCAAAGGTAAAAAGTGCTAACATTTAATATCCATTTGATCATCCCCGAACATGATACATTGGATTGGATTATATTTAAATATTATCTCACGGGCTGATGGATGGCCTATTATTAGCCACAGTACTTCATAAACTACTTGATTTTCTCCATTTCTCGGTGTCTAGTAAAGAAACATTGATCGTAACTATCTCAACCTTTGCAGGCGTTCTGCGATCTGGAGCCGATTTACTCGTACGAGGGCACCTATGACATCAACAGCCTTGTGACCGGAAGAGAAATCACCGGGATCGCGAGCTTCAAACCTGCTGCAGTAGCGAAATCTCGGCTGTAATTCTTCTTCTGCCTCCAGCTATGATGAACAGCAAAGTATGACCCCCACCTTGTATTCTGGTGGGTACAAGTAAGATCAGAATAAGTGCAACCGAATCATCAAATGTAATCTGTAAAGCGGAAGAATAAAGTCGGAGCTGGATTTGTATCTATGTAATGGTACAGCATATGGAGTCACCTCTCATGACCAGTGTTTGTGCTGTGGGGGGTCGTACCAGCTTCTACATAATGGAACTGTGCAGTTTAGGAGAATTTCCCCTGATACTTACCTGTGAGATGAGATGGGTGCAGATTATGTGCCATTTTTTTTGGTTGAGAAAATATTCCCTTCGTTTGCTAGGGAACAGCAGATCCCCTCGTCTCTCACCCTCGAATCCTAACTGGTAGCAGTAGAGCAGCACAGGTGGGGAGGTAGGGCTGGAGAAATGCCAAGACTGCCTTCTATTGTGGCGCCATTGCTACGGCGATAAACAAAGACTGGTACCACCTCCGTCTAGGTGAATAAGTCATTCGCGTAGTTTTAAGTCGATGATTTAACTATCTAAATATGTATTATATGTGACAAAAAATATATATTTAAAGCTATATCTGTGTAAAAATCTAGTGATATATTTTTTATGACATATGTGTGACAAAAAATATATATTTAAAGCTATATCTGTGTAAAAATCTAGTGATATACTTTTTATGACATATTTAATTGCTCAAATTTGCGCAAATGACTTATTCATCTAGACGAAGGTAGTACTACGGATCAGATTCCGCAACATAGAATAGCAACAGCAGACTAGCCCCTTAGCGGGGAACTGATCCGGTGCTTACATAAAGATCAATCCATATAAACACGAAGAGAGCTCTGTATTTGTTCTGTATGGTGCATGACCAATATGACCAGACATTGTTCCAACAAGAACAACAACAAACACATACGTGGATACTGGGTAGCCATAGAGGCCAGGGTCAGGTAGATGTGCAGAAACGCTTCCATATTGCAACAAGGACAATGGTTGAGCAGCGCTGCTCCACGTAAGACCGATTTTCGATGTCTGTCCGATTTGCTCAATCACCCTTTGGATCAAATCACAACATCATACGGGAACCATTGGATCTCAGGGTCGGATGGAAACTGTCCGATTTGCTCAATCACCCTTTGGATCAAATCACAACATCATACGGGAATCATTGGATCTCAGGGTCGGATGGAAATTGTATATAGAACTTCTTACGCAGAGCAATTTTTGTCAGGGAAACTATCTTCTGACCTAACTATGGGAATGTTCAGGTACAACAACAACTACAGAAATTGATTGCCCTGTAGAAGTTCATTGAAAAAATGATCATTTGTGGGCAATGCCAAAATAAACAATCTTTTTCGCACATGAAGAAATAATATATATTCAAGGATTATAGCATGCTATTATTCTCCCTGCAAAAGATCATGGAAATTTTGATAACTTGTGAACAATACCAAAACAATAACCGTGTGAATTACTGCATTTTATGATTGATATACCAGCAATTGATCTCTTATCAAAATAGACAACCTTTTCGCGCATAAAGAGAGAATATATATTCAAGGATTTACAGCATGCTATTGGTCTCCCTGATGGGAATATGATAACTTGTGAACAATACCACAATAACAATTCTGTGAATTACATAATTGTTATACCAGTCACTCATCTCTTGTCTTTTATGTACAATGCGCAAAGGGCTGTATTTTTGCCTACGATTTGCAAATGAATATGGTATACCATCTTCTCCTTCCATAAAATCTCAATGGTTTGTCAAATTTTGAGGTGTACGTTCTCCAAGTAGGATGCATACGTAACTAGTTTCAGTTAAACCGACGTGCCTCTTTGATGGACCATCATTGTTCATGTGAAAGTGGTCAGTTCAAAATTTCTACACCTCTTCCTGTCAACAATGTGAAAAGGCCCTATATTCTGGGAGATTTTGTTTGACCAGTTAGACCATTCTATAGTCTACACATCAGTCATAGGGGCTTTCCCTGGCACCCAACCTGACCACGGAGCAGCACAGTAGAATATTCTACCTGCAACTCCTGTGTGGTTATGCTCTGCCCGCTCATATGACACGCGTGACGCGTTTCATCCATGTCGTCGTTCCCCTCTTCCAAATTTCAGAATGGATGTATCAGTCGGCAGTCCTATAGTCCACAGCCACTCAACTTTGCCACAATGTCAAATTATAGTCCACCACACAAGAAGCCAAGACCATGAAGTAGCAGTGAGATGACAGAAGCAGTATCACTCACCATATCACACCACCATGTATTATAAGTCTCTTCACTTCCAGATGTTAAAGCATGACTCGGCACAGCATCTAACCTTCAACCGCAATGCCTCTTGTTGCCATCCTATTCATACTTCTCATCTACGCCCTCCATGCCCCATGTTCTACAGCAAGAAGCACGATTTTAGCCGGTGATCGCCTCACCGGCGATGACAAGCTCGTCTCTCGCAATGGCAAGTTCGTTCTCGGCTTCTTCCAACCACGCAGTGAGTACTCCTCCCAACAGACTCCCGCTCATTGGTACATAGGCTTATGGTTTGGTAAGATACCCAAGTTAACCCCAGTATGGGTTGCAAATAGGGACAGACCAATTGTAAACCTTGAAATGTCGGAGCTCACGATCTCCGATGATGGTAACCTTGCCATCTTAAATAAAGACACCAAATCAACAATTTGGTCGACCCATGCTAATATCACAGCCAAGAAGACTACAGTTGTGCTCATGGACAATGGAAACCTCATCTTAGGAGATGCATCTAACTCATCCAACGTCATATGGCAGAGCTTTGATTACCCTACTGATGGTTTGCTCCCTGGTGCAAAGCAAGGCGTGGATAAGGTCACCGGTTTGACCCGTCACCTTGTTTCCAAGAAGAGCTTGATTGATCCAGCTCCTGGCCGTTATTGTGTGGAATTAGATACCACTGGTCCTGGCCAATTCCTCTACAAACTATGCAACTCGTCCATAGTATATTGGTCTAGTGGGGAATGGAATGGTCACTACTTCAGCTCACTGCCAGAAATGAATGGAGCCAATCTTTTTACCTTCGAATTTGTCAACAACAGAAAAGAGGAGTACTTCATAAAATATTTAACAGATGACAAGCTGATAACTGTTAGCCTTTTGGACATTTCTGGACAGGAAAAGCAACTTGTCTGGGTTGAGGGTTCACAAGATTGGATGACAGTCTTCACCCAGCCTAGAGATCAGTGTGATGTCTATGCTACATGTGGATCATTCACAATCTGCAACAGCAACACAACCCAAGTGTGTGATTGCCTGAAGGGCTTCTCAATAAGGTCACCTAAGGATTGGGAGATAGAGGACCGATCTGGCGGGTGCATAAGAAATGTGCCGCTGGACTGCGGTGCCAGGAACCAAAGCAGAAATGCAACAACTGACAAGTTCTACCCCATGACAAAGGTCAGACTGCCTGCAATGCCCATAGTTATAGAAGCTGCTGGGAGCATAGACCATTGCGCACAAGCTTGCCTAGATAATTGCTAGCATTGCATATTCCTACATTAACAGATGCTCCCTCTGGTATGATGACTTGCTTAACATCAAACAGGGTAACATTGGAACTACTAGTGATGAAGAGGTTCTCTACTTACGTATCTCTGCCAAGGATGCAGAAAGTTGGAGAAATACAAAGAGACGGAAGGAGGCTATTTGGGCTATTACTGCTGCAAGTGCTGTTGCTTTGGTTTTGTTGGCAGTTGTCATGTGGTTTCTGCTGATATGGAGGAGCAAGAGGAAGCACACTACCGGCATGTATAATAATGCACAAGGTGGCAATGGAATTGTAGCTTTCAGATACATTGATCTGCAACATGCAACCAAAAATTTCTCAGAGAAGCTAGGGGGAGGGAGCTTTGGATCTGTATTCAAGGGGTTACTAACTGACTCTACAGCTATTGCGGTGAAAAGGCTTGATGGTGTCCGTCAGGGAGAGAAGGAGTTCAGAGCCGAAGTGAGTTCAATTGGAATCATCCAACACATCAATTTGGTTAAACTAATTGGCTTTTGCTGCAAGGGCAGTATGAGACTGCTTGTGTATGAATACATGCCAAATCTTTCCCTCGATGCACATCTCTTCCGCAGCAATACAAAGTTACTAAGCTGGAGTGTCCGTTACCAAATAGCCCTTGGAATTGCAAGAGGATTAGCATACTTGCATGATAGTTGCAGGGATTGTATCATACACTGTGATATCAAGCCACAGAACATACTTCTTGACACCTCATTTGTACCTAAAGTTGCAGACTTTGGTATGGCCAAATTTCTAGGGAGGGATTTTAGCAGAGTTTTGACTACATTTAGAGGAACTATAGGCTATCTTGCACCTGAATGGATCAGTGGAGTGGCCATTACACCAAAAGTGGATGTCTACAGCTACGGTATGATGTTGCTTGAAATAGTATCAGGTCGGAGCAACAATACATGTAAGGAGAATAGCAGCACTGGTGATCATTCGGCATATTTCCCAGTTCAAGTTGCAAGGAAACTTCTAGCAGGGGACATTGTGGGCTTGTTGGATGACAAGTTGCATGGTGATGTTAACTTGGATGAAGTTGAGAGGGTCTGCAAGGTGGCTTGCTGGTGTATCCAAGATGGCGAATCCAATCGACCGACCATGGGAGAAGTGGTTCAAATCCTCGAGGGTTTGTTAGAACTTGAAGTACCTCCAATACCAAGACTGCTTCAAGCTATTGCATGAAGGTCACCAATCGCCTTAAACTATACCCCGGTCTGAAGGCAAAGCAGCACCGATTAAGGTTAAGATATGGTACTCGATGAGGATAACATTATGACGGACCTGCTTCTATGGTCCATAATCACTGCAATTTGTAACTTATTTTCTGCAACTTATCTTGGATGCATCTAAGAATTATATTTTGGGAGACTGATCCCATGTATATTTGTATGGACCTGCTTCTATGGTCCATAATCACTGCAATTTGTAAGCATATATCTTCTGTTAATTATCTTTGAGGGAAGCATCCAAGGATGACATTTTGGGAGAGACTGATCCCACAATTATTTCATACTAGGACTAGCCTGCAGGAGTCTCTGTTAAATCTGTTTGTGTGCATTCTATGCTGGATGTATTGCATAGGATCAGTGCTATTTAGGCAATTTAGTTAGTGAATAACCTTGCCAAACCTTATAGAATCTCAAACACGATTCACCGTATTGCTAAAACAAAAGGACAACGAAGCCGAGGGTTCCGCGATTTGGATTTACCGGTCGCCCGTTGCAGCCGCCGGTGGACGGCCCCGCCGCGACCGCTCTCGTCGGTCGGCTCCGGTATCAGGCTCGCTCGCCGCCGTCGTGGAGAACGGGACCGCAGCGCCGCGTGCCCGTTTTGGCGGCACCGCTGCCCGCCGGAAGACCGCCGCCGTCCCGCAGTCGCGTCGGCCCTGGCGGCACCGCATCAAGTATGCTCCCAGTCCCAGTGCGTCTGAACTTCCTCCCCTTCATGGCCAGCAGCAGCAGCAGCATACGTGCGAGACAGCAAAGCAGCAGTGCTTTTCTCTCTCGCATCGCTGCGCCTCCGCATTCCGCTCGCAAGAGGATTCCCCGTGTGTATTTTTCCTCCGTTTTTATTTAGTCTGCATATTAGGTTTAACCGAAGTCAAACTTTACAAAGTTTGACCAAGTTTATAGAAAAATATATAAACATTTACTATAACAAATTTATATGATGTGAAAGTACATTTAATAATGAATCTAGTGGTATTAAGTTTTTATTGTATATGTTAATATTTTTGTTTATAAACTTAGTCAAAGTTTGCAAAGCTTGACTTTGACCAAAGCTAATATGCAGACTAAATAAAAACGGAGGGAGTATAAATTATACTAAGGTCAACACACTTATTTTGATACGCAGGAAGTAAGAACATCTCCAGCTGTTTGGCCCCCGGGGCGTCGAAAAAGAGCCGCCTGGGGTGAGCCGGCGCTAGATTGGTGCGTAGGGGTGATCTATCTCCCAGTCATCGGCCCACAGGACGCCCCGGGTTCGGCGACGTTGCGTACAAAATATATGCAAACTCGACGACTTTTGCATGAACTCGACGAAATTTCATTAAAAATTTGTAAAAAAAACATGAAAACATGCAAACTACGTCTGAACTATGCCTAAACTACACCAAACTACGCCTAGCCGCCACCGCCGCTGCCGTCGCCGTCGTCTACATGCCAAGAAGTCTGTAGAAGCGGGTGTAGTCGCCGTCGTCGTCGTCGTCGTCGCGCGGCTGGCTTGGGCCGGCGTCGTCCCTGCTGCAGCCCTGACTAGGATTGCCGAGGCGCGGTGGCGCGCTTGACGGCCCGGCCTCATCCTCCTCGTCGCTGTCGAGGACGATGACGCCGCCCTCCTCGCGCCCGTAGCGCCGGGCCTGGAGCTCTGCGTACGCCCGGCGCTAGCGGCGGACCTGCTCCCGGACGTAGTCCTCCTTCGCCCATTTGAGGGCGGACTCGTCGTCGGGAGCTGTGATCTCGACGTGCTCCGGCTTCACCGGGAGCAGCCCCGGCTCTGGCTTCAGCCGAACCAGGCGGTAACCACGCGGGGAGGGCGGGGCACCCTCGTTGATGACGAGGACTCCGTTGCGGGTGCGGCGTCCCAGCGGCGTCTCCTTCGGCTCGGGCTTGACGGGGCGGAGCGTGGCCGGCGAGCCGGAGCCCGACAATGAGGACGACCCCGACTTCATCCACCGCGGTGTCCAGGAGCTACCACGACGGCGCGAGAAGGACGGCCGCGGCGGGTAGTCGAGGCGCGGCACATTGCCGGTCTCGATGTGGTCAAGGACGGCCTCGAGGGTGCGGCCTGGCACGCCCCACCACTCGCGCCGCCCGGCGGCGTTGAGGCGGCCCTGCGGGATGACGCCGTTGGTGGAGGCAATCTGCTCCTCGCGACGGCACTAGAAGTACATGGTCTAGAGGCGGTGGCTGTCGGCGGCGTAGCGCGGCTCGTTCTGTTGTTCCTCCGTCAGGGACGAGCGGATGAGGGCGATCTCGGCCCGCCGCGCCGCCCCTTCGGGCACCGGTGGCACCGGGACGCCGCCGGCGCTCAGCCTCCACGTCCTCGGCACCCGCATGTCCGGGGGCGCCTGGTACTCGGCCTCGTAGAGCAGGCGCGCCTCCGGCTCTTGGAGGTGGCGGCGGCCGAAGCCGTTCGTCATCGCGCCATTGCCTGGGTACCTCTCGGCCATCTTTCTCGTCGACGGAAAGAGGGGAGAGTGTTGCTATCTATGCCGGAGAAGGGGGGAAATGAGAGCTGTGGCGTCCACCGGCGGTGAGGTCGCCTTTTATAGGCAAAGCTGGGTGGCGACGGGCTGCATGCCGGGCGACGCGTGGCTGGACGCGCGTTCACGGCGCCGCCCGTGAGGCATCAATGGAGGCTGATCGGCGCGGCGGCGCGACAACCTTCGCATTGATTCCCGCGGGAACCGAGGCGATGAGGGCGACGACGCGGCGTCTCGCTGACGCGGCTGGCCCGCGACTCTTTCGCACCAAAACGATCGCCCCGACGCCCCCGGGCGCCCCCCAGCGCGCCGGGTTCGGCTTGAGTCCGTCGGCGCCAGTTTCAGCCCAAGCCGGCGAAAAGCGGACTCCTGGGGGCGCGACTGGGCCGATTTTCGCCCCCGGCGCGAAAAAATTGCTTGGGGAGGGCCTGTTGGGGACGCGGCTGGCCCGCGGCTCTTTCGCGCCAAAACGCTTGCCACGACGCCCCCGGGCGCCCCCCAGCGCGCCGGGTTCGGCTTGGGTCCGCCGGCGCCAGTTTCAGCCAAAGCCGGTAAAAAACGGACTCCTGGGGCGCGACTGGGCCGATTTTCGCCCGTCCGCGCGACAAAATTGCTTGGGGAGGGCCTGTTGGGGACGCGGCTGGAGATGCTCTAATTACTAGTCAGCTTGTCAACGCTAGTTTTTCTAAGCGTATTGTCACCTTTATATCAAACCTTCCACTTACCCCGCAAAAAGAAAACCTTCCACTTCCAATCATAAGGGTAGTCTACAGCTTGAATTACCTCACACAGAGTTGTGGCGGTTGAGGAGTTCATGCTCACACTGAATCAAAGTGTACGGTGCGACAAAGGTGTTGTTCTTTTATTCCAGAGCTCACAATCTCCTAGTAACCTATATTTTGGTCTTCCTGCAGACCTGGACCAATATTTCATCGGTGAGTGGATACTTGCTAGCCATGTTCAGTATTGTTTCAATTAGCTCCGCAATATAATGTTCTGGTGTTATTTTGCAGGAGTGCCGTTGTGCGTGCTCATGAACCCTTTGTTGCATATTCCCTCGGCTTGACACACGATATATGTTCAACCATTTCTATATGGTTGACATGATATTGACCACAACTCGGCCGGATAACCAGATGCACATGATACATGTTCGACCATGTCTGTATGGATGGCATGGTGTTGAGCACAACTAGGCTGGATATAACCAGATGCAGTGCCAAAAAGTCTCCCAAGTTTCACAACAAAAATATGGGAAGATAGTTCTCAATGTTATATTTTTAATTGCAATTTGCATGTTCTGAAAAAATGTATTGCAGCCTTACGATTATTTAACGGTTAGAGGCACTAGCCACAAAAAAAATGTTTATTTATTATCTACCAAATAGAACAATAGGTTTTTTTTTACCAAATAACTACTAATTTGTGAACCAGTGCACAACTGATTTGGTCTAAGGATGCTTGAAAAATAATTAACTCTCATTCTCTGCCGACCCGTCAAAAAAACTCTCATTCTCTGCCGAGATACTAAAGGCCAGAGAAGAGCTGAAAGGATGAGCCATTGGCACAGATGATGAGATTATAATGGGAAGACG
Organism: Aegilops umbellulata; assembly: GCA_032464435.1. Classification (NCBI taxonomy): domain Eukaryota; kingdom Viridiplantae; phylum Streptophyta; class Magnoliopsida; order Poales; family Poaceae; genus Aegilops; species Aegilops umbellulata. Next base: position 113,318,425 of record CP136054.1, on the reverse strand, counting down.
GAGATACTAAAGGCCAAAGAAGAGCTGAAAGGATGAGCCATTGACATAAGTATTTGCTTCGCTTCGATCCATGTTGCTTGTCGCTCACATTTGGTGACAAGTAATATGAATCGACTTCATATATAACACCTCATATATACCACCGTATAAACGAGCTGGCTCTAAGCCATACTGCCGGTCAGTCGGCGTTGCAGAGCACCACCTTGGAAAATGCAGCATCGGTAAACCAACTATTGTGTGTTTTTCTAGGATAACCAAAATTGTTATTCCACAACAGGTTCCACATGACAGCTGAACAGACTAATAATACATATATTAACATAGATAGAATAGTATAAATAAACCTCTCGGATTATTGGAACATGAACTTCCCATGAAAAGTTACACATATTTTCATCATTCTACTATCCCTTCCCGGCAACATACACCTCTGACTCCTCTTCAGGACATGGAAACGTTAGAAGGCTTTGAATATGTGTGTCATCTTCCCTCACAAGCATTAGCATCATCACCATATGTAAACCTGAAACGAAAGGTACAGTAAACATAGCAAGACGGTAGTAGTTAGCCTTGCACAAGGAGTCTAAAGTCTCAACCGCTGCTACTGCTGCTGCTTCAAGGCCCCCATCCATGGGGGCCGTCCCCCGCCAAACGGAGGCGGCGCTGCTACTGCCTAGGTCTCTTGGAGCTGCAGCTTGGGCATTTGTACTGCTTTATGCTCTCCGCCTTCGCCGGAGTTATCTTCACGCACTTTCCATGGTACCACCTCTCGCACACGTCACACCCAATCCAGAATTCCTCGGCGCTGTATATGCCACCGCATGTTCCGCATAAGGTCTCGCTGTGGTCGCCGTCATCTTCATCGTAGCCTTCATCGGCATCCCTGGCATTATTTTCTACACGTGGTGGTGGCGGCGCCTCGATTGTATGCTGAGGAGACACAATAAAATTAAAATAAGAGAGAAGAAGAGATCAAAACAGCAAAGAATTTCCTGTTACCTTTGATGGCAACTTGTTTCTACCGCTGTTGTCAATACCACCCGATCTGTCCCTCTCCTTCGATTGTCTCATACCTGAGATGACTTCATACACGGTTGGCAAATCATTCATCATGCCAAATAAACGCTTCCTGTTGAATTGCCGAGTGAAACTATGAGATAACATAATAACAGTGCAAACTCTTACTCTTTGCGACAAAATAAAATGATAACAGAGGGCAGCAAATCTGTTCTGTATTTGCATTCAGTGTTACTTTGACCATTTTGTCAAATTTATTTGCAACTATATATACTATTATCCTGATAAATTTATGACCCTATAGTTCAACTAGGCCTACACATAATCTGGTTTCTCTAAGCGCATCCTCATAAAATCCAAAGGTGAGCTCAAACCAAGGCTGCCCAGCATGGCTATTTAGTTACACATAAAATTAGAAAAGTAAGTACTCCCTCCATCCGGAAATACTTGTCGGAGAAATAAATGTATCTAGATGTATTTTAATTCCAGATACATTCATTTTCATCCGTTTATGCGACAAGTAATTCCGGACGGAGGGAGTATTTCTTAAATAAAACTCTTATCCCACCAATAAATTCCAAAGCTAGAAATTCAAGCAAAACATTGAAAACTACCAAGTACTCAATTATTTATTCAATTGTGAGTTTTTGAGGGAACAAATGAGAAAAAGAAATATAAGGATTCGCTCCCTGTAGGAAATCAACTGTTCTTACTTAGCGCATCACCAATTGTTCTTACTTAGCTTCTTAAAATCCAGACCAAAATATTCAACCAGTTCTACATATCTCAGACTTCAAAAAACACGGAATAGATTTCTTGCATAGCATCCTTTGACAAAGGGTACCACTACTATGTATGGTGATGCAAAATGGAAAAATACAAGTATACTGGCCATCATCAATACTAGCATACGAGTGATTTTTACTTGACGAACTAATAACAATATATCATCTATAAATCTATACTATATAGAAGCATTCCGAGGAGATAGATAGTCAGTCCACAGTTTAAGACAGTTTATGTTAGCAAAACAAACAAACACAGTTGCAACGAAGATCTGATGCCACACTATACTTTCTTAAGAACACATTCAGCCGATTGTTTTACCAGGGAGCAATGACAAAATATTTAGCGTCTGCGAGTATAGAAATGTAGTTATCTAGGATTATTAGGACAGTTTACACAAATAGAAATGGTTAACTCAACACAGAGCACATAGGTCCGGACAACTTTAGGGATCTGCATACCACAGACACCCAAAATGGGAATATAATGACGAGGGGAAAAGCAGGCATTATGCAATTCAATTAACATTGAGGCAAACAACAGGTGCTAAATTCTTACATGGCAAGCAATTACAGGAAACTAGAAGCAATTACAGGCCCTGTTTGATAGCTCAGTATTTTCTAATTAGTGGTTTCGCTACCACCAAAGATTGTAGTATTACTACTGCAACTATTTGCAAAACCATGGCGTGTCCTGTATTAAAAAGAGAACCCTTAGTCCCTCAAATGCTAATCTGTTTAGTTCAAACTCTTCTTTGATCAGGGTAAGAACACCAAACATATACAAAAAAATGTAGAGAAGACGACTTGAGTAGTACAACGTATCTTTAAGGATCATTAAGATGGAAAAAATTCTCACAAATGCAACAGACATCAAAGAGAGAAGACTAAATTTTGCAAAACCACAAGCATTTTGTACAAACTATCACAAAATTCCAGATTGGTCTAGCCCATAGCAAATTAGCAATAGATCTAGAAGCTTTCATAACACATGACTCCAGATTTAAGATTGAACCCTCTAGGCACAACTCCAATCCCTTGCAGCTTTGGTCAAACCTCTGTAATGGGTTTATGGGTAGGTGCAAAGCCAATAGGCTAACAAGTGGACCAGGCCCGTCAATATGGTTGCATATAATAGTCCAACCTTAAATCTAGAGCTTTTGCGACACAAAAACTTCCTAAATCTGTAGCTATGGGAAATACATGTTCCAATATGGATTCTTGTGGGTGTAATATTTAGTGGATGTTATACATAATTTATGCAAGATATAAATAAATCTTTGGAGGAAGTACATGGTACAACCTCAAAACTCTAGAATAGCACTTTATGCCAATATTGAGGGAGACAAAATTCTCACAAAAGCAAACAGAATTATTCTTCTCCACAGAACAGAGAGGTTACCATGTGAAAATTGTTACTGCCTTCAGAAGAAAGTTCTTTTTCTTATTTAGATAGATGCATCTTCAAAAGTTAACACCATACTAACCATCAAGGTTCAAAAAAGCGCTAGGCTTTAATTCCTAGTTTTGCCTCTTCCTAGTGCCTGCCTCACCTAAGCGCACGCCTAGCACTAGCACGACTAAGCGCTAGGCATTCTGATTTCAAGCACATGCCTAGGCGTGCTTTTATTTAGCCATGCCAACCACAGAGGGACAGAAAGAAACATGGATGTGATTTCCTTTCCACACAAAAACATAACTTCCTATACGCCACACCATCCTCCATTATTTGGCTTCAGAAGATTTTTTTTTGTATTTAGATGCGTCTTCAGAAGTTAACACCATACTAACCACCAAGGTTCGAAAAAGCACTAGGCGTAAATTCCTAGTTCTGTCTCTGCCTAGTGCTTGTCTCACCTAACCCGCTAAGCGTACGCCTAGCACTAGCACGATTAAGCGCTAGGCATTCTGCATTTCTGCTTCAAAGCGCATGGATAGGCGTGCTTTTATTTAGCCACGGTAACCATAGAGGGACATAAAGAATACATGGATGTGATTTCCTTTCCACAAAGAAAAACATAACTTTCTATACACCACATCATCCTCCATGTGACCAGTGGGCACAGCACAGAGTAGATACAGTAAACTCATGCACAAAAACTGAAACCACTGTTGATATTAGGCGTGCTTGGAATTTTATATCACGATTATAATATAGAAGAAAAAAAGTTGCCTCATTTCAGTGAGGTTACTACTCATCATGAGTTCATATAATTTCTCTCCACTTGACTATTCTTTCATTACTAAGATGGAGCATGCAGAGTTGCAGACAACCATTATAGATTCGGCTAGATCTCTTTCTCCAGCAGATCACAAGATAACCACTAAAGAAGGCCCAAAAATTCCCCATGTAGAGAATACTTAGTATCACAATGGTACTTGAGAAATCAAAAATTAAATCTAAACCAGACCGCAGATCGCTGTTCAGACGCACGTGCATAACAAGTTCACACGCAGGTACGTGCATAACATGCAAATTCTAACATTAATCTCAAATCCCAACAAGTTCCCCAGAAGCTCCTTGATGCCCTGTAGATATATCCCCTTGTCTATAGAGGACACCAACAAAGTCCTCTATGAGCTAATAATAGTTCCGTAGACTGTCCGGATTTAGAACCTTAACATGAGTGCGTGACACTGGCACTGCAGCACAAAAGCATCACTCATGAAACCCAAAGAAACAGAGGGGGGCATCATAATCATCATACCGGTCGTTGCGGGTGAGCCGCGCGGCATAGTAGAAAGCTACGGAGACAAGCCACGAATCGGAGTGGACGGCGACGAGCGCGAGCCAGTCGCTGCGCTTCATCCCGTCGCGCGCAAAGTTGATCCCGAGCGCCGGCTCCGGCAGCTCGGTGGGCACCTCCTCCGCGGGCAGCGCCACCTCCCACGCCTCGTTGGCGTACCCGTACAGGCACAGGTTCTCCTTCTCTGTCGGGACACGAAAGCACATCGCGATCTGAGGAGGGCAGCTTGCAGCCAATTGAATCGAAACTGTAGCAGAGAGGGGAGAGATCGCGTCGGGGCCTCACCTGGATCGCACTGCGCGTAGAACTCCTCGACGTCTGCGAAGGAAGGGAGAAGGATTAGGGCTAGGTTTGGGGTTTAGGAGGCGGGGAGGGAGTGGGGGGCGCGTACCGTGGGTGAGGGCGCGGTGGATGGCGTTGCGGCGGGCGCGGTAGTCCTTGAAGATGTCCTCGACGGTGCGGGGGGCTGAGCCGCCGCCGCCGCCCGCACCTGAGCGGCGGTAGGAGGCGTCCATCGCGGGGATGGGGGGCGCCGCCTCTCGTGATCTCCGGCGAGGCAGGGGAGGCTGGGAGGAGATGACTGATCGCGATGCGGGAGACAGAGGAAGGCAAGTGAAGAGCAGTATAGACGGGTTGGGGTGGGGGTGATGACGCGAACGAAGGGGAGATGTGTAAGAATTTGCTCTTTTGCGTCTGTCTCCCTGCAAATATCCGAATCTCCGTATAAGGGGACCAAGGGCTCCGCTCCCGTCAAGGAAACGAAAAGGTCAAGTTCGCAAACCATGAACCCTCACCAAATTTCAATTTGTTACCTCTAAATCATGAAACTTCAAATTGTTCACGTTTTTTACCCTGATAGGGGGTTGACATTCCGTATAAGAGTACCCTGGCACAAATAAAGATTTCCTTGGCAGGCTCATTCGAATGGGCGACACCAACATTAAACATCGCCCCAAAAAACAACTTTCAGGGAAAGTTCATGTCTTCAGGAATTCTCATTCTATAAAAAAGATTGTCATGCTAGTTACTTCTATAGAGGATGCTGAAGTACCTGCCTGGTAGGGACCTCCGAGGGCGAGAGTGCCCTCCTAACCATCTGTTTCACGATGGCTTGCCGTGGAGGCCTCTCGGGGGCTCTTTGAGCCGTCCGTTCTGCCCGGATGGCTCGGACTCGGGCAGCCCGCCTCCGTGGTTCATGACGGGTGGAGCGCGGGAGTGATCCCGGGGTCACCCTCATGCGGTGGCGTCGGGCATGCCCGCGATCACCCTCTTGTGCGTTGTCCCACGTGTGGCGGCTTGGCCGAACCCACCTGTCGGTGTGTATGAACCGCGTCGGGCTGGTCTAGTCACGACAGGCGGGCCATGAGTCCCTTCGGTGACGCAAGCTCGCTCGTGGGGGTGTGTGTTGCGGCCCGCCAGAGCTGGCTTTCATGACAGATGAACTAGTGAGATTCGTTGCAAGGAAAACAAAAAACTTCCCTACGAGAGAACGAATAAACTCAAGATCCAGTCTATTAATGCTAGCAACCAGTGGGAAAGGTCTACATACCCTTGTAGAACACGCTTGTTTAACGATCTAAAGATCATGGGTGACGTATGATATGTCTCCAACGTATCTATAATTTTTGATTGTTTCATGCTATTATATTATCCATCTAGGATGTTTTATATGCATTTATATGATTTTTGGGACTAACCTATTAACCTAGAGCTCAGTGCCAGTTTTTGTTTTTTCCTTGCTTTTGAGTATCGCAGAAAAGGAAAACCAAACGGAGTCCAATTGCCCTGAAAATTAACGGAGATTATTTTTGGACCAGAAGAAGCCCACGGAGCACTGGAGATGGGCCAGAGGAGTCCCGAGGCACCCACGAGGGTGGGGCGTGCCCCCTACCTCGTGGTCGCCTCGGTGACCCCCCTGACTTGTTCCCGACACCAAAACCTCTTATATATACAAAAAAAACCCAGAACATAACCTAGATCGGGAGTTCCGCTGCCGCAAGCCTCTATAGCCACCAAAAACCAATCGGGACCCTGTTTCGGCACCCTGCCGGAGGAGGAATCCCTCACCGATGGCCATCTTCATCATCCAGGCACTCTTCATGATGAGGAGGGAGTAGTTCACCCTCGGGGCTGAGAGTATGTACCAGTAGCTATGTGTTTGATCTCTCTCTCTCTCTCTCTCTCTCTCTCTCTCTCGTGTTCTTGATTTGGCACGATCTTGATGTATCACGAGCTTTGCTATTATAGTTGGATCTTATGATGTTTCTCCCCCTCTACTCTCTTGTGATGGATTGAGTTTTCCCTTTGAAGTTATCTTATCGGATTGAGTCTTTATGGAGTTGAGAACACTTGATATATGTCTTGCATGTGCTTATCTGTGGTGACAATGGGATATCACATGATTCACTTGATGTATGTTTTGATGGTCAACTTGTGGGTTCAGTTGAACTTATGTATAGGGGTTGGCACACGTTTTCGTCTTGACTCTCCGGTAGAAACTTTGGGGCACTCTTTGAAGTTCTTTGTGTTGGTTGAATGGATGAATCTGAGATTGTGTGATGCATATCGTATAATCATACCCACGGGTACTTGAGGTGACATTGGAGTATCTAGGTGACATTAGGGTTTTGGTTGATTTGTGTCTTAAGGTGTTATTCTACTACGGACTCTTGAATAGATCGATCAGAAAGGATAACTTTGAGGTGGTTTTGTACCCTACCATAATCTCTTCGTTTGTTCTGCACTATTAGTGACTTTGGAGTGACTCTTTGTTGCATGTTGAGGGATAGTTATATGATCCAATTATGTTACTATTGTTGAGAGAACTTGCACTAGTGAAAGTATGAACCCTAGGCCTTGTTTCAACACATTGCAATACCGTTTACACTCACTTTTATCATTAGTTACCTTGCTGTTTTTATATTTTCATATTACAAAAACCTATATCTGCCATCCAAATTGCACTTGTATCACCATCTCTTCGCCGAACTAGTGCACCTATACAATTTACCATTGTATTGGGTGTGTTGGGGACACAAGAGACTCTTTGTTATTTGGTTGCAGGGTCGTTTGAGAGAGACCATCTTCAACCTACGCCTCCCACGGATTGATAAACCTTACGTCATCCACTTGAGGGAAATTTGCTACTGTCCTACAAACCTCTGGACTCGGAGGCCCAACAACGTCTACAAGAAGAAGGTTGCGTAGTAGACATCAAGCAGTTTCCGGCGCCGTTGCCGGGGAGGTGAGTGCTTGATGGTATATCTTTAGATCTTGCAATCGAATCTTTTAGTTTCTTGTTTTATCACTAGTTTAGTTTATAAAAGAAAACTACAAAAAATGGAATTAAGGTTGCCTCAAATGCTTCATCTTTTTAATATCTTTCATGAACATAAGGATTCCGATAATTGTGCTCAATTGCTAGAGGAAGAATGCATTAGGATGTTTGGCACTAAATATTTGAATGATGAGCATGATTGCAATTTCCTAACCGTTTGATTATTCACGGTACAAATTGGATGTAATGACATGGTCACAATCGCATGAATTAACTCATTCCAAATATAGTTGATTTACGATGCCTCTAATACATTGCCATAGTTCTACTCAAATTCTGCTCAAATAGGGATATGCCAATCATCACAAAAAGTTCAAACAGTGTCATGGCGTAATCATTAACATGAGACGGAAACAACTTACACGCACCGTCCCAGCAATACGTGGTGCCATCTGCTTTGTCGATCGCATAGATGATGCCATTGCATTCAATAGCATCACAAAAGTGTGTATTAGCTTTGACGACGATCCACTTCGAGCGGAGTTGTCTCCAGCTAAAGAAGGCATCGGCGTAAAGATAGGCGAGTCCGCGGTCGAACAAGGCAATTAGCTTGAAGTCTGCGTAATTCGCATGTCGTGTGGGCACTTGGCAGATTACAATCTTCTGCAAAACAAGGTCCGTCCAACTGACGTAGTAATCTAGATGACTTGGACCGCGATGGTAATACTCTATATAATCCAACGGAGGAAGGATAATCTCATGGGAGGTCTGGAAGTTCACGAGCACCAACTTTTTACCGTCTTCTCTAAAGGCAACCATCCAGTGGGAGTTCATGCCGACCCAGTACATACCTGCCAAGAAGTTTCGGGCGATGGTGATCGGATCGATGTCGAGGGAAATGATGTATGGCGACCCACTACATACTTGCAAAGAAGTTTCGGCTAATGGAGATCGGATTGAAGTCGAGGGGCATCATGCACGCCTTCGTATCATGGCGAGCCAATCTCGCAAGACCAGATAGCAGCAAGCAGGGTGTCTTGAAAAGCTTAGGCCTCGCTTCGACAATGGCCGTGTGCATGTCCCTCGAGCATGCAGCCAGCCGCAGGGCGCTCAACATATCCATACACGAACAACATAGGTCGAGGATGTCACTGGGGAGATTGCTCCAATCACGGCTCATATGGATGCTGCGTGGTTCGCGTTCGGCCATGGTGGAGTTTGGAAGGGGGCTTGATTTACGGGGGAGAAGGATGTCGGTGCTAGAGCGGCTAGCGAGGGAATAGTGGTACTGGGGGAGGCGAGTGAGGCGACGGTACACGACGACACAGTGAGATGGAGACGGAGACAGAGAAGGAGATGGAGATGGAGTGGTGCTATGGGAGCGGAGAGGGAGACGAGGCGAGGCGCCAATGTGATGTACAGCGGCGGTGACAGACTGCAAAGTGCACAGGGTGAGGCTGACTTTGGTAACCCCGAACACGCCGCCTGGACTAGTGTCAGGTGCAGGGTGTTGTCACTTCACTGTGAGGACCGGATGAATAGTATTTGACCATCAAGTGTACCATAGTTGTACTACTACTACTAGTAGTAGTAGGAACATGAGTACTCTAGTATTGTATAGCGGAAATAGGTCTCCCGTGCTAGCATGCCTGTTCACTTCATCGTTCAGGTATCATCCATATTGCAAGCAAAACCAAATTCTCTTGCATGCCCAATCAACACCCTGTCGCGATGCATGCAGTGGTCGTTCTGGTGCATCAAGGACGGCATGCAGATCGTTCCACACTTGAGAAGAGGAAAAATGGAAAGGTAGAACGCGGCAGCAGAGGAAGAGAACGCTGGCTAACGAGGCTGGGAGGGGATCGAGCAGGAAGTTAATGCTCCACGCCTAAAGGTTTTGGGAAAACATGATTTTCATAAGGTGACTTATACTCACCTAAACGGAGGGAGTATTCCTTAACTAGAGAATGTTGTGTCTCCCACTCACGCGCTCAAAAAAAAAACTACGACATATTTTTTTATCTGTTTGCATAGGTCCCACCTATCAGGAAGGATGTGCACATACACGAACAGGTATGACTCATCAGTCTACCCGCATAGCCTTTTCGTTTAGTCTACCTCGCCGTCTAATCAATTGCCTGCACGCCACTTCTCCCATTTACTTCTCCATCGGGAACCGATTCTCCTCGGCTTCTTCACCTCCCTTCGTCTTCATTTGCATCCAAACCCCACTGTGTTCACATTGTTTTAACCTCTTTAAATAATCATCTACTACTTCAGTTAGACTAGCCATCTAATCCTAATTCTCCAAACCATAGCCCTCCGTTCCAGCGGTTCCAAATGGCGAAAGAGATCGAGATGCAGGTTTTTAGCGTCCAACATGTCCTTGTCGAAGGCTCGATGCGCATAGTTGCCACCGTCATCGTCCACCCAAGGGTTGTTCGGCAGTGGATCAACAATGTATCCAACTCCCTCGAAAAGGTAGAGACGAGGGTCATCGGTCTCGATGCAAAGTACACGGAGCGTGCCCTTGGGAAGATCCAGCGCGCCAACGTCCTTCAGCTGTGCCTCGAAGATGATGTTTTGGTGTACCACATCATACACTCGCCCTCCATACCAGGTGAGCTTCATGATTTCTTGTCTCGGGAGGACGTATACTTCTGTGGGGCAGCCATCGAAGGGGACAAACAGAAGTTGGAGCCGTACAACTTTGATTTGAAAAGCATCACTGACCTACAAACCAGAATCAAAATTCCTGTAGAAGATTGTGATAAACAGACACCATCCCTATTCGACGTAGAAAATTTTGTGCTCGTAAAAATCTTCAGAAGGGTGACGAGACGGTGGCATTAAGGTCGTCTGGATGGGAGAATTATCCCTTGACGTACGAGCGGATAAAATATGCTGCCCTCAATGCCCGTGTGAGTTCTGAGATAGCTGCAAGGTCCAAAGAGCTTGTTGCGAAGCCGTCTCCCATACAAAAGAAGAATAAGAAGAAGAAGAAGAAGAAGAAGAAGAAGAAGAAGAAGAAGAAGAAGAAGAAGAAGAAGAAGAAGAAGAAGAAGAAGAAGAAGAAGAAGAAGAAGAAGAAAAGGCTGCACCAGCAGGAGGGCATTATGGATGGATGAACTATTTCCTCTCTTGTAAAAAAAATATTCCCTCTCGGTGTATATTGATATAGATGGACTATTTCGATGGTGTGCATGTCTTTGGAACATAGTAGTAGCGTGGGTCCGCTTGACTATAAGGAACTATTTATCCGCATATATAGCTTTCTCTACTACTCCTTCCAGTGATCGGTATGCAGTGCATGTGTCCGTAGACATGACAGCTTGTCCATGGAAGTTCAACTACGTCGGCAATCACGTTTCATCTCGCGATTCCCACGACGCCTCTCCAACCCACGGCACCACACCCCCCGACGTGCGCCTCACCCCTCTCGGCCGCCCGCCCCTCTGCCTTTGTGTACATGACATGTGGGCCACCTAAAATGCGGCGAGCATCAAGTTTCTACCAGAGCCACCCGCGATTCCCATGACGCTGCTCGAACCCATGAAACCACACGTCCCCCGACCTGTGGCTCACCCCTCTTGGCCCCATTGCCCCTCTGCCTACGGGAGCATTACATGTGGACCAGTCACCTATCGGGTCCACATGTTATTGACTCAAAGGTAGGTGTAGTAAGTGAAAGTGCAACTATCCCTGGGTGGTTTTGGTAATTCCTAACAACATATAGCTCATTAAGCTAACATTATTCCAAGATTAATATTTCAGGAAAAGCTCAATGAATTGCATGGCATGGACGAGGAAAGTGGATCCCTCAAAATTCTAAGGACAAAGGCTTGGCTCAAGCTTCAAGATCAAGACTCTACATTTTATATTTTAGTGATCCAAGATCACATTGAGTCTATAGGAAAAGCCAATACTATCAAGGAGGGATGAGGTGTTGCTTAATGAGCCTCTTGCTTCATGTGCTTAGTGATATGCTCCAAAATCCTCAACTATCTTCCTACATCCACATTTGACCTAAACCAAAAGTCAAACTCGGCCCCACCGATTCTTTCTATCCAGCGCCACCGAGTTTCAAATGTCATAGCCACTGCCACAAACCCTAGCCAAATCGGTCTCACCGATAGGGATCTCGGTCTCACCGAGATGGGATTGTAATCTCTTTGTTTCCCTTTGTAACGTTTCGGTCTAACCGAAGTGAGCGATTGGTCCCACCGAGATTACAATGTAAACTCTCTGTTTCCCTTCCGTAACATTTCGGTCTCACCGAAATGAGCGAACCGGTCCCACCGAGTTTACCTGACCAACTCTCTAGTTATCTTATTACCAAAGTCGGTCCTACCGAGTTTGTGTAATCCGTCACACCGAGATTACGTTATGCCCGATCCCTATCCATATCGGTCCTACCAAGTTGCATCTCAGTCCCACCGAAAATCCTAACGGTCACTAGGTTTGCTGAAACGGTCCGACCGAGTTTAACCATTCGGTCCCACCGAGTTTGGCAAATTGTGTGTAACTGTTAGATTTTGTGTGGAGGCTATATATACCCCTCCACCCACTCTTCATTCGTGGAAAAAGCCATCAGAACACATCTACACTTCCAATACACATTTTCTGAGAGAGAACCACCTACACTTGTGTTGAGGTTAAGATATTCCATTCCTACCATATGAATCTTGATCTCTAGCCTTCCCCAAGTTGCTTTCCACTCAAACCTTCTTTCTACCAAACCCAAATCCTGTGTGAGAGAGTTGAGTGTTGGGGAGACTATCATTTGAAGCACAAGAGCAAAGAGTTCATCATCAACATACCATTTGTTACTTCCTGGAGAGTGGTGTCTCCTAGATTGGCTAGGTGTCACTTGGGAGCCTCCGACAAGATTGTGGAGTTGAACCAAGGAGTTTGTAAGGGCAAGGAGATCGCCTACTTCGTGAAGATCTACCGCTAGTGAGGCAAGTCCTTTGTGGGCGACGGCCGTGATGGAATAGACAAGGTTGCTTCTTTGTGGACCCTTCGTGGGTGGAGCCTGTGGACTCGCGCAACCGTTACCCTCCGTGGGTTGAAGTCTCCATCAACGTGGATGTACGATAGCACCACCTATCAGAACCACGACAAAAACATCCGTGTCTCCAATTGCGTTTGAATTCTCCAAACCCTTCCCTTTACATTCTTGCAAGTTGCATGCTTTACTTTCCGCTGCTCATATACTCTTTTGCATGCTTGCTTGAATTGTGTGGAGATTGCTTGACTTGTGCTAAGATAGCTAAAATCTGCCAAGAACTAAAATTGGGAAAAGTCTAGATTTTTATTTGGTCAAGTAGTCTAATCACCCCCCCTCTAGACATACTTCCGATCCTACAAGTGGTATCAGAGCTTTTGTCTCCATTTGCTTTGATTTCCATAGCTTTTGGTGGTTATAGCCTTGGTTTCACAACCTAGGAGAGTATGGCGTCTAGCGAGGGAAATTATCACCGTAGAGGTCCTTACTTTGATGGTACTAATTTTGCTAGTTGGAAGCATAAGATGAAAATGCATATTCTTGGACATAACCCCGCCGTTTGGGCTATTGTGTGTATTGGTTTGCAAGGTGAATTCTTTGATGGGAAAGAACCGAACCGTGAAGCTACCGCAGAAGAGTTGAAGATGCTGCAATACAACGCTCAAGCTTGTGATATTCTCTTCAACGGATTGTGCCCCGTCTTGAGAATGCAAAGGAAATTTGGGATACTTTGATTGATATGCACGAAGGTACCGACTCCGTCAAGGAATCCAAATTGGATGTGCTTCAAAGTCAACTTGACAAGTTCAAAATGAAGGATGGTGAAGGTGTCGCTGAAATGTACTCTAGGCTTGCTCTTATCACAAATGAGATTGCCGGCTTAGGGAGTGAAGAGATGACCGATAGATTCATCATCAAGATGATCCTAAGAGCCTTGGATGGAAAATATGATACCGTGTGCACATTGATCCAAATGATGCCAAATTACAAAGATCTCAAGCCAACGGAAGTCATCGGAAGAATTTTTGCTCATGAGATGTCACTCAAGGATAAAGAGGAACTTCACAACAAATAAAGTGGTGCTTACAAAGCCTCATGTGAAGCCCCCACATCATCAAGTGAGAAACAAACCTTCAATGAGGAATTGAGCTTAATGGTGAAGAACTTCAACAAGTTCTACAAGAGTAGAAGCAAAGATAGAAGCTCCAAGTCAAGGTCCTACAATGACAAAAGATCTTCTAGTCGGGAGCGAAACTGCTACAATTGTGGAAGGCCCGGACACTATTCCAATGAGTGTACGGCCCCCTACAAGAAAAGAGAAGATTCTTCCAAGAGAAGAAGTAGAAGAGAAGAATCACCATCTAAAGAAAGAAGGAGTAGAGATGATCGTTATGAACGAAGACCCTCACGGAGAAGCAAGGATTCGGAAAGAAAGGACAAGTCATCAAGGAGCTACACAAAACGAAGACATCAAGCTCATGTTGGTGAATGGGTATTCGGCTCCGACTCCGACAACCACTCTGAGAGAAGCTATCACTCCGATTCCGAATATACTCAAGATGAAGGTGTTGCCGGTCTATCTCTTGTGACAACCAACTCCTACGGCATATTTGACTCACCAAATGAAGGAGCTGGAACATGCTTCATGGCTAAAGGCCCAAAGGTATCACACCCCGAGTATGTTGATTTCAATAGTGATGAAGATGACTTGTTAGGTGATGATGATTTACTTGTTGACAACTCTAGTGATGAATACCATGATGAAGCGTCAATTAATCATGCTAATCAAGATAAAACGGATGACAATGATAAGGAGAAGATTGAGTCTCTAACTAAAGAACTAAACACTCTTAAGTTAGCTCATGAAACTATCTTAGGAGATCATCGAGAACTTTTAAGGACTCATGAGATATTACGCTTTGAAAAGCTCAACCTTGAGCAAGAGCATGAGTCCTTAAAAGCAATCAATGATGATCTTCTTAAGAAAAGTTCTTCTTACATTGCCAAGCGTTTACTCTTATCCACTTACATGCCTCAAGTCAACTCTAGTAACAAGAACAAGAAAGATTCTTCCTCCAGTAGTAACAATGATCATGCTAAATCCAATATTGTTGCTTCTAGTAGTTCTCTTGATTCCACTAATGATTCTATTAGCCAAGTTACACTTGAGCAAGAAAATAGCTTATTGAAGGGAATTATAGAGAAAGGTGTCTACAAGAGCCTTGCCGGAAGTAAGCAATTTGAGGAAATTGTAGGCAAGCAAGGAAGGCACCGGAAGAATCAAGGTGTTGGTTTTGAACGGAAGTTCAATGCCAATGGAGTTGAGTGGGAAGAAGATCAATACCCCAAGACGAAGTTTGTTCCTCAACAAGAGAAGTATGATCCCACTTCTTTCAAGGGGACACAAGCTCAAGATGATCTTCCACCACAAGACCACAAGCAAAAAGGCAAGGACAAGCTTCAAGAGGAAATTGATGCATTTGAAGAAGCTCCTAAGGCCTTGGTCAAATGGGTTCCCAAGACTACTTCAAGTTCCACTTCATCAAGTACAACTACAACTCCGAGGTTTCCCATCAAGATGGTGTGGATCCATAAGAAGAAGAACTATAGAGTTCTTGAGGGTGACTCCGCCAACATATTTCACTCTTATCATCTTGGCAAGAACAAGTGCAATCAACTTCCACATCTTGCACTAGTTCAAGGAGTCACAAACCCTCTTGTTGGTAAGACAAGGGACAAGGTAACCTAAAAGCTTTCATAGACATCATCTTGTGTGCGCATCACTCTATGTCTATGGATATCCTTGTTTGTTCCTTGTGGGACTAACCTGTGTAGGTGTTGAAAGTGCAACTCACTCCAATGGATAGCTCCAAATGATCTACATCAACATTGAGCATCCACATCTTCAACATCTACATGAAGTCATCATCGACAAACCCAAGGTTAGTTCATCCCTCTTAAGGGGGATCTCACATCTAGGGGGAGCTTTACTCTAAGAATTGAGCTAAAGCAACTCTAATGGTGTGAACACAACAATGCTTTATGTAAAAGTGGTAACCCCACTTGTGCTTAAACGATGAGTATGGCCTATGATCAAATGTTCTCATTTGACTCCTAAGTCAATATACTCATATATAGATGACCTAGTCATCGCAAATTGTTTGATAGATGCTAGAATTGGTTGTGCATGCTTTGCCACATATTTCAATTGCCATTTTATTGTGTGAGTATGTTGATTGCATATTTTACTCATTCGAGGACATCCACTTGTTGTTTTGATTGATTGGTTTTATTTTCTTTTGCCAAGTGGATGGACAAGAATGCTTAAGAACCCTCTCTAGCTATCTATGCTTTTCTCGTCTCAAACTCTATTCATGCTACATCACAAAATTTTATCAAGTCAAATTCGAACCACTCTGTGTGAGGAGCACTCGGAGTCCCCGATTCGTCATAGACTTAAACTTCCAAAACTTCTTTGTGTGTTTCGGTCTGACCGATTCCTCCATTTCGGTCATACCAAGATCACTAAGTCGATCTAGGTTTTCATCTCGGTGCAACCGATTTGAACTCTTCGGTCACACCGAGTTGCTGTAACTTTCAACAGTTATGCATCTCGGTGCCACCAAGTTGTTCCACTCGGTCACACCGACAGGGTTAGGCTATATATACTCACAGGCAAAATTTTGGAAATTTCTCCGAAACCCCTTCGCCCGCGCATAAGCTCGCTCTGCCTCCTGGGTCTCCGGATCGCCCTCCTCGTCGCCAGCCGCCTCCTGTCGCTGGTCTCCACCGCCGTCAACGTATTTCGTCTCCGCCGTTGCCGCCGTAGCAAGTTCATCGCCGAACTAGGGTATGGACTCGATCACAGTGCTATCCCCGTCCGATTCCTAGCACATTGTGTTCATTATGAATCTTGCCACGATTGAAACGGTTCTATCCAGTCAAAACACTCCGTAGATTAGAATTGAATCAAAAATTTAGGGTTAGGTTTCCTCCGAAACCATCTCGGACCCACCGGGTTGCAGAACTCGGTTCCACCGATTCGGCCAAGGCCATTGCACATGTGGTTCTCGGTCTAACCGAGAATTGCAAATCGGTGTGACCGAGTTCAGGACTTTGTGAAACCCTAGCAGTCTCGGTGCCACCGAACTGTGACTCGGTCTGACCGATTTCACTAGTTTTGGTTCCAACAGATGCTTCGGTATCACCGAGTTTGCAAATCGGTTGATCCGAAATGCTTTCTGTGGAAAACTAAAACTAAGTTTTTGACTCATTCTTTTGCAAAAATCTCTGCATTTTGTGATGCTCATCCACTCTTTCTCATCTACAATCTATTCACAGGGTCTGCAGTCAGTGTTTGCAACATGTATGACCAAAGTGACAGCCAGAACAAGTCAGAGGAGCAGGTTCACTTGAGTGAGGGCACTAGTCCCTCTAGCAGCTCAGATGAGGGTAGCAGAAGCACCCCAAGCAACTTGCCCAAGGCTGCCACTAGAGCAAGCAAGAAACGGACTTCAGAGTCTGAAGATGAAGATTATGTTGCAGAGGAAGAGGAAGCCACTTCAAAGAAGAAAGTGCTCAAGAAGGAATATGGCTCAGCTGCAGCCACAAAGCCAGGTATGCAAAAGAAGGTACCTGCAAGGAGAGTTCCCACTTCTAAACCTAGGAAGGTTGCCACTGGAGAAACCCTGAAGTTTACCACGAGTCAGAAGAGGAAGCTGTTGGCCAAGACAAAAAGAAAAAGAGAGTCAGAACCACTACTGCCAGAGTTCTTGGCAAACCCTCCATGAGGAGAGATTCTGAGGAAGAAGAGGAAGAAGAGGTTGCTGCACCAGCACCCAAGGCACAGAAGCTGATGTGTGATGCTATAAAGTCAGGGGCTGCATCATCAAAGCCCAAAGAAGCACCCAAAGCTGCCTCCAAGCCCAAGAGTGCACCTAAGAGGAACACCAGGAGTATACCAGCTGCTGAGAAGAACAAGGCCCCAGTGCCTGATGTTGCTACTGAGGAAGATGATGAAGGACAAGTTCTGAGGAAACTCAAACCCAAGATTCCAGACCACAACGATGCTCATCCTATGGCTGAGAATATGAAGATCAGGAGAGATTCAGGGCTGAGGAAATGGAGGGAAACAGATCCATATGCTACAAGGAGAAGGACTGCTGTTGATTACAGGTTCCACACAAAGGAACATCAAGACTTCTATGAGACAATGCTACTGGACAAGAAACCCATAGTGTGTGATATGAGGTGGGTCGAATGGACCTATATCAAGGAAAATGAAGAACACTATCCTGGAGTGTATGACAGCTTCAATGCTTGTGGAGTTGCAGACTTTGTTGGGCAGAAGCTCACAAAGTGGAATGAGGAGCTCATAGTGCAATTTTACTCCACAACACATTTCTACCCAGATGGCAGGATAGTATGGATGTCTGAAGGTACAAGGTCCCAATCAACTATTGAGGAGTGGGCTCAGTTGATCAATGCCCCAGAAGAGCAAGAAGATGACTTGGATGTTTATGCCAAGAAGAAGATGGATCACAATTCCATGTCAAACATGTATAAGGAGATCCCAGACAAAGCTCTTGAGACTTTCAAGTTTGGATCAGTCCATTTTCTTCTGTCAGGGCTGCCTACAATCAACTGGATCCTAAGGCACACTCTTTTGCCCAAGTCAAGTGACCACAACATGATCACAGGGCATGCAATTAACTTGCTACATATATTTGATGCGCCACAGAAGTTCAAGGTCATGAGCCTCATAGTTGAGACTATCAAGAGGACAGCAGCTGATCAGAAGAGAAGTTGTGGGTATGCCCCACATATTCAGGAGTTGATTAACTCGAAGATGGGCATAGGCACATACCTGTTGGATAAGGAACACTTGCCCATCCATCCAGATTCTCTACTACTCCTTCCAGTGATCGGTATGTAGTGCATGTGTCCGTAGACATGACAGCTTGTCCCTGGAAGTTCAGCTACAGCGACCATCACGTTTCATCTTGCGATTCCCACGACGCCTCTCCAACCCACGGCACCACACACCCCGTCGTGCGCCTCACCCCTCTCGGTCGCCCGCCCCTCTGCCTTTGTGTGCATGACATGTGGGCCACCTAAAATGCGGCGAGCATCAAGTTTCTACCACAGCCACCCGCGATTCCCACGACGCTGCTCGAACCCATGAAACCACACGTCCCCCGACCTACGGCTCACCCCTCTTGGCCCCATTGCCCCTCTGCCTACGGGAGCATTACATGTGGACCAGTCACCTATCGGTTCCACATGTAATTGACTCAAAGGTAGGTGTAGTAAGTGAAAGTGCAACTATCCCTGGGTGGTTTTGGTAATTCCTAACAACATATAGCTCATTGAGCTAACATTATTCCAAGATTAATATTTCAGGAAAAGCTCAATGAATGGCATGGCATGGATGAGGAAAGTGGATCCCTCAGAATTCTAAGGACAAAGGATTGGCTCAAGCTTCAAGATCAAGACTCTACATTTTGTATTTTAGTGATCCAAGATCACATTGAGTCTATAGGAAAAGCCAATACTATCTAGGAGGGATGAGGTGTTGCTTAATGAGCCTCTTGCTTCATGTGCTTAGTGATATGCTCCAAAATCCTCAACTATCTTCCTACATCCACATTTGACCTAAACCAAAAGTCAAACTCGGCCCCACCGATTCTTTCTATCCGGCGCCACCGAGTTTCAAATGTCATAGCCACTGCCACAAACCCTAGCCAAATCGGTCTCACCGATAGGGATCTTGGTCTCACCGAGATGGGATTGTAATCTCTCTGTTTCCCTTCGTAACGTTTCGGTCTAACTGAAGTGAGTGATCGGTCCCACCGAGATTGCAATGTAAACTCTCTGTTTCCCTTTCGTAACATTTCGGTCTCACCAAAATGAGCGAACCGGTCCCACCGAGTTTACCTGACCAACTCTCTGGTTAGCTTATTACCAAAATCGGTCCTACCGAGTTTGTGTAATCCGTCACACCGAGATTACGTTATGCCCGAACCCTAACCATATCGGTCCTACCGAGTTGCATCTCAGTCCCACCGAAAATCCTAACGGTCACTAGGTTTGCTGAATCGGTCCGACCGAGTTTAACCATTCGGTCCCACCGAGTTTGGCAAATTGTGTGTAATGGTTAGATTTTGTGTGGAGGCTATATATACCCCTCCACCCACTCTTCATTCATGGAAAAAGCCATCAGAACACATCTACACTTCAAATACATATTTTCTGAGAGAGAACCACCTACACTTGTGTTGAGGTCAAGATATTCCATTCCTACCATATGAATCTTGATCTCTAGCCTTCCCCAAGTTGCTTTCCACTCAAACCTTCTTTCTACCAAATCCAAATCCTGTGAGAGAGAGTTGAGTGTTGGGGAGACTATCGTTTGAAGCACAAGAGCAAGGAGTTCATCATCAACACACCATTTGTTACTTCTTGGAGAGTGGTGTCTCCTAGATTGGCTAGGTGTCACTTGGGAGCCTCCGACAAGATTGTGGAGTTGAACCAAGGAGTTTGTAAGGGCAAGGAGATCGCCTACTTCGTGAAGATCTACCGCTAGTGAGGCAAGTCCTTCGTGGGCGACGGCCGTGATGGAATAGACAAGGTTGCTTCTTCGTGGACCCTTTGTGGGGTGGAGCCCTCCATGGACTCGCGCAACCGTTACCCTCCATGGGTTGAAGTCTCCATCAACGTGGATGTACGATAGCACCACCTATCGGAACCACGACAAAAACATCCATGTCTCCAATTGCGTTTGAATTCTCCAAACCCTTCCCTTTACATTCTTGCAAGTTGCATGCTTTACTCTCCGCTGCTCATATACTCTTTTGCATGCTTGCTTGAATTGTGTGGATATTGCTTGACTTGTGCTAAGATAGCTAAAATCTGCCAAGAACTAAAATTGGGAAAAGTCTAGATTTTTATTTGGTCAAGTAGTCTAATCACCCCCCTCTAGACATACTTCCGATCCTACAGTAAGGCGCTGAAGCTCAGTCCCGACGGCCCTGAGAGGGAAATGTAACTCCTGTGCCATGGCTTGTGGTGGTCCCGCAGCACAAACTCGTGCCAAACTCGAGATTTGTTTCTTTACTATACATGCACGCAACGATTTAATGGACATTGTAATCTCAACATGTGATGGGGAGCTCTAAATCTGAATTTGAAACTTATAAAACGAAAAGATTCAAAACAAATAAACTGGGAGAGAGGGAGTATATCGTAGGATGGGTCCCATACAAAATAAGTCCCCTGATTTGTCACCGCGAAGATGCGGTTAGAAAGGAGCACAGCGTCTTCCTACTCGTACGGCAACAAATCGGTCGCGGACAGCATGGTCCACCTTTGACCGCCATGTGCAAGGTTCGTGTTATCTTATTCAATCTCACTATGGTTCCATCGTACCAATTCATGCGGTGGCCCGTTGCATGGCCGATCCCAATGTTGGACAAAGGTTCTACGGGAACGGTGTCACCGTTGTAAATGTTGTGCAAATTGATGTTGGTACCCTCCCGTACATATGCAATCCAATCTCCACTCGCACTGAGCCTAACCTATGAAACAGTGGGCAGGGGGAGAATTAGGAAATGGACACGGAAGTAGTCTTTAGAATGCATTTACTACGTGATCAAACTCATCTTACCTGCTCATCGGAGGAAATCCGAGTGCCCCTCAACGTCGGCATATCAAGGGGCGTCAACTTGCAACTATGGCCATGCCGCGCTGGGAGACCCCCAAGGAAACATCCTCGTGCGTTCCATGGAACATCAAGATGCATTTGTATGAGTAGTTTATCTTGTGAGAGAAAAGGATGAACGAGGGAAGGCCTCTAGAGATAGAGATGGACACTACTACTACCAACATGCTGGCCCATGCGTTGCAATGGATCCAAAGTAGTAGAATAATACTTGTTCACGTGCTTGAAATATAAACACTCTAGTTTAGATATACATGTGTCAGCAGACATGACAGCTTGTCCATGAAAGTTGAACCACGGCGACCATCACGTTTCTTGTTTCTACCACTGCCACACCCACACACGATTCCCATGACGCCGCTCCAACCCACGGCACGATGTCCCCCGACATGGACATGGATCCTCTGACGTGGCTATCACTGCCTTGCCCTGTCTTCCCTTCGCTGACAGGTGGGACCCACACTTATGGGTCCCACATGTTAGTGACATAATGGTAGGATTGTTCGCGTCAGGGGATCCTCATCCCCCCGACGTACCCCTCATCCCTCTCGGCCCCACCGCTCCTCTGCCTTTGTGTGCATGACATGCGGGCCAGCTGAATTGCAGCAACCATCAACTTTCTAGCACAGACACACCCGATTAGACGCGGTTTGCCTGCTCCGTTGCTGTGCTCCAATCCATACTCCCGCACCATCGAATTTTCATCCAGCGGTTGTGACACATTTCGTCGCGGGCATCAATCCTCAGCTGGAGTACTTATGTACTACAGGTAGTACCCGCCGGTGTGGCCATCTACGCCTCATAACGCCCCGACGCCCAGCTGTGGCACCCTCGCCACGGCCACGCCACCACCGGCCGGTTCATCTCGAACGAGTGAGTCATGAACCACGCCACTACCATGAGAATGACATGTGGGCCAGCCGCATTTAAGGTCCGCATGTCATTGACTCATAGGCCAGGCACTAAGCCACTGAAGTTCGGTCCGGTGGGCCCCAAGAGGGAAATGTAACTCCTGCGGCAGGCCTTGTGGTGTTCCCGCAGTACGAGCTCGTGCCAAAACTGGAATTTGTTTCTTACTACTACCAACTAGTACTAGTAAGGTACACGTGCATTGCACGCATGAGATTCTGGTGGTTTGTGCATTATGCTTCTACATGTGGAGCTTTCTGGATTCTAACATGTGGCAAAATCTGGTGGAATGTAAGGTTAGGCAAGTTTGATTAACTTAGGTGAGTGTTTGGTTCAAGCCACACCTTAGGCAAGCCACACTAAGGCCCCACATGACATACACACAAAAAATGTGGCAAGATTCCCTTAGGCTTTCCAACTTGTGGCTCTCATTTTGAAGAACTAATAACTTTGCCTAAGCTTAGTTGTGGCAAAGTTAGTCATGAATTAAGTTCAACCATGGAGTCTTCTAGATTATACATGTGGCAGAATCTGGTGGATGATATCCAACGACCAGTAGTGCTCGGATTTGCCATCTTTGTACCGTCGGATTGGCTTCATCCAACGACCAACTTTCAAAGTTTTTCACACACTATATAGGGGGTATAGATATAGATGTGCCGGTCCATTGCAATGGATCCAAAGTATATCTATTTAGTGGAGTGCACTCTAAACACATTATCTATTTACTTTTCTCTAACCTTCCATAGCCATGCAACCAAGCCACATAAGCTTCATGGGTGCCCCCACATCATATTATTCATACTACGTTGATTGAAAAAAATATAAATCACCCAAAACAAGATCTTCCCGTTTTTTGTTCCTACGATGTTGTGCCGTGCACGTACCTACTAGTTGTATAGTGGTAGTACTAGTAATATAGTATTAGGAGTACAAACTTGGTACTAGTAGGAGTAGTACTAGTACGGAATGCTCCTACTCTATTAGGCTAGTCACAATGGGCAAGAACATAAGCTAGTAACTTACACACTTCCCTAGACTATGTTACTACCTCCATAGTGGGTAGGAACATCTATGTAGTGTCATGCAACGATGTATTTATTAGGTTATAGACTCATTGTTTCTTGAAGTGTATGATGTTCCGGTAACTTAGCTAGTTACCAGAAGCACCTCTCTATTCATTAAATATGTGCCACATAAGCAAAGTTGTATTGGAGTGTGTGATGTTACTCCTAAGTTCCTCCCCTCAACGAGCCCCGTCTGACACCAAATTTCTTGGCTTCCGTGCTACAGCTAGATCTTCCTCTCGTTCCTGTTTTCTAACCCGGCGGCGGGCGGGGTGTCGGTTTGCTCAACGACGGTCCCACATGAAAGTGAAAATGCTAGGCAACACGCCTTCCCTAAGCTATGTGTCGTGCCAGACGGGCCGTGTTGTACTCCCGATTCCCGGGCGTGTGGGGGTGTGACGCGAATGCGGCAGGCCTTTTCCTTTTACCAGCAATGTGCCCGTGCGTTGCGATGGATCCAAAGTAGTAAAATAGTAGTATTTGTTCACAAACTTGAAAGAAATCACTATTGTTTTGATATACTCCTAATATATTACTCCCTCTGTACCTAAATATTTGTCTTTTTTGAGATTTCAAATGGACTATCAAATACGGATTATATAGACATATTCTAGTGTTTCTAGCAAGATGCCTGCGCGTTGCACGAAGTTGATGGAAAAGGTAAGCACAACTTATAAATTGACAGATGGAGTACTAGTTACAGTGATGCATATAATTAAGCAAAAGGATCGCACATGTCGGTATTGACTGGAAGGAGAATGCAACAACACAATAAGAATTAAGGCCACAATGATGCGATCGCAGTGGTGGTTACAGAAGGCAAGAAGAAAGATGGATCCACGAGCGTACGACCTCCTCCTCCTCAACTTAGTGCGCCGGGCCACCGACCGACAACTAAGGAGCGGCGGCTTTTGTGGCGAGGTCGAGGTGCTTCTCAGCAAAGGCATCCAAGGCTTCCAGCCGGTTGAGGAAGGCCAATGTCGTAGCGTCCTCACTGGCCTTGTAGATACCTATGTACACGATTTGCTCGTACATTTGGATGTGTAGGTCCACGAATTCTTGCAGGGCGAGGCGCCTCGCGGTGAGCGCGACCTCCAGGTGGACATTCTTCGTGGCGTCGGTGGGCAGTCGCAGGGCCACCAGTGCTTGAAAGAGGTTCCGGCCATGGAGGCCGATTAGGGTGGCAGGCAATGAGGAGCCCGGGCACGCGGGCTGGAGGAGTACGGCGATGTCGTCCGCGAGCTTCTTGAGGACGGTGAACTTGTTGCTGGTGGCAACAATCATCTGGTCCAACTGAGAGTCGTAGTTGGCGTCGACGGCGGCCATCCACCAGTCGGTCTCCAACACCGTCTGGAGACGATCCTCGGCGCCATGCCGCAGGCCAGCGTCGTGGACCATCTGGCGCAGCCGCTGGCCGCTCACGCGCATCGCCGCCATGGGTCTGGAGTGAGCTCTTTTGCGCTTAGTGTAGGTGCTTAGGCAAATGCTTAGGTGCGTACGATGTGGTAGATGCATTGGAATGGAGGGGCGCCTTTATATGAGGGCAATGAGGGCAAACTGCGTTGCATTCACATGGTGCAGCCTCTTTTCCCGGACCTCCTCCCATTACTATTAATTGAAGGAGGATGCATTGGCCGTTCAACATATCGGGAACCGCTACTCCCTCCCTCGTCTGCATTAAAGCCGTATCGGGAACTGCGCCGCCTGCTGTCAAATCGAATACTCCCTCCGTCTAGGTGAGTATTAAGTCATCTTACGGAAACCAAATAGTAAACACATAGGCGTGGTGCATTAACTCTCACGTTGTTTCTTATTTTTTGACATAAATAGAGGAATCAACCAAGAAGAGATGTGGGGCTTGTATGCTTTTAATGACTTGAGACTATCAAACATGACATGCAGTGGTCAGTTCGTTGCACAAGAACAAATACAACCCACGTCAGCACACACGCATCTTATATAGCATCACATCCAATGGCTATAAAAGATGAATGAGACCAAATTATATCTCATCTAGATGAGTTCTAGCAAAACTGTATTAATAATACTTAGTACTCTTGCGCCATGTATCATATATTAGTATCATGTAGTACTTTATTTATTGCCATGTATGACACATAGTACTCAACTCTCTCTCTTTCTTCATTTAATTCTATGACACCTCATCGAAATTGCTAAGGCTAGTACCATTACAACCAGCCTTAGCAAATACTAAACATTAAGTTCTCTCGCTTTCCTCTCCACCTTGGTCACCTAGACGGAGGGAGTATACTGCGCGGGCTTTTCCTGTGCGGTAGGCGGGGCAGTTCCGCCTAGTCGGTTCGACAGAGATGCGGGAAGACGAGGGAGTAGGCTGCTGCAAACGTAGGGCTGTGTGATTTGACAGCGAGTTACTGCTGGACAGGTGGGGACCCGTGATTTGACTTGCCATTATCTTTTTAACTGCGGCGCTACGACCGGCGTGAGTCTCCCGATTCCTGACCACCTCCATACAGGTGCCCCTCCCAATGCTCCACCATGTAGTAGAGGCTGGCTCTTGCATGAGAGCCCACTTCTCCACTTTTTCCTTGCCTCTCTTTCCTCCACATATGCAAAAATGCCATGTAAAGTGCACCATTGTACTTACTTGCTCCTATAGGTGCTTAAGCTTGCCACATAGGCATAAAGTCTGACGTGGCAAGTTAATCTATAGTTTGGTGACCCAAGGAAGAAACGGTGCTAAGCGCGTGTACCTAGGTGAAAAGACAATTTTGAGTCTATAGCTAATTAAATGAAGCAAACTTAGCAACACCGTTTCATTGGAAGAGGTCACTCCTTGGCAAATGCAATAAATACTAGTACTCCCTGTGTCCCATAATATAAGAACGTTTTTGGCACTACACTAGTGTAAAAAACATTCTTATATTATGGGACGGAGGGAGTACGAAGAAAGAGATAGAGAGGAGTAAAAAAATACACTTATAGCCAACCTTATAGCCAACCTTGTTGTAGTATGAGTGACTAAGTGATGACTATGTATGACATGCCAACATCAGATATCCTAACGCACTGTGTTAAATCTCCAAGGGCGCGACCGCGCGAGCGACGCGACGGTCGTGGTAGGCGCGACCATGATACAGGCTGCTGGCAGCCCTTGGATCTGAGATCAAACAGTCGCATGCTAAGTTGCTGAAAATTTGCAGAATAACCCTCCAGGATAGAATATTCACCCATAGGTCTAGAATCACACCATGCAACCGTTCGATCTCAGATCCAAGGGCTCTCGGAAGCCCGTATCATGGGAGAATGGACAACCACTACCTTGCCGTTCGCACGCTGGCAGTTCGCTCCTACTCGTCCCCGCACGTCCTTCAATACTACGGCGGTTCGCTCCTAGTCGTCCCGTCCATTCACATTACGGCAGTTCCACTAATCCTAACCCTCCTCCCAAATCCATGGCGTCCCAAATCTCCACGATCGGCGGTGAGTACAAGGTTAGAACCATCACCGGCGATGAGTTCGACGTCATCTACACCCGTTCTTCCGCGATAGTGAAATGATGCCTTTCTTGCTTCAGATGCATGTTCTAAGACTCAGATGATGAGTGGGTCGCTGGGCTAGATGTTGAGTACACCACAGTCCTGGGACGAGAGAAGGATCTAAAGGACGAAGAGAGGAAGAAGCCCGCCGTGATCCAGGTTTGCGTGCATGACTTATGCTTGGTCTACCACATATGCCGTGCCGATGTTGAGTGCTAGGATTTTAAGGACTTCCTCGAGAGCAACCTAGTCAAATTCGTTACTGTAGACTTTGGTAATGATAAAGAAGTCCTGCGTCGGATAGGCCTCGTTGTAGGCAACACCGTCGCCCTCCAGAAGAATCGGCTGGTGTCCTCTTGTCAGCCTTCAATGCTGACCCTGGCAGGAGCCATGGTTCATCCTTCGTACGGTAAACTGGAGAAACATCCATACACGTTTCATCGTCATGCATGGCAGCGGAATGTACTAGATATAGACCACATCCATTACGCTGCAATGGATGGCTACCTTTGCTTCAATATCTACAAGGGTTGGATGAAGAGCAACAGCCAAGTGTGCGGTTCAAGCAAAGAAGTATCGGCCAAGAGGAAGAGGGACAAGGACGAAGTCGAGGACGTGGACGAGGACTCCGAGTAAGGTGGCAGTGTCGTTGCTCATGGTGGTTCTAATGCAGTGTCTACCGGAATAGTTGCAAAGTTTAATTTCAGGTGTGCTTAATTTAATTTGAGGGGTGTGTTGTGCTGAGCCCCCAACAGAACTATGTTATGTTTCTTATTGTTACTTTAACTCTTCAGTATGTACATACTAGTATTTCTTACATTTCATCTTTTAGTTGGTATAGTACTACCACTCGTTTCTTCATAGTATATACGTACAATATATATGGCCAACATCATATAGCCAGCAGTTTAGTTGTCAAAGAATTTCAGTGTGCTTAGTTTTGTCAAAGAATTCCAGGGTGCTTAGTTTTATTTGAGGGGTGGGTTGTGCACTTGTGCTGGACACCATTATTGTGACAAGCCTTTTAATAGTACTATATGCATAATTTGGCGACAAGCGCTCTCTATATGTACCACCTTTTTTTAATTTCAAGTTTTGCTCCATGGCGCAATCCATCGATACTACTACTGTACAAAAGTGGAGTATATACATTTTTTAAAAAGCTAGAGGGCGGGGCAGTCTAGCCCGGTCGGTTTCACAAGAGGCGAGGGCCTTTGTGATTTGACGGCTCATTACTGCTGTCAAATTGAATAGTACTGCGCCGCCCGATGCACGCCCGACGCCTCCATTAAACCACTCCGTTAAACCCGCATGCAAACTGAGAATCCTACTCCAGCCACACGTCCGTTCATGAGCGGGCTGGAATTAAACGCAACACCGGCCGAGCTCCTCCCGTCCGCCCTCAGTTTAGATGAGGCTAGACGCCGGCCAAGCTCCTACCGTCCGCCCTCTATTTACATGAGGCCAGACAAACATCGGGCAAGAATCGCACCCTCCGCCGCTCCCCCATCTCCTCCTTCACCATTTTCTCCACTCTTCTGATGGCTTCCGATGAGCCGTTCTCCGGCATATTACCCGGCTGGGTGGCCCGCCAAGCCCTTCGGATACGGGCAAGGCCGCTCGGTGCTTCACCAACCTCGCTTGGCCCGACGGAGCCAGTTGCCGCCCCAAGCAGGCACGTGGTTCAGCAACTCACCGCTCCAGTTCAGCTCGATGAGGAGTGGCGAGTTGCTCCACGCTGGCACGACGACGAGCATGCCGGTACGGGCGCCGTCGCTGCCGAGTCGTTCCGCGCCACCAGTGTTTGCGGTGGCCGCGCCTCCTGTGTCTGTGGGCGCGCCTCCCGTGCCTGCGGCAACGCCATGCAGGCAGAGACAGAAGCCGGGTGCATGGAGAGCGACGAGTCGGTGGCCAGCTTCTCCGTGTCCGCCGCCATCATCGAGGAGAAGTAGAACACGGGAGGCCGCCTCCACTTGGGACCCATGAAGGCCACAGCTGAGGCGATGACCACAGATTCAGGTGGTTTCTTTGCTGCTTCATCTCTTTCGAGGACCTTCGTCGACCCCGCAAGTGTCTGACGAACATGAGGAAGACAAAGAGATCCGCAGGCGGCCATTTAGAACTAAAATAAGTCTAGATACATCCATTTCTAGGACAAGTATTTCCGGACGGAGGGAGTATTGATTATACAATAGAGCCGGATTGGCACCTCTTAGTTCATGTAAATGTAATGAAATCCATCATGTTTATATGAAGATCCGCCTTTTTATACGAAATCCTTCATGCTTATATGAAATCAGTCCGTGTTTGCACGAATTTCATCTGGTTGGTTAGAGTTGTAAAAATGTATGCCGCTGACGTTTGATGTCGTCCTCCGCTTAAGGAAGCGGGAGGAAATTTGCCGGCTGCCGTTGGAGATGCTCTTTATGCTGGAAATAATAGAGTGACATCCAATCCA
This sequence comes from Aegilops umbellulata, assembly GCA_032464435.1. NCBI lineage: Eukaryota > Viridiplantae > Streptophyta > Magnoliopsida > Poales > Poaceae > Aegilops > Aegilops umbellulata. The sequence continues at coordinate 113,288,920 of CP136054.1, read as the reverse complement.
TTTGAGTTAATTGCCTGTATGATTGTCCCTCTATAAAAAGTTAATTGCATGTACAGTGTACACGTGACTTGCAGGATGGCTACAGCTTCGTAAAGAAAGTTAAAAAGAAACAAGTCCATCCTTAATCTTGTATTCTAAGTACTCTGTGGGTTCCACTGTCAGTGCAGTAGCGAAAGAAGTATATATATTAAATAAGTAGAGTAATATATAATATAAAAATATAAAGTTAAAAGACAGAATTCAAACTCATGTCATCGCGTTGCGAGCATCCGGCGCTAACCAGCCCATCACATCTTTGTTGTAGACCATGCTGGAGATATATCTCCATGTCTACTCTTATATATACTCCATTCGTTCCTAAATATTTGTCTTTTTCAGATTTCAAATGGACTACCACATACGGATGTGTATGTAGACATATTTTAGAGTGTAGATTCACTCATTTTGCTCCGTATGTCTTTTCAGGAAGGGGTCAGATTTGTCCTTGATTTATTTATGAGGTATCCAGATGGCACTGCACCGCCAAGAAAAGAGGGTAACATCAAAATTATGGACTACTTTTTTGAGTATGTTGTTAAGGTCCGGTCATAGTCACTTGTTGAAATCTCTAAAAATACAAATACTCCCTCTGTCCGGAAATACTTGTCATCAAAATGGATAAAAGGAAATGTATATAGACGTATTTTAGTTTTAGATACATCTCTTTTTATCCATTTTTATGACAAGTATTTTCGGATGGAGGGAGTAGAAAACAGAGTTGGCGATGATGGTGTGCGTGCCATCCTGCAATATAGGCCGTCGGATTTATATCTAACGGATAGGAAAGAAACTATGGCAATTTTGCAAAAATATACCCACACGGCTCTCCACATTCACAAATAAGGCCTTCCCTCATTCAACCTTTTCTTTCACAAGATAAACTACTCATACAAATGCATCTTGATGTTCCGTGCAACGCACGGGTAGCTAGCTAATTTCTTTTAAAATAGTTTCTGCGATAATTGGGTTGAAGTGTGTCGGTGGGAACGACACCTATGGGATCACAGGAATCCCTACTACGGTTAGCGGGGCGCAGGGTTGAAAGAAGAGCGGATCAAACAGATAGCACATGGTTCGTTTATCCAGGTTCGGGCCGCAAGGATGTGTAAAGCCCTACTCCTGCTTTAGTGGATGTATATCTGTGTTCTTGAACTAGCTATGGGGCATGAAGAGCTCCAAAAAGCCGAATCCTCCTCCTGGTCGCCTCGGCCTCCTTTTATAGGAAAAAAGGTGTTGCCACAGTGGCACACAGGAGGTGGTAAGGGTACAGTGACGCGAGGTTATCCTTCGCATTACATGATAAGGTGCATTTAATGTGTCTGCTTAGGTGTCCTTGCTTTATCGGGGGCGGGGGCGAAGCCCGTCCCGTCCGTCGCCGCTCCTCCTCGCGTCGACACGCGCACTGGCCAGTGATGCCCGTGGTGCCATGTAGGCAGGCAGGCAGCTGAGGTGGCGCGATGGTGGTGTCTTCATGAAGATCTGCATGTTGCCACGCATGTGCCTGCCCAGTTGGTTGGGTCGGCAACTGTATGTGAACGACGGTGGAGACTTGGTTGGCGTGGGCCTGATGGTGGCCTGTAGACGTCCTCGGCAAGGGCCTTGCCGGGGCCCCGGCAAGGGCCTTGCTGGGGCCCCGGCAAGGGTTTTGTTACGGCGCTTGCCATCGTCCCCGGCAAGGCACTTGCCGGGGGTCTCGTGGTCTGCCTTGGCTGGTATCTTGCCAAGGGTCGTCGTCTTCTTAGTGCATATCTGATCTTGAGTGTTTCTTCACAAAGATCTGCATGCCACCACGGAGACGTCTCCCGAATCCTTGCCCCATGCGGGCAGTGGACTCAAGGGTGATTTGCTCCGTAGGCGTGGGGCGAGTTGCCGCGGCAAATGTCTTGCCGGGGCTGCTAAAGCCGGTCCCAGCAAGGATCTTGCCGGGGGAGCCTTCCTCGTCCCTTGGCTCTTCGTGGTCCTGGCCTTGGCGTTGCTCCAGTTCCCTTGAGCTTCGGTCTTACCCTGGCTCACCTCCCTTGCCTTGCTTGGTGTGGTCGTGGGCGCGGCTCTGACTGCCTGTGCACAGTTATAGGGGTACAAAAAGTGTACCCCTCTTTTTGTACACCGACAGGAGCCCCCGGGCCTGGGCCACACATAAGCGCAACACATTATTGGGCTAGGCCCAAAAACGGTGCGCGGGCAGGCGGGGCGGTTTTTACCGCGGTAGGATTTTTCGCGCGCTGCGCTTCCCACGACTCGCGCGCGTGGTGCGGCGTGGGGAGGTGGGCGTGACGTGGGTGGCATGCGTGGGGTTGGTCTGTGCATGCATGCGTCATGTCGTAATAAAGGGGCGTCTCGCGCCTTTCCCATAAACGCAGGAAGGCGTGGAGGCGCGACCAATTTACCGAATGGGGCCGAGGCGCTGTCTTCAAGGCATCCACTCCCCACGATCACGGGGTGGGGAGAGGTCACCTCACCCGTCCCTTCGGTTCTGCACGTCTGCCACGTGTCTCCCATGCGCTTGGGGTGGCAAACGGTGGAGGCGGGAAACCGGGCCGTCGCTGGTTGGGGCAGCGGGTCGGTCCTGGCTCCCTGCGCCTCCCGTGTCTTGATTGGTCGAGCGGGGCGGCCGAGCTCCAACCCCGTTCCTTTATAAAGAGCGGGAGGGGGGATGGCGTCCCGCATTCTTCCATCTTCTTCTTCCTCCAGCTTCTGCTCCTCTCCTCCATTCGTCATGGAGAGAGGGAATCCCGGTCCTTCAACGGTGGCGGCGAGGGTCGCCGCTCGACAACGCGTCCCTCCTCCTCCTGCGCTTGTGGTGGCAGAGCCGGCCGCGAGGGGAAGGGGGAGGGGGCGAGGCCGTGGGCAAGGCCGGGGCGCTCGGGGAAGAGGAGGACGGGGTGGCGGGCCGGCCTCGCCCCCGCCAGCAGCTCCTCCTGCAACGGAGGGCCATGTTGGGGATGACCCCTGCGAGTTCTTCGTCAGGCTGCGGCGGCCGCCACGCCGTCGCCTTCGCCTCCCGACTCCATTAGCGCGGGAGATGGAGCTGGATCCGCCGGAGTCATTGCGGCTGCACATGAGGGGCTGCGGGATCAGTGGTACGCGGGTCCGCGTCGACTTCCCTGCTCCTCACGTGATGTATCTTCGTCAGGGATGGAAGACGTTTGCTCGTATCCACAGCTTGACGGAGGGGCTCACTCTCCATTTCAAGCTGATGGAGGGTGGCCTTCTCTCTGTCAAGGTCTTCGGGCACTTTGGGACTCGTGCCAGGTGCTGCGTGGAGAGCTCTTCTGATGGTGAAGATTCCTACTCGAGCGGGAGTGACGAGGAGGACAGCGGCAGCGACGACGAGGGCGGTAGGCGGCAGGATGACGGGTGAGGGAGTCCTGGATTAGGGGGTGTTCGGATAGCTGAACTATACCTTCAGCCGGACTCCAGGACTATGAAGATATAAAATTGAAGACTTCGTCCCGTGTCCGGACGGATCTTTTCTTGGCGTAGAAGGCAAGCTAGGTGTGCGGATATTCGAGATCTCCTACCATTGTAACCGACTCTGTGTAACCCTAACCCTATCCGGTGTCTATATAAACCGGAGGGTTGTAGTCCGTAGGACAACTATCATCATACACAATCATACCATAGGCTAGCTTATAGGGTTTAGCCTCCTTGATCTCGTGGTAGATCCACTCTTGTACTACCCATATCATCAATATTAATCTAGCAGGAGTAGGGTTTTACCTCCATCGAGAGGGCCTGAACCTGGGTAAAATAAAGTGCCCTTTGTCTCCTGTTACCATCCGACCTTGACGCACAGTTCGGGACCCCCTACCCGAGATCCGCCGGTTTTGACACCGACATTGGTGCTTTCATTGAGAGTTCCTCTGTGTCGTCGCTTTTAGGCCCGATGGCTCCTTTGATCATCAACAACGACGAGGTCCAGGGTGAGACTTTCCTCCCCGGACAGATCTTCGTCTTCGGCGGCTTCGCTCTGCGGGCCAATTCGCTTGGTCATCTGGAGCAGATCGAAAGCTACGCCCCTGGCCATCAAGTCAGGTTTGGAAGCTTAAACTACACGGCTGATATCCGCGGAGACTTGATCTTCGACGGGTTCGAGCCACAGCCAAGCGCGCCGCGCTATTTCGAGGGGCACGATGTAGCTCTGCCTCCGAATAGCACCCTGGAGTCCGCACACGCTCTGGCCCCGATCCTTGACTCGGAGCCCGCTCCGTTCTCTGAGGATGAACGGTTGGATGTCACCTCGGGGGCTGCGATCTCAAAGGCGATCGAGCCGAACGCCAGCCCCGTACTCCGCACGGCCCAGGACTCCGAGGAGCCGGACTCTTCTCCGAACTCCGAACTTTCCGCGCCCTCGCCGATCGAATCTGATTGGGCACATGTAATGGAGTGCACCGCCGTAGACATCTTTCAGTGCTCACCTTTCGGTGATATCCTGAATTCTCTCAAGTCTCTCTCTTTATCAGGAGAGCCCAGGCCGTACTATGGTCTGCGAGGTTGGGATTCGGACAACAAAGAAATTCAAAACTCACCCACCACCCACTTAATAGCCATTGTCGATGATCTAACCGACATGCTTGACTTCGGCTCCGAAGACTTCGACGGTATGGACGACGAAGGAGGAGACGAACAAGAACCAGCACCTGTAGGGCGCTGGACCGCCACCTCGTCATATGACATATACATGGTGGACGCTCCAAAGGATGCGGATGGCGATGGAACAGCGGAAGACGACACATCGAAAAAACCGCAAAAATGTTGGCGCCAACGGCGCCACTCTAAATCCCGCCACAACAGAAACGGTGATTCCCACACGGGAGATAATGCTACCCCGGACAGTGCCGATGAACACCAGAACCCGCAAGATTCGGCGCAGGAAGATGGAAACGCCAGCCCTCAGGAGATAGCGGCAGAGCAAGAGGTCGAGGATGATAACTACATGCCTCCCTCCGAAGACGAGGCAAGCCTCGAGACGACGAATTCGTCGTACCATCAGACCCCGCCGAACAAGAGCGTTTTCAACGCAGGCTTCTAGCCACGGCCAACAGCCTAAAGAAAAAGCAGCAACAGCTTAGAGCTGATCAAGATCTGCTAGCTGATAGATGGACGGAAGTCCTTGCGGCCGAAGAGTATGAACTCGTGCGCCCCTCCAAAAACTATCCTAAGCGCAGGCCGCTACCCCAATCAGAGGGGGAAGCATATGACATGGCAGACCGGCCACCCCGTGGCCGCGACAGGGAGGCCTGTCGAGCCCCTCAGCAAGCCATGCCCCGAGGCCGCTCGAATAAAGCACGGGAACACGAGCCAGACCTGCGAAACGTACTGGAGGATAAAGCAAAGCAAACAAGATCGATCTACGGATCGCGCGGACGCCCGAGGACACGTGATGATCGTCACTCCAGACACAATAAATCCGGCCGGGCCGAACACAGCAGGCACAGCTCTTCCGAGCTGCGTCGTGACATAGCCCAGTATAGGGGCGCCGCACACCCACTATGCTTAACAGACGAAGTAATGGATCACAAAATCCCAGAGGGTTTTAAACCCATCAATATCGAGTCGTACGATGGTACGGCAGATCCGGCAGTATGGATTGAGGACTATCTCCTTCACATCCACATGGCACGTGGCGATGATCTGCACGCCATCAAATATCTACCCCTCAAGCTTAAAGGACCAGCCTGGCACTGGCTTAACAGCCTACCAGCGGACTCAATCAGTTCTTGGGAGGACCTGGAGGCCGCATACCTCGACAACTTTCAGGGGACCTATGTGTGGCCACCAGACGCCGACGACCTAAGCCACATAATCCAGTAGCCAGAAGAATCGGCCAGGCAATTCTGGACACGGTTCCTAACAAAGAAAAATCAGATAGTCGATTGTCCGGACGCAGAGGCCCTAGCAGCCTTCAAACATAACATCCGTGACGAGTGGCTTGCCCGGCACCTGGGACAGGAAAAGCCGAAAACCATGGCAGCCCTCACGACACTCATGACCCGCTTTTGCGCGTGCGAGGATAGCTGGCTAGCTCGCAGCAACAACTTATCGAAGAAGCCCGGTAATTCGGATACCAAGGACAAAAGTGGCAGGTCCCGTCGAAATAATCAAAAGCGCCGCGTTAGCAGCGACAACAATGAGGATACGACAGTCAATGCTGGATTCAGAGGCTATAAATCCGGTCAGCGGAAAAAGCCATTTAAAAAGAATACCCAGGGCCCGTCCAGTCTGGACCGGATACTCGATCGCTCGTGCCAAATTCATGGCACCCCCGAAAGGCCAGCCAATCACACCAACAGGGATTGTTGGGTGTTCAAGCAGGCAGGCAAGTTAAGAGCCGAACACAAGGACAAGGGGCTGAATAGCGACGACGAAGAGGAGCCCAGGCCGCCGAACAACAATGGACAGAAAGGGTTTCCCCCACAAGTGCGGACGGTGAACATGATATACGCAACCCACATTCCCAAAGGGGAGAGGAAGTGTGCGCTACGGGACGTATACGCGGTGGAGCCAGTCGCCCCAAAGTTCAACCCATGGTCCTCCTGCCCGATCACTTTCGATCGAAGGGATCACCCAACTAGCATCCGTCACGGCGGTTTTGCCGCACTGGTCCTCGACCCAATCGTGGATGGATTTCATCTCACAAGAGTCCTCATGGACGGCGGCAGTAGCCTGAACCTGCTTTATCAGGATACAGTGCGAAAAATGGGCATAGATCCATCCAGGATCAAGCCCACAAGGACGACCTTTAAAGGCGTCATACCAGGTGTAGAGGCCAATTGCATAGGCTCGATAACACTTGATGTGGTCTTCAGATCTCCGGATAACTTCCGAAGCAAAGAGTTAATCTTCGATATAGTGCTGTTCCGCAGTGGCTATCATGCCCTGCTCGGACGAACCGCATTCGCTAAATTGAATGCGGTGCCGCACTACGCATACCTTAAGCTAAAGATGCCAGGCCCTCGAGGAGTAATTACAGTCAGCGGAAACACAAAACGCTCCATCCGTACGGAAGAGTACACGGCGGCACTCGCAGCGGAAGTACAAAGCAGCCTTTCAAGGCAACTCTCCAGTCCGGCCGTTAAAAAACCAGAAAATGCAAAGCGCGCCCGGAGTAACCTGCAACAAGACCACCGGGCACGATCAGAGCAGGCGTAGCAATACGGCCCCGACCCCACCCTTCGCAACATAGCAGAGCAAGTACCTCGAGTACACAATTACGCCCTTAAAATTCCATGGGCACAGGGGGAGGGGCACATAAACGGCATGCCTACAACACGGCGTCAAACGTACTAGGTGCTGCCAGATTTTTTCTTTTTTAATTTCAAGATTCCATACTAAGGACAACCTGCTCGGCAGCGTTGCCGCATAGACGATGCAAGATCCAGGAAAATAGATCAATCTACGCCGCATTCCGGAACTCTCAGGTGGTCTCTATTTCGAGCAATATATCTGTTTCTAAATTCCGAGGCCTGTGCCTGGTCAGGACATGTTAAATAGTCTAATATCTTCTTTGCTTATCGCATTACTTGTATCGTTCGGCTTCGATAAATAGCCTCTTTGTAAAACAATGCATAGCTTCTTATCTATTTTTTGCATTGTCCCCTTTGAATATATGTATTTTTGATATAACATGATCGCACCCGTACACCATGGTACGGCAAACCACGCCAGGGGCTTCATTACCCTTTTATCTGTTGTGAGAAGTCCGTACACTTCCATAAGTGCGGCACCCCGAACTTATAGCACTATATGCATCGGCTCCGAGTCATGATTTTGGTCACATGTTGGGTTTGCCCGGCTCCTACGTTTTGGTACCTTACGTTCCGCTCTATCGGCTAAGGTAGCACTAGGAGAACCACTGCGATTGTGCCCCAGATCAGGTGGGTTGAGCACCTCAGTGGAGAAAGCTAAAACAGACTGTCATGATAAGGCGCGAGACCGGTCGCTGTTCGAGAGGTTTTTTCGAGTCCTTAAAGACTTATGCCGCTTTGAGCGAGGAGCTGGCTATGTCCGGCCAAAGGCGTGGATAGCGCCCCGAATTCGGCCTTCCAAACTAGGGGCTTCGCCGAAATTTAAAATTATAACGTACTATGGCTAAGTGAGAGTGTTCAAGCATTATAGTCCGATTGCCTGGTTTGCTGTGCTGAGTGCCTCCCTCGAAGGACCCAACTATGGGAACAAGAGCCCTCAGGTTTATCCCGAACACCCCAGCACTAGTGGCATGGGGGCACAAGCCGACGACTCGCCATCTCTCAATTTTTGATAAACGACCGCATAGAAAATAATATTTTAAATTAAACAAGCATTGCTTAGCGCATATGAACAAGTTTTCAGCGCATAGGATACAAACGAGCGAGTTCATTCAAATACTACATCTTTAGTACATTCATCCGCGACAAGGCGGGCTCCGGCAAGAACGTCCTTGTAGTAGTTCTCGGGCTTGTGATGCTCCTTCCCCTGCGGTGGCCCGTCCTTCACCAGCTTCTCTCCGTCCAACTTACCCCAGTGTACCCTTACACGGGCAAGGGCCCTCCGGGCACCTTCAATACAGACGGAGCGCTTGATGACTTCAAGCCGTGGACAGGCCTCCACCAGCCGCCGCACCAGCCCGAAATAGCTCCCAGGCAGGGCCTCTCCAGGCCACAGCCGAACTAGTAAGCCCTTCATGGCCTGTTCGGCCGCTTTGTGGAGCTCGGCCAGCTGTTTCAGCTGATCGCTCAAGGGCATAGGGTGTCCGGCCTCAGAATACTGAGACCAGAACACACTCTCCGTCGAGCTGCCCTCTTCAGCTCGGTAGAACGCGGCGGCGTCGGATGCACTGCAGGGAAGATCGAAGAACGCCCCTGGAGAACTCCGGATTCGGGTAAGTAATAGGTAATTTACTTTTATATTCCTACTTTGCATTGAGAATGCCTTACCCGCTGCTATCTTTTTCACATCCTCCAACTCTTGGAGGGCCTTCTGGGCTTCGGCATTGGCACTCTTGGCGGTCTCAATGGCCGAGGCAAGCTCGGATGCTTGCGTTTTCGCCTCAAGCTCCAAACCCTCATGTTTTTTCATGAGAGCTTGCAGCTCTTGCTGCACCTCGCCGGCTTGGACCCCAAGCCTTTCTCGCTCGGCGCGCTCCTCGGCCGTTTTCTTCTTGGCCTCAGCCAGCGCCTGCTTCAGGGTTGTCACCTCGGCTGTGGCCCCTACAATAAGCAGCACAATCCTGTTATTTCTTTCCGCAAGCAAGCCTCTCTATAGGCACCTTTCTTTTTAGGGTATTTCTTACCTTCCTTCTCCTCGAGCTGCCGTTTGGCAAGGCCGAGCTCTTGCTCGGACTGCCCGAGGTCCTTTTTAAGGACTTCCACCTGCGCAGTCAGTGCGGCGGTGGAAAGCAGCGAAGCCTGCATACGCATATTTGACCTTTTTTGTTAGACTCCTGCGATTATAATTAGATCCTCTATCCGGCTTTTCTTTCCGAACACCGAACAGAGCATCAGGGGCTACTGTCTATGCGGTAAATAAATTGGCACATTTTTTACTTAACTCGAAGCCTGTTAGAAGGCTAGCACAAGCTTCATTCAGTCCGTTCTTGGCGGACTGAATCCTTTGGATCACCGTACTCATAACAGTACGGTGCTCCTCGTCGATGGCGGCGCCCTCAAGCACCTCTAGCAAATTGTCCGGCGCCTCCGGTTGGACGGAGTCCGCCGGCTCGGATGGCTTGCTCCTCTTGGAAGGAGTTCGCCCGCCGCGGACCGGGACTGTCGAGTCCGGCGCGGTGTCCGGCACAAAGCCGGCCTTGGAGCCCTGGAGTGTTTCATCCCCTCCACTCCTGGGGTCCGGAGGATTGCCTTGTGGCTCCTCCAGGACCATCTCCTCCTGCCCTGAAGCTTGGCGGGGCGCTACTTCGGCGTCGTCTGCCCCGCGGGGGGAGACCGCGGGCGGAATAGAGTTCACGTCCGACGAATCCAAGGAGCCGCTCGACGAGTCGTCGAGTTCGGCCTGGGGCGGGCTGCGTAAAATGCGCGCGACATCAGGGAAAGCCACACACACAAAAAAGGGGTATCATGAGTTACTCTGGTATATAAATACTTACGATTTCGCCGGACGCTTGGTCCTGTCCGGCCACTCCTCTCCGCCCTCTTCGGCGTCGTGGGAGTAGTCCGGCGGAGGGGTCTTCCTTTTCTTTGACCCCTCGGCCTCCCCTGTTGGGGCGGCCTTCTTCTTCTTTGCTCCCCTCGCTGGAGGGGGAGAGCTTCCTTGTTCCTCCTCCTCATTTTCACGAGAGGAGGGCGTTGCGGACTCATTGGATGACGAGTCCGACACCACCATGTTGCGGGAACTTTTTTGAGTCCCGGTGGTTTTCTTCTTCTTGGCCTTCCTCTCCGGCACCACGTAAGGTGCCGGAGCCATTAGCTTCACCAAGAGAGCTAGGGCCGGGTCTTCGGGCAGAGGGGCCGGACAGTTAATCGGTCCGGATATCTCCAGCCAAGGCTGTCAAAGGTAAAAGGGGGTTTGGATCCCGCATAGAGATAATCTATGAAGAAGGGCTTAACGAACCTGTCAAAGGTATAGATAGCTTACCTCGCCGGCAATAAGCTGTGAGCTGTACCCGCGATCCTCGGAGGCGGATGTGGGAGACTCGGCGCCTTTGGTTAGCACCTTCCAGACGTCTTCATACATCGTGTCGAAGAGCCTACTAAGGGTCTGGTGCTGCGCCGGGTCGAATTCCCACAATGTAAAATCCCGTTCTTGGCACGGGAGGATCAGGCGAACGAGCATGACCTGGACTATGTTGGCAAGCCGGATTGGCTTGTTCACCAGGGACTGGATGCATGTTTGCAACCCAGTCACTTCTTCCTCGTTGCCCCACGACAGGCCTGTCTCTTTCCAGGACATGAGCCGCGTGGGGGGTCCGGGGCTCGGAGAAAAGCCTCACACACGATGATAAACGCTGAGATGTTGAGGACGAAGTTCGGGGCCAGATCGTGAAAATCTAGGCCGTAGTAGAACATGAGCCCCCGGACAAATGGGTGAAGTGGAAAGTCCAGTCCGCGGAGGAAGTGGGGGAGAAAAACCACCCTCTCGTGGGGCCTTGGGGTAGGAAGAAGCTACCCCTTATCAGGAAGCCGGTGCAGGATATCCTTGGATAAGTATCCGGCTTTCCTTAGCCTTTTTACTTGAGCCTCCGTAACGGAGGAGACCATCCACTTGCCTCCCGCTCCGGACATTGTTGGAGAAGGTTGAGGAAGAAGAGCGGACTTGGGCGCTGGAGCTTGAGTGCGCGAGAGATGGATTGGCAAAGGAGGAAGAAGGCGTAGGTTAAAAGGGTGAATCCTTATCCCTTTATATAAGCAGGTACGGTTAGGCGTCCTCACCTACCTAATAAAACTCACTTGCCTCCCAAACGCCGCGATAAATGGCGCGGTTGGGTTACATACGTCCGTATTAATGAGAATCCCGTTAAAGGGGGGCACACGATCTCTGCTTCGACAAGACGTGCCAAGGAAACCGCCTCGCTATACGGGCTGAGGTGGAACGATGAAAACAATTTATAGAAGGCTTGGCCGCAGTGTTATGACGCACTGTGGGATACGTCAGCAGATTTGATTTGTGTTAATATTATTCTCTGTATGGCAATATGTGGAAACTTATTTTGCAGAGCCGGACACTATTCTGTGGTGTTTCTAATCTTCTTGGAAGACTTGGAGGAGGAACCCGCCTTGCAATGCCAAAGACAATCTGCGCGCCGGACTCGTCGTCATTGAAGCCTGGTTCAGGGGCTACTGAGGGAGTCCTGGATTAGGGGGTGTTCGGATAGCCGAACTATACCTTCAGCCGGACTCCAGGACTATGAAGATATAAAATTGAAGACTTCGTCCCGTGTCCGGAAGGATCTTTTCTTGGCGTAGAAGGCAAGCTAGGTGTGCGGATATTCGAGATCTCCTACCATTGTAACTGACTCTGTGTAACCCTAACCCTATCCGATGTCTATATAAACCGGAGGGTTGTAGTCCGTAGGACAACCATCATCATACACAATCATACCATAGGCTAGCTTCTAGGGTTTAGCCTCCTTGATCTCGTGGTAGATCCACTCTTGTACTACCCATATCAACAATATTAATCTAGCAGGAGTAGGGTTTTACCTCCATCGAGAGGGCCTGAACCTGGGTAAAATAAAGTGCCCTTTGTCTCCTGTTACCATCCGATCTTGACGCACAGTTCGGGACCCCCTATCCGAGATCTGCCGGTTTTGACACCGACAACGGGTCCAACTAGGTGTCGGGCGCCGCCCCGTGCGGCACCGGCGTCCCCATCATCCGTGTCGCCGGCTCCTTGAACTTCTCGAGGTCGTCTCCTTGGGCGGCTGGCGTTGGGAGGCCGCGGAAGAGGAAGAGGGCGGGCGGCAAGGCCGTCAAGTCGGAGTACGCAGGCACCGACGCCTTCGACGCGTACTGACGTCCTGCCGCCTCGTCTTCGAGCTCTGCCTCCGGCGCCGCCATCACCATCCAGCCTTTGGACGGCCACCAAGATGTTCTCTTGGTGTCTTCTTCCACCCGTACCTCGCCTAGGCGCTCCTTTTGCCCTTCTTGCCTCCTTGATCTGCCTCGTGAGGAGAGGGACAAGAAAGGGATTATGGGCACCTTATCTCTTTTTAGTTTGTAAGCCTTTGGGCCTTTGTCGAATTTAAAACTTGTAATCCCCTTGTTCATGTTTTCCATTCCCTATGGACTGTACTTGAGCGGGATGTTTTTTAATGAAAAAGGGATGTTTGCTGGGCCATTTGTTTGCGGGTGGAACCCACAACAAGGAATAAATCCTTGATATCTCTAAGATAAACATTTTCTCGCCCGGCAACAGGCCTTGCCGTCCCCCACCCATCATCTCTTGAGGTGGGTTCAGGCTCCTTGTTTCATCCTTTTGCTGCCGCGACTTCGACCAAACTCGGTCCCAAGAACGAGCCCTAGGGCCTAGAGTTAGGGGAGCACGGTAGCTTAAGGAAAAACGAGGTTTCACATACCTCAGTCCATAATGGAATGCATGATAAGGGGTGATGAACTTATCTGAAGCTGCAGCCCCCGGCAACCCTGGTTTACCGTGGGTGAATCCTTGCTCTTGCAGTCCCCGGCAATACTGGCTCGCCGGGGCCTAAATGCTAGTCTGTTCCTTTTTCTTCCCAAGTGGCCCGGCAAGGATATCTATGTGTCCTGCGAACCAAAGAAGACAAAAGAAGAACAAAGAGACGCACACTCGACCTCTAAGCTAGGGGTTAGTCGCCGCTAAGCACTATCAACCCTAACCAAGGACGAGACTCGACTTAGCATGCATGCTATAACTTAGGGCACCAGCGCTTCATTTATTTATGCTCAGGGTCTGCGCCTGGCTTTGTACAGAGGGTTACATGCCTTGCCGGCAAGGCTTGTACAAAAGGTGGCTTGCCGGGGGGCCCGGCAAGCCACGCCTTATGGGTAAAACTTGCGAAGATGCTCAATGTTCCAGGAGTTGCTCACTGGAATGGCATCTTCGGTCTCCAGGCGGACTGCGCCAGGCCTGGTGACTCGTATTACCCGATAAGGGCCTTCCCACTTCGGCGTCAACTTGTTGGTATTCTTGGCCGATTGAACACGCCGAAGAACAAGGTCGCCTTCCTCAAAGCTTCGGGCATGGACCTTGCGGCTATGGTAGCGGCACAAGGCTTGCTGGTAGCATGCTCCTTTCACAGCCGCCCGAAGACGATCTTCCTCAAGGAGCGTTGCATCATCTTGCCGCAGTTGCTCTTGCTCAAGCTCATCATAAGCGAGCACTCGAGGTGACCCGTATATGAGTTCAGTGGGGAGAATTGCTTCTGCCCCGTATACCAGGGCAAAGGGTGTCTGGCCGGTGGCTCGATTTGGCGTCGTTCTGATCGACCAAAGAACCGTCGGCAACTCATCAATCCAGCGCCTTCCACTCTTGTGCAGCCTGTCAAAGGTCTCTGTCCTTAGGCCTCGCAGCACTTCAGTGTTTGCCCTCTCAGCTTGACCATTGCTTCGTGGGTGAGCAACGGAAGCGAAACAGACCTTGCTGTCGAGGTCATGGGTATATTGCATGAAGGTGTGGCTTGTGAACTGCGTGCCATTGTCAGTGATGACCCTGTTGGGTACACCAAAACGGCACACTAGTCCCTTGAAGAACTTGACGGCTGACTGAGTTGTGACCTTCCTCACTGCTTCCACCTCTGGCCACTTTGTGAACTTGTCGATTGTGACGTACAAGTACTCAAAGCCCCCGACAGCGCGGGGGAAAGGACCCAGTATGTCGAGCCCCCAGACCGAGAAGGGCCAGGAGAGAGGAATGTTTGGAGGGCTTGAGCTGGCTGATGAAGCTTCTTTGAATGGAACTGACACGCGTCACACCTGGTGACCAGTGTCGTCGCATCCTGGAGGGCAGTGGGACAGAAGAAGCCTTGCCGAAACGCCTTGCCGGCAAGGGCCCTCGACCCTATGTGGGATCCACATATGCCTCCATGTATATCTGCCAACAGCCCCAGTCCTTCCTCTCGAGGGATACACTTCAATTTCACGTCGTACGGCCTCTTCCTGTACAGAACGTCATCGACGAACTGGTACATAGCAGACCGATGGGCTACTTTTTCCGCTTCTTCCCGCTCCTCAGGAAGTTCCCCTGTTTGGAGGAACCGGACGGTGTGCTGTGCCCACGCTGGAGCCTGAGGCTCGACGACGAGGACCAAAGGCTTTTCCTCCACTATAGGAGCGGCTGTCTCCATGGCAAGAGCTTGGTGCCCCGCCGGAGCTAGCTGTCCCGTGGTGGGCTTAGTGTCTCCGGCAACATTCTTGCTGGTGGCTCCGGGGAGCTCAGCGGGAAAGTACTTGCCAGGCCCTGATTTCCTCCTTTTGCTCTGCTTTGTTGATGGATCAACGGATGGCTGAGTTAGCCGAAGCACAAAGGTACCTGGTTCCACAGGTAGCTTGAGGGCAGCGCGTTTTGACAGGTAATCGGGGATGTCATTCCCCGCTCGGGGAACGTGTTCTGCCTATATACCATCAAAATGCTCTTCCAGCTTTCTCACTTCATCGACGTAGGCCTTCATCAACGGGCTCTGGTAATCCTTGTTGACTTGCTTGACGACAAGTTGTGAGTCACCCCTGACGATGAGTTTCTTGATTCCGAGGTCCGCCGCGACCCTAAGACCAGCAAGCAGCCCTTCGTACTCAGCCGTATTGTTTGTTGACACCTCCCTGGGGAAGTGCATCTGGACCACGTACTTGAGGTGCTCTCCAGTGGGCGCGACAAGCAGTATGCCAGCCCTGGCGCCCTGTAAGGAGAAAACTCCATCAAAGTACATGATCCAGTCGCAACTCGCCTCCTTACCGGGGAGAGCAGTCTCTTGGGCTTCTTCATCAGGCGTCGCGGTCCATTCTGCAATGAACTCCGCTAGGACTCGGCTTTGAATCTTCGAGGTACTCTCAAACTTGAGGCCAAAGCTGGATAGCTCCAGTGCCCACTCTACAATTCTTCCCGTTGCGTCTGGATTGTGCAATATCCGTTGCAGAGGGAGGCGAGTGACGACAGTGATTTTGTGCACCTGGAAGTAGTGACGCAGCTTCCTTGAGGCCATAGGAAGGCCGGAGAGCAGTTTTTGCACACCGGAGTACCTTGATCTAGGCCCCTGCAGGAGGGAACTAACAAAGTAGACCGGGTGCTGCA
This sequence comes from Aegilops umbellulata, assembly GCA_032464435.1. Classification (NCBI taxonomy): domain Eukaryota; kingdom Viridiplantae; phylum Streptophyta; class Magnoliopsida; order Poales; family Poaceae; genus Aegilops; species Aegilops umbellulata. Next base: position 113,273,185 of record CP136054.1, on the reverse strand, counting down.
TCATTTTCTTCCTTGGCGGCATTCCAACTGGCTGCGTCGTCTCTGCATCGATGGCATCGGGCTCTGTCACTGCTATTACCTCGTCATCAATTTCTCTCTGCGCCACTAGTGCGGTGCTGACCACCTGGTTCGTTGCCGCCAAGTATAGCAGCAACGGTTCCTATGGCTTAGGCGCAACTAGTATTGGCGCGGAGGAGAGGTACCTCTTCAAATCTTGCAATGCTGCTTCGGCTTCTGGCGTCCACTCCATCGGGCCCGCCTTTTTCAAAATCTTGAAAAAGGGAAGGGCGCGCTCGGCGGACTTGGAAATGAACCTGCTCATGGTGGCAACGCAACCAGCAAGCCGACGCACATCTTTGACTCGCTTGGGTGCTTCAATCTGCTCTATAGCTTTGATCTTGTCCGGATTGGCCTCTATCCCGCGCTGTGACACAAAGAACCCGAGAAGCTTGCTGGACGGGACGCCAAAGACGCACTTCTCAGGGTTCAGCTTGAGATTGATCTTGCGTAGGTTTGCAAATATTTCTTGTAAATCCGGTATGAGGGTTGCCCTGTTCTTGGTTTTGACCACCATATCATCCATATAAGCTTCCATATTTCTATGGAGCTGAGGTTCAAAACCAATCTGGACCGCCCTTGCAAACATTGAGCCAGCACTCTTCAACCCGAAAGGCATCCGTAGAAAACAATACGTACCACATGGGGTGATGAATGCTGTCTTCTCTTCGTCTTCTCTCGTCATGAAGATCTGGTGGTAGCCGGAGTAGGCATCGAGGAATGACAATAGATCACACCCAGCTGTGGAGTCAAAAATCTGGTCGATGCGCGGCAATGGGAAAGGGTCTTTGGGACAAGCCTTATTGATATCTGTGTAATCAATACACAGCCTCCACTTCCCATTCGCCTTGCGCACAACCACTGGATTGGCCAACCACGTTGGATGGAGCACTCCTCTTACCAAACCCGCCGCTTCTAGTTTCCGGATCTCCTCTGTGATGAACTCTTGCCGTTCCAAAGCTTGCTTTCTGACCTTTTGCTTGACGGGCCGCGCATGAGGACAGACAGCAAGGTGGTGCTCAATCACCTCCCTGGGAACGCCGGGGATGTCGGATGCTTGCCACGCAAACACATCGACATTGACCCGCATGAAGGTGACGAGCGCGTCTTCCTATTTGTTGTCAAGGGCAGAGCTTATGGTGAAGCCCCTCCTGTGCCGTCTTCCTTGACGGATACCTTCTTGGTCGCCGCCGGCGTGGCCCTAGACTTCTTGTTCTTGCCGGTGGAGCTCTCTGGTGCGTCCTCGACGGGAGCACTACACTCCGAAGAGGTGCACTTACCGGAGTGGGTACCCGAGGTCTCACCGGTCTTCTTCTTCTTCCCTCTCGGGGATCCAGTGGCAGGAGCAAGTGCCTTAGCAGCGGCAGCTACTGCAACTGCTTGTTGGTAGAGTTGGTCAGCGCAAATCAGCGCATCTTTCTTGTCGGATGGGACGGTGATGATCGTCACAGGGCCCGGCATGTTCAGGGTGTTGTAGGCGTAGTGTGACGCCGCCATGAACTTGGCCAGCACTGGGCGGCCAAGGATCCCGTTGTAAGGCAAGGGGATCTTGGCAACATCGAACACGATCCTTTCTGTCCTGTAGTTCAGATCACTCCCAAAAGTCACGGGTAGCGTGACCTTCCCCTTTGGTTGACTTCTTCCCGGGTTGACCCCCTGAAACGTGCCCGTCCCAACAATGGCAAGCACCCGACCGCAGTAGTGCGATCAGGGTGATCCTCAGTGTAAAAAATGATAGGTGTGCTGGACCACTTCAACGGCCTTTGGGCATCGAACGACGGCTCTGCTGCCGTAATCTCATGTGCCCACTGTTTAAGTTGGCGGTGAGAGGTATGCAGCAAGGCGCCGCCGTCGACGCACATGGCCTCTATAGCTTTCTGAAATTCTTGGTCACCAGACTCGTCGTCCTCTTCATGATCATCGTCTTCTAGCTTCTTGTCGTGGCCCCGGGCTGGCCTCTCCTGCTGTTTATCCTTGCCGCAATGGCCCGCCTCGCTGTCACGCTTCTTGCCGGACCCCTCGGCGCCGTCTTGGCCCTTCTCCTTGTCCCGCCTCTCATATTCAGCCTTTTGCTTCTCAGCAAGTAGCTCAACATGTCGGCAGTTCTAGAGATCATGGCCTTTGGTGTGATGGATCTTGCAGCATTGCTTGTCGGAGTTCCCTGGCTTCTCGGCAGCCGCCAAGGCCCGGCAGGCGATACATCTGGCAATTTCCTTGCCGGGGTCATCTGCCTTGGTTTTGTTGGCAGAGACGGCGTCATCAGATCCCTCGACGGCAAGCACAACTTTACCCTTGCGTTTCCTGTTGCGGCGCCGGCCTTTCTTTGCTGGGGCGGCATTATCCTCATCTAAAGAGTCGGTTTCCACGCCGGTATCTTCGCCGGGGTACTTCCTTCCCTCTTCAGGCCGGGCACATCTGTCAGCAAGAACGTATGGTTCTGCCACATCTTTCACCTTGTTCATTGCCAGCTCTTCGCTCATCTTACGGTTACACACGTTCTGATGGAACGCGCTGATGACGGCGGCAGGGTGAACATCAAGGATATTGTACTGTACCCGACTGAACCTCTGTATATACTTGCGCAGGCTCTCGCCTCCCTTCTGGGGGATGACGTGCAGGTCGCTTGCTTGGCCATGGGCTTGGTGACCCCCAGTAAAGGCGCCAACAAACTCATGGCACAAATCCGACCAGGAGGAAATAGAGTCTACCGGCAAGTGCATCAACCACGACATGGTGTTGGGTTTAAGAGCTAATGGAAAGTAATTCGCAAACACCTTATCGTCGCGGGCTCCGGCAGCTTGCATCGCGATGGTGTAGATGCTAAGGAACTCCGACGGGTGGGTCTTGCCGTTGTACTTCTCGCCAACGTCAGGTTTGAAGGTGTGGTGAGTGGGCCACTGGAACTGCCGCAGCTCACGGGTAAAATCCGGACAGCCTACCTCGTAAGGTAGGCTTCCAGGGCTCTCCGGTGCCGGGTGGTTCGCAGCAGGCCCTGCTTGCCTGTCTGACTGGTGGCGCGCTCCGCGCCGGCGCTCGATAGTGGTTCGAGCATCTTCATGGGCTCGTTCCCAAAGAACTTTGCGCTGGTCATAGTGGGTCCGTGGGTCGAACGACGCTATGGAGATGTCGTCGCCCGTGACGTCGCGACGAGTCGGCGCTCGCTGTACCGGATGGGGAGGAGGCGAATGCACCGCGGTCGTGGCACCGCCGGCCCTTCCGCCACTGGTGCGTGGGACTCCATCAGAGCGTCGACCCGGGGGCTCCACCGGACTTGGTTCGTCTTTGTTGGCCGCCGCAACAAGGCTTCGGATAGTGGCACTCCATTCGTCGAGTTTCCTCGTAGCGGGAGGAAAGTCAAGGAGCAACTGCGCGCGCGCCAGGGCCTCTGCTGGCGTCAGCGGCAGCGTAACCTGCACGGATCGCGACGCACTTCGACTTCTGACCATGTCAGAAGGAGCTCTATCATGATCCCGCGGTCGCAGGCCGTTTTCACCAGCGCTTTGGCGAGCGGGCAGGTCTTCTACGTCCTGGGAGTGGCGCTCGGGGCCCTTCCCGTGGCGACGCCGGGATCTTCGGCGTGATGACGCTGTTCTTCGCGTGCTGCCTGGGAGGAGCGTGCTGTTGGCGCCGGCGTGGGAGTCTTGGAGGCCCTTACGTCGCCTTCGGGTGGTACGGCAGCGACCTTGGAAGGCCCCGTGCCACCGGCAGAGGGCCTGGCTCCGTCTTTGGATTTGGCGGTGTGTGGCCCGTTATCAGGCGCATGATGTCGGGGAAGCTGATCCGCGAGCACCTATGGGGACGGAGCCCCTTTCGGTTCGGCGGGGGGGCGGAGGTCGCACGAAGTGCAGATCGAGGCGAGGCACACGAGCAGTTTACCCAGCTTTGGAGCTCTCCGGAGAGATAATACTCCTACTGCTGCTTTGTGGTTTGTATTGAGTTCTAGCTCGGGAGCGCTGAGCGCTACAGTACGCACAAGCAGCTAACGAGACCGAGTGTGAGTGTTCTACTGTTCGTCTTTTCCCTACGTTGCGCATGGGCCTCCTTTTATATGCTCAAGGGGTCATCGACAGGTGGCAACGTAGGCAAGGGCAAAAATGGAAAAGGTGCTGCGGTTGGTATAGCTACCTGCACAGTGTATCATACCTAACCCTGACGGCAGGGGACAAAGGCATTATATGCCTATCTACGTCGCCCAAACAGTGCAGAAAAGGGACCGTCAGGGACGCCACCGCTCGCCACGATGGCGATCTTGTCAGCGCCGCTTGCCACAGTGTACCCCTGGCTGCACAGCCTCCCGCCACGTACGCCTGGAAGGGTCCCAGAGCGACACGTTGGTGGATGCACTGGAGCGTGGGCACAGAGTGGTTGCTCGCCGCGACAAGCGCCTTGCCGCGGCCATTGTCTTGTCGTGTCCAGAAGCTTGTCGCTCACCGGACCCTGCCGAGACGCGTGGCGCGTCGCGGCAAGTTCCTTGAGATGCCCTGGTTGGCCTTCCCGGCAAGCTCCTCTTGCCGGGGTCTTGTGCCTTGAGTGGCCTTCCCGGCAAGCTCCTCTTGCCGGGGACTTGTCTCCTTGGCTTAAATACTTTGTTCTGGAATGGCTCCAAAGGAACCACGGAGGACCTTGGCGGTCACCCGGCAAGCCTTGCCGCGGGGTGCTGCGACTGCCCGTGCACAAGTTCGGGATACTAGGGTACCCCTACTCTAGTACACCGACACACGAACATCGCCGCCTCCCAAACTCCGGCTGCTGGGACGGTGCTGGTGTTCGCGAGCGGCGCCCCGGGTCCTTTCTGCGACCGGTCCGCTGCTCGCCCGCGTCGGGACGGGCCGTCCGGCTCCCGACTGGCCGACCGCCACCATCGTCTTTTTCTTGGGCGCCATGACGACGAAGAAGCGCTGAACTAACTGCTAGAGCCGATTCTCACAACTGCGCCCCCTACATGGTGCGCCAAAGATGTCGGTGGGAACGACACCTATGGGATCACAGGAATCCCTACTACGGTTAGTGGGGCATGGGGTTGAAAGAAGAGCGGATCAAACAGATAGCACATGGTTCGTTTATCCAGGTTCGGGCCGCAAGGATGCGTAAAGCCCTACTCCTGCTTTGGTGGATGTATATCTGTGCAACTAGCTATGGGGCATGAAGAGCTCCAAAAAGCCGAATCCTCCTCCTGGTCGCCTCGGGCCTCCTTTTATAGGAAAAAGGGATTGCCACAGTGGCACACAGGAGGTGGAAAGGGTACAGTGATGCGAGGTTATCCTTCGCATTACATGACAAGGCACATTTAATGCGTCTACTTAGGTGTCCTTGCTTTATCGGGGGCGGGGGCGAAGCCCGTCCCGTCCGTCCCCGCTCCTCCTCGCGTCAACACGCTCCCTGGCCAGTGATGCCCGTGGTGCCATCTAGGCAGGCAGGCAACTGAGGTGGCGCGATGGTGGTGTCTTCACGAAGATCTGCATGCCGCCACACAGGTGCCTGCCCAGTTGGTTGGGTCGGCAGCTGTATGCGAACGGTGGTGGAGACTTGGTTGGCGTGGGCCTGATGGTGGCCTGTAGACGTCCTCGGCAAGGGCCTTGCCGGGGCCCCGGCTAGGGTTTTGTCGCGGCGCTTGCCATCGTCCCCGGCAAGGCGCTTGTCGGGGGTCTCGTGGTCTTCCTTGGCTGGTATCTTGCCAAGGGTCGTCGTCTTCTTAGTGCATATCTGATCTTGAGTGTTTCTTCACAAAGATCTACATGCCACCATGGAGACGTCTCCCGAATCCTTGCCCCATGGGGGCAGTGGACTCAAGGGTGATTTGCTCCATAGGCGTGGGGCGAGTTGCCACGACAAGGGTCTTGCCGGGGCTGCTAAAGCCGGTCCCGGCAAGGATCTTGCCGGGGGAGCCTGCCTCGTCCCTTGGCTCTTCATGGTCCTGGCCTTGGCGTTGCTCCAGTTCCTTGAGCTTCGGTCTTACCCTGGCTCGCCTCCCTTGCCTTGCTTGGTGTGGTCGTGGGCGTGGCTCTGACTGCCCATGCACAGTTATAGGGGTACAAAATGTGTACCCCTCTTTTTGTACACCGACAAGTGATATATTTTATTTCTGCCCCGAATGATTTCAGATTCACTAGTAGTAACAAAGAAAAGGTTGCCTTGTTAATTAACAGAAAATAGGGTGAAAACTATCACATGAGGCCGGTAAAAACAAGGCACACTGGGTTCAGCGTCATCGTCACTACAGCTGTGCGCGCGCGAGAAGTCTACATATCGAGGGGGCTACCGAGCGAGGCACCGAGACACAATGTTTGAGAGAGAAACCAATTGACAGATTATGATTAGATCAAGTTGTCACCCTTCTGCTGTCATTGTTGGGGGGGGGGGGAGAAAGACGTATTGAGAGTGTGCGCGGTAGGCACAGAGGCACAACTAGCGAGTGTGTGTATGTGTGTGTGTGTGTTTGAAAGAGGAGTAGATAGATTATTATCAAGATCGATATGCCACCCTACTCCTTCGGTGCCGGGTAGTGTGTGTGTGTGTATGTTTGAGAGAGAAGCCAGTCGATAGATTAGTATCAAGTTCGAGGTGTCACCCTACTCCTTCGGTGTTGGGAAGTGTGGGTGTGTGTGTGGGGGGGGGGCAGTGACACTCACATATCTCTACTCTTATAAAAAACAGAGTTGGTGATGATGGTGTTCCTGCCATCCTGCAATATAGGCCATACAATTTATATCCGACAGATAGGAAGGAAACTATGGCAATTTTGCAAAAAGATACCCACACCCCTCTCCGCATTTGCAAATAAGTCATTCCCTCGTTCATCCTTTTCTCCCACAAGATAAACTTCTCATACAAATGCATCTTGATGTTCCGTGCAACGCATGGGCATCTTGCTAGTAGGGAGAAGGAGTTTGTGTGACACATATCTAGCTATATTAAGGGATAGTTAGATAGCATATGTGTGAGAGACATTATTATACTTTGAGACATTAGTGGCTGTGGGTGGGCAGAATTAAAGGGGTGGGCGTGTTAGACATAGAGAGCGTGTGTGTTTCTGTGTGAGAGACTTGTAGGATGGGGTAGAAAAATGAATTTAACCCTGACGGAGGGAGAGAAATACATAAAGTGCGCGTGTGTGATTTCGATGCCCACAGGGAAATGAGATATGTATGCGTGTGAGAGAGATTGCACAATTCATTCACGTATCACTATCTAGCGATCGTGGACGTGCATCGCTTGAACATAAGTCAATATCTACTTCGTATCGTGGCCAAAGGTACAATGTCGATTCAACGCTATAAAGATTGGACACTCACATATCACATTTTTTTCTATTTAAATAAACCTTTTCAGTTGTGCATGCCAAAGTTACAGTGATGTTTCTTCAAACAACCAAAGTAGCTATCATGTACATGCACCATTGTTACTCTTGCATTCAAATTCATTAGTCTTGGATGATTTAAGTTTCTATTTTGAAGTAATATATGTAATATTCATATATGAATTCAACGGGTACGCAATTTATGAAATGGAGGCTATGTAATCATATGAGGTAACACTTTTAAGTAGCTGACTACAATATCCATTTCTTTTTGTGCGCCTCTACACTAACACGTCAATGCATTATGTTTAAAGTAAATAACCAATGGCACTAAATTATCTATTTACACGAGAAATACATAGGCTGAGCGTTTGATCCCTTTTTTGTGAATGCGCCACTACACCCGTACGATTGGTCGCGCCCGTGTGAACGTCCAAGTTATCGGCGCATCATCCCGAGTTATTGTCTTTTTTCCTGGGGTGGACTTCACACCAGTTATTAACTGCTGACGCGTGCCCCGTGTACACAGTCTAGCATGACCTTCCCGCTAGCACGGTCCAAAATTAGTTGAAACTGGATACGAGCAATCCCGTGGGCGGCAAAATCTCCCGCCTCCTTCTAAAATTTCCGCCACCTTAGTCTTTAGCATGCGAAATCCCCCTTTTGTCCTTGGTGCACAGAGACCAACAGTTACAATACCACCCTCATCTACATGATAGGTCGGGGCTGCTTTGGTAACTTCTGGTTCCCCCACTACACAGCACCCCCATTTCCTCTCCTCCTCCCGCAAAAACGACTAACTCCACAGCACCAGAGCATCTTACATCACGCTGTCCGTACTTCATCGCCCTTTCTCCCCTCCACTCTCGAAACCCTAGACTGCTCATCCACCAGCGTACCATAGCCCATTCACTGCCAGCGGCGTCCACCTCGCCGGATCTGCTTCTGCGGCCGCATCTACCCCTCCCACCTCCCCTAGAAACAAGTAGACTGCTCATCCACCACTGTACAATAGCCCATTCAGTGTCGGCCTTGTCCACGACGCCAGATCTGCTTCGCCGGTACTCTCGTCAACCGTCGCGCATCTGCAGTGGCTCATTCATACTCCCCACCGGAGACGCTTCGTCCACACCCCCCGGAGCCGCCTCACCGACGCCCCCATCGACGGCCTCTGATCCTCTTCGCCGACACCTTCCTCAACCCTACCGGAGCCGCTTCGCCGACACCTTCCTTGTCGGAGTAATTGGACACGGATACCCCGAAGATGGCGAGACAATAATTCAAGACATCGGGGCTAGCAAAGCCCCTCAGTCCAACTACCCGGCCGACTGCCAGCTGCTGACTGCAGGCTGCCGACTGTAGGCTGCCGACTACACCACCAGGCCGACTGCATGTTGCCGACTGCAGGCTGCCGACTGCAGGCTGCCGACTACACCACCAGGCCGATTGCAAGCTGCCGACTGCAGGCTGCCGACTGCAGGCTGCCGACTACAGGCTGCCGACTGCAGTCTGCCGACTACACCACCAGGCCGACTGCAGGCTGCCGACTGCTGGCTGCCGACTGCAGGCTGCCGACTGCAGGAGGCTGACTGCGGGCTGCCGACTGCAGGCTGCCGACTTCCCGGCCACTCCAGGCCGACTGCTGGCTGCCGACTCCTCCACCAGGACGGCTGCCCGAAGTCAACTGCAGCCTGACACGACCCCGACGTGACGACCGTACCCGACACTGTTCATGTGTCACCCCAGCCATCATGTACAGTGTCACTTGTCCCTTGGCACTATTTATGAAGTGACCTAGGGGACAAGGATGACACCCCACCATGCTACTAGCTAGCTAGCTACCATGCCTACATGGCTTACATCCTAAGCTAACTCCCACTATATATATGAGCATCCATCCATCCATCCAGGATGGACTCACACACACACTCACGCATGAGCACTCATATGCACACGGCCATGAGCATGGCCGGCCACTAGCATGCCTCACATAGGCATATACCAGATCAGATGCACTTGGCACTGATCCCAGATACAGCTCCAGGAGCACTTTGTACTGCCCGATGTACACCCAGATAGATACACTCAGACATGCAGCAGTAGGAGTATTATCTCTCCGGAGAGCTCCGAAGCTGGGTAAACCACCGCGTGCTATTCGCATACCCGTCCCTGGATATTCTAGCAGCAGTCTTGCCCTCAGACGAAGCCACCTTGTGGCATATGTCGTCTAGCATCCCCCGTGAGAATACCACGACATTTGGCACCCACCGTGGGGCGGTACTATGCTACCGCGTTCATCTGGTTTCGCAGTCCGGGCGGGACCATCTTCATCATCTCCGCCGCGGCGTCACGCCGTCTCTCCGGTAGCGCTCGGGGGCTCGACTTCGACCCGCCCCCAGAGCGGCCGCGCGGGACGGCGCGTCCTCGCCGCCTTCGTCATGACCAGCATTGCGACGCCGGCTGTCCGCCCGCGCGCACGCCGCGCGCGGGGCCTCGCTTCGGTCAGCCGCGTCCGTCCGCGCACCGCTCACGTCCGCTCCCCCTCCGCGCTGTGCTTTGCTCCGGCCGAAACGCGTGCCGCTGCTCCACATACCATTTATGCAAGCTAGCTAGATGCAAGTCAACGATGGTCAAACCATTAGCCAACCATGGTCAGATACAACCCACACACTAGCCAGATATGAGTCGGATAGAGTGTGTTCATTGGTCAGATAAGGGTCATGTGCTAGTCAGGCTATTGCCGCATACTGCTGATACACTACACGCGCCTCTGCTCGTCCTCTTGTGTGTCGCCGCCGCTGTGCAGCGGTAACCCTGCGCTTCGGCCGTCCATCCACGAGAGTTGGCGCAGCTCCTCGCTGGCCGGCGCGGCTCACAGGGCCGCCGCACGCTGCTCAGTCCCTTGCGTCGTCGCACCAGTGAGGCCCCGCCTCCTCGCCCAGCCACGGCTGCGCTGCCGCCGACCCCAACTCCGCGCCGGCTCCGCCCGCATCGCGCCGCTCGCGCGGCCGCGCACCTGCTGCGCCTGCGCCACGCCGCTCGGCCTCTGGCCAGTCTCCGCGCGCACCGTCGTGCGACGGCTCGATGGGCCCAGCCGCCCGATGTTTTCTTCGCCTGCAGCACGACGCCCCGCCGCTGCGGGTCGTCTCCAATCCCCCCACGTCGCGCATCGGCTCCGCCCGGCCGTTCCCTGCACCTCGGCTCCCCCTCCGCGAGCTGCTCCAGACCCGGCCCCGCCCCCTGCGGCCTCCTCCTCCTCCGCCAACCCGGCTGCGCCTCGCGCCTGCCGCCGTCCGACTGCTCCGCCTCGACCGCAGGCGTGCCCGCTGCCCAAGGCCGGCTCCTCCGCCCGAGCGACAACCGCCGGGTTCCTCCGCGCCATGCCCGCCCTCTGCCCCGAGCTGCTCTGCGCCGAGCCGCCTCCGGTACTCGGCCAGTTGCCCGTACCAGCCCTGCCGTCTCGCCCCCGCACCCGGCCGCCTGCTCCCGCGCCCGTTGCCTGCCCTGCCTCGCGGACTCCTCCGCCTGCGCGCCTCGTGGCCGGCTGCATCGCACCAGTCGGAGGCCGACTGAGCTCCGCGCCGACTCGCGCCTGCGACGGCCGCCTCCCGCCTCGGCCTTGGCCTTCGCTGGCCGGCTGCCCAGAGGACAGAGAAGGGAGGCCGGGTAGAAGAGGACAACTGCTCGCCTGAAGAAAAGAAGCAAAAAAAAGGGGCTTCCGGCTGATCGCGTGGAGTCGGATACAATAAAAAAAAGAAGAAAGAAAGAGATGGGGCCAACTGCCTGGTAGCCGGCTAGGAAAAGTGGGCTCACTACCCAAGAAAAGTCAAGGGCCGACTGCCCAAGCTGGCAGAGGAAAGAAGGGTCCGGCTCCCCGCGTGGAGTCGGACAGAAGAAAAAAAGGAGAGAGAGCAGCTTATACGTCTGCTTGCTATAAGAGAAAAAGAAAGAAGACAAAGTAGTTGCTGGGAGATCCGGCCCGACTGCTCAGCAGTCGGCCCGAATCTTGGGGGCTACACCCAGCGGGTGCACTGACGCGCCCCCGCTAAGGTTGCAGACAAGAGAAGAGTTTTGTCCGGCTCCCAGCAGCCGGCAGAAGAGAAAAATAAATGGCGCTGCAAGCCGCCTCGCCACCTGGCCGGTCGAGCCTTACCGGCCGGTACCCTCCTTCGAGCACCCGGGGGCTCGAAGGCTACACCCAGCGGGTGCGCCGGCGCACTCCGCGAGCGCCGAGTCGCGCCGGCTGTCTTCGACAACCGCCACTACACGAAAATCAATGTGAGCTCCTCACCCGCATATTGTTTGCACCACGCAAGCACGGATAACCCTGAGCGATACTCGGGGGCTGTCTCCGCATTTTATTACAGTAGCATCACTGTTCGCCCCGACGCTAGCCAGACTTGGCCCGGGAGCTGGCCGCTTGGCCTGAGACGTTAGTTCCTGCAGACGGCTTAGTACCGTGCGCGGTACCAAAGGCCCACTCTTAGTCACAGACCGCAGAGCGGCTGTCCGACTAGCAAGAGTGAATGCTGGAGGCCACCCACGCGAAAAACGTTCGGGAAGAAAACGGTTTGGGCGACCTGGCCGTTTCCTTTACAAGTATCTACTCGGTTGAATCTGCTCCCAGACTCTGAGTACTGTACACTCCGCTTCGCGGCTCACTCTCAGCCACAGACCGCAGAGCGGCTTTCCGGCAAGAAAGAGCACAATCCAAAAAGCGGAGGGAACACGAAAAAGATTAAGGGGGCTCGGGCGAAACCGAGTCGGCACCCTCCGCATAAAACTTGCAATGCTAAAAAGCGAACATTTGATATATTTGCATGGACTAACTTCGTCTTTTTCATTATCATTTTCATGAACACTCGCATAAAAACCTCCGCCCAACTTTGCCAAGTTGCCCGGAGGCTTGGGGGCTACTGTCGGAGTAATTGTACACGGATACCCCGAAGATGGCGAGACAATAATTCAAGACATCGGGGCTAGCAAAGCCCCTCAGTCCAACTACCCACGAGGCTGCCGACTGCAGGCTGCTGACTGTTGGCTGCCGACTGCAGGCTGCCGACTGCAGGCTGCTGACTGCTGGCTGCCGACTGCAGGCTGCCGACTGCACCACCAGGCCGAATGCAGGCTGCCGACTGCCGACTGCAGGCTGCTGACTGCAGGCTGCCGACTGCACCACCAGGCCGACTGCAGGCTGCCGACTGCGGGCTGCCGACTGCCGGCTGCCGACTACAGGCTGCCGACTTCCCGGCCGCTCCAGGCCGACTGCAGGCTGCCGACTTCCCGGCCGCTCCAGGCCGACTACAGGCTGCCGACTTCTCGGCCGCTCCAGGCCGACTGCTGGCTGCCGACTCCTCCACCAGGCCGGCTGCCCGAAGTCAACTGCAGCCTGACGCGACCCCGACGTGATGACCGCGTCCGGCACTGTTCACGTGACACCCCAGCCATCATGTCCAGTGTCACTTGTCCCCTGGCACTATTTATGAAGTGACCCAGGGGACAAGGATGACACCCCACCATGCCCCCTTGTTCTCATGCCACTACCTAGCTTACTTCCTAAGCTACCCACATAGCTTACATAGTAAGCTAGCCATGCCTATATAAAGGCACATATCCATCCATCCAGGGGATGGACTCCCATGGCCACAAGCCGTGGCCATACAAGGCCACTAGAGCCGGCCAGACACATGCATATACTAGATCAGATGCACTTGGCACTGATCCCAGATACAGCTTCAGGAGCACTTTGTACTGCCTGATGTACACCCCAGATAGATACAGTCAGACATGCAGCAGTAGGAGTATTATCTCTCCGGAGAGCTCCGAAGCTGGGTAAACCACCGCGTGCTACTCGCATACCCGCTCCGGGGCCTATCAGCAGCAGTCTTACCCTCACACGAAGCCACCTTGTGGCATATGTCATCTAGCACCCCCCGTGAGAATACCACGACATTTGACGACCGTGACTACACGAAAATCAATGTGAGCTCCTCACCCGCATATTGTTTGCACCACGCAAGCACGGATAACCCCGAGCGATACTCGGGGGCTGTCTCCGCATTTTATTACAGTAGCATCATTGTTCACCCCGGCGCCAACCAAAGTTGGCCCGGGGGCTGGCCGCTTGGCCTGATACGTTAGTTCCCGCAGATGACTTAGTAGCGTGCGCGGTACCAAAGGCCCGCCCTTAGTCACAGACCGCAGAGCGGCTGTCCGACTAGCAAGAGTGAACGCTGGAGGCCACCCACGCGAAAAACGTCCGGGAAGAGAAACAGATCGGGCGATCCGGTCATTTCCTTTACAAGTATCTACTCGGTTGAATCTGCTCCCAGACTTTGAGTACTGTACACTCCGCTTCGCGGCCCACTCTCAGCCACAGACCGCAGAGCGGCTGTCCGGCAAGCAAGAGCACAAGCCAAAAGCGGAGGGAACACGAAAAAGATTAAGGGGGCTCGGACGAAACCGAGTCGGCACCCTCCGCATAAAACTTGCAATGCTAAAAAGCAAACATTTGATATATCTGCATGGACTAACTTCGTCTTTTTCAAGATCATTTTCATGAACACTCACCAAAAAACCTCCGCCCAACTTTGCCAAGTTGCCCGGAGGCTTGGGGGCTACTGTCGGAGTAATTGGACACGGATACCCCGAAGATGGCGAGACAATAATTCAAGACATCGGGGCTAGCAAAGCCCCTCAGTCCAACTACCCGGCCGACTGCTGGCTGCTGACTGCAGGCTACCGACTACACCACCAGGCCGACTGCATGTTGCCGACTGCAGGCTGCCGACTACACCACTAGGCCGATTGCAAGCTGCCGACTGCAGGCTGCTGACTGCAGGCTGCCGACTGCAGGCTACCGACTACACCACCAGGCCGACTGCAGGCTGCCGACTGCAGGCTGCCGACTACAGGAGGCCGACTGCAGGCTGCCGACTGCAGGCTGCCGACTGCAGGCTGCCGACTTCCCGGCCGCTCCAGGCCGACTGCTGGCTGCCGACTCCTCCACCAGGTCGGCTGCCCGAAGTCAACTGCAGCCTGACGCGACCCCGACATGACGACCGTACCCGACACTGTTCATGTGTCACCCCAGCCATCATGTACAGTGTCACTTGTCCCTTGGCACTATTTACGAAGTGACCTAGGGGACAAGGATGACACCCCACCATGCCACTAGCTAGCTAGCTACCATGCCTACATGGCTTACATCCTAAGCTAACTCCCACTATATATATGAGCATCCATCCATCCATCCAGGATGGACTCACACACACACTCACGCATGAGCACTCATATGCACACGGCCATGAGCATGGCCGGCCACTAGCATGCCTCACATAGGCATATACCAGATCAGATGCACTTGGCACTGATCCCAGATACAGCTCCAGGAGTACTTTGTACTGCCCGATGTACACCCCAGATAGATACACTCAGACATGCAGCAGTAGGAGTATTATCTCTCCGGAGAGCTCCGAAGCTGGGTAAACCATCGCGTGCTATTCGCATACCCGTCCCTGGATATTCTAGCAGCAGTCTTGCCCTCACACGAAGCCACCTTGTGGCATATGTCGTCTAGCATCCCCCGTGAGAATACCACGACATTTGGCGCCCACCGTGGGGCGGTAGTATGCTACCGCGCTGCTGCTGGTTTCGCAGTCCGGGCGGGACCATCTTCATCATCTCCGCCGCGGCGTCGCGCCGTCTCTGCGGTAGCGCTCGGGGGCTCGAATTTGACCCGCCCCCAGAGCGGCCGCGCGGGACGGCGCGTCCTCGTCGCCTTTGTCATCACCACCATTGCGACGCCGGCTGTCCGCCCGCACGCACGCCGCGCGCGGGGCCTCGCTTCGGTCAGCTGCGTCCGTCCGTGCACCGCTCGCGTCCGCTCCCCCTCCGCGCTGTGCTTTGCTCCGGCCGAAACGCGCGCCGCTGCTCCACATACCATTTATGCAAGCTAGCTAGATGCAAGTCAACAATGGTCAAACCATTAGCCAACCATGGTCAGATACAACCCACACACTAGCCAGATATGAGTCGGATAGAGTGTGTTCATTGGTCAGATAAGGGTCATGTGCTAGTCAGGCTATTGCCGCATACTGCTGATACACTACACGCGCCTCTGCTCGTCCTCTTGTGTGTCGCCGCCGCTGTGCAGCGGCAACCCTGCGCTTCGGCCGTCCATCCACGAGAGTTGGCACAGCTCCTCGCTGGCCGGCGCGGCTCACAGGGCCGCCGCACGCTGCTCAGTCCCTTGCATCGTCGCACCAGTGAGGCCCCGCCTCCTCGCCCAGCCACGGCTGCGCTGCCGCCGACCCCAACTCTGCGCCGGCTCCGCCCGCATCGCGCCGCTCGCGCGGCCGCGCACCTGCTGCGCCTGCGCCACACCGCTCGGCCTCTGGCCAGTCTCCGCGTGCACCGTCGTGCGACGACTCGATGGGCCCAGCCGCCCGATGTTTTCTTCGCCTGCAGCACGACGCTCCGCCGCTGCGGGTCGTCTCCAATCCCCCCACGCCGCGCATCGGCTCCGCCCGGCCGTTCCCCGCACCTCGGCTCCGCCTCCGCGAGCTGCTCCAGACCCGACCCCGCCCCCTGCGGCCTCCTCCTCCGCCAACCCGGCTGCGCCTCGCGCCTGCCGCCGTCCGACTGCTCCGCCTCGATCGCAGGCGTGCCCGCTGCCCAAGGCCGGCTCCTCCCCCCGAGCGGAAACCGCCGGGTTCCTCCGCGCCATGCCCGCCCTCTGCCCCGGGCTGCTCTGCGCCGAGCCGCCTCCGGTACTCGGCCGGTTGCCCGTACCGGCCCTGCCGTCTCGCCCCCGCACCCGGCCGCCTGCTCCCGCGCCCGTTGCCTGCCCCGCCTCGTGGACTCCTCCGCTTGTGCGCCTCGTGGCCGGCTGCGTCGCGCCAGTCGGAGGCCGACTGAGCTTCGCGCCGACTCGCGCCTGCGACGGCCGCCTCCCGCCTCGGCCGTGGCCTTCGCTGGCCGGCTGCCCAGAAGATAGAGAAGGGGGGCTGGCTAGAAGAGGACGGCTGCTCGGCTGAAGAAAAGAAGCAAAAAAAAGGGGGCTTCCGGCTGATCGCGTGGAGTCGGACACAATAAAAAAAGAAGAAGAAAGAAAGAGATGGGGCCAACTGCCTGGTAGCCGGCTAGGAAAAGTGGGCTGACTGCCCAAGAAAAGTCAAGGGCCGACTGCCCAAGCCGGCAGAGGAAAGAAGGGTCCGGCTCCCCACGTGGAGTCGGACAGAAGAAAAAAAAGGAGAGAGAGCAGCTTATACGTCTGCTTGCTATAAGAGAAAAAGAAAGAAGACAAAGTAGTTGCTGGGAGATCCGGCCCAACTGCTCAGCAGTCGGCCCGAATCTTGGGGGCTACACCCAGCGGGTGCGCTGACGCACCCCCGCTAAGGTTGCAGACAAGAGAAGAGTCTTGTCCGGCTCCCGGCAGCCGGCAGAAGAGAAAACTAAATGGCGCTGCAAGCCGCCTCGCCACTTGGCTGGTCGAGCCTGACTGGCCGGAACCCTCCTTCGAGCACCCGGGGGCTCGAAGGCTACACCCAGCGGGTGCGCCGGCGCACTCCGCGAGCGCCGAGACGCGCCGGCTGTCTTCGTCGACCGCCACTACACGAAAATCAATGTGAGCTCCTCACCCGCATATTGTTTGCACCACGCAAGCACGGATAACCCCGAGCGATACTCGGGGGCTGTCTCCACATTTTATTACAGTAGCATCACTGTTCGCCCCGGCGCTAGCCAGAGTTGGCCCGGGGGCTGGCCGCTTGGCCTGAGACGTTAGTTCCCGCAGACGGCTTAGTACCGTGCGCGGTACCAAAGGCCCACTCTTAGTCACAGACCGTAGAGCGGCTGTCCGACTAGCAAGAGTGAATGCTGGAGGCCACCCACGCGAAAAACGTCCGGGAAGAAAACGGTTCGGGCGACCTGGCCATTTCCTTTACAAGTATCTACCCGGTTGAATCTGCTCCCAGACTCTGAGTACTGTACACTCCACTTCGCGGCCCACTCTCAGCCACAGACCGCAGAGCGGCTGTCCGGCAAGAAAGAGCACAAGCCAAAAAGCGGAGGGAACACGAAAAAGATTAAGGGGGCTCGGGCGAAACCGAGTCGGCACCCTCCGCATAAAACTTGCAATGCTAAAAAGCGAACATTTGATATATTTGCGTGGACTAACTTCGTCTTTTTCATTATCATTTTCATGAACACTCGCATAAAAACCTCCGCCCAACTTTGCCAAGTTGCCCGGAGGCTTGGGGGCTACTGTCGGAGTAATTGTACACGGATACCCCGAAGATGGCGAGACAATAATTCAAGACATCGGGGCTAGCAAAGCCCCTCAGTCCAACTACCCACGAGGCTGCCGACTGCAGGCTGCTGACTGTTGGCTGCCAACTGCAGGCTGCCGACTGTAGGCTGCTGACTGCTGGCTGCCGGCTGCAGGCTGCCGACTGCACCACCAGGCCGAATGCAGGCTGTCGACTGCAGGCTGCTGACTGTTGGCTGCCGACTGCAGGCTGCTGACTGCAGGCTGCCGACTGCACCACCAGGCCGACTACAGGCTGCCGACTGCGGGCTGCCGACTGCCGGCTGCCGACTACAGGCTGCCGACTTCCCGGCCGCTCCAGGCCGACTGCAGGCTGCCTGCTTCCCGGCCGCTCCAGGCCGACTGCAGGCTTCCGACTTCTCGGCCGCTCCAGGCCGACTGCTGACTGCCGACTCCTCCACCAGGCCGGCTGCCAGAAGTCAACTGCAGCCTGACGCGACCCCGACGTGACGACCGCGTTCGGCACTGTTCACGTGACACCCCAGCCATCATGTCCAGTGTCACTTGTCCCCTGGCACTATTTATGAAGTGACCTAGGGGACAAGGATGACACCCCACCATGCCCCCTTGTTCTCATGCCACTACCTAGCTTACTTCCTAAGCTACCCACATAGCTTACATAGTAAGCTAGCCATGCCTATATAAAGGCACATATCCATCCATCCAGGGGATGGATTCCCATGGCCACAAGCCGTGGCCATACAAGGCCACTAGAGCCGGCCAGACACATGCATATACTAGATCAGATGCACTTGGCACTGATCCCAGATACAGCTTCAGGAGCACTTTATACTGCCTGATGTACACCCCAGATAGATACAGTCAGACATGCAGCAGTAGGAGTATTATCTCTCCGGAGAGCTCCGAAGCTGGGTAAACCACCGCGTGCTACTCGCATACCCGCTCCCAGGCCTATCAGCAGCAATCTTACCCTCACACGAAGCCACCTTGTGGCATATGTCGTCTAGCACCCCCCGTGAGAATACCACGACATTTGACGACCGCGACTACACAAAAATCAATGTGAGATCCTCACCCGCATATTGTTTGCACCACGCAAGCACGGATAACCCCGAGCGATACTCGGGGGCTATCTCCGCATTTTATTACAGTAGCATCATTGTTCACCCCGGCGCCAACCAGAGTTGGCCCGGGGGCTGGCCGCTTGGCCTGAGACGTTAGTTCCCGCAGATGGCTTAGTATCGTGCGCGGTACCAAAGGCCCGCCCTTAGTCACAGACCGCAGAGCGGCTGTCCGACTAGCAAGAGTGAACGCTGGAGGCCACCCACGCGAAAAACGTCTGGGAAGAGAAACAGATCGGGCGATCCGGTCGTTTCCTTTACAAGTATCTACTCAGTTGAATCTGCTCCCAGACTCTGAGTACTGTACACTCCGCTTCACGGCCCACTCTCAGCCACAGACCGCAGAGCGGCTGTCCGGCAAGCAAGAGCACAAGCCAAAAGCGGAGGGAAAACGAAAAAGATTAAGGGGGCTCGGACGAAACCGAGTCGGCACCCTCCGCATAAAACTTGCAATGCTAAAAAGCAAAAATTTGATATATCTGCATGGACTAACTTCGTCTTTTTCATGATGATTTTCATGAACACACACCAAAAAACCTCTGCCCAACTTTGCCAAGTTGCCCGGAGGCTTGGGGGCTACTGTCAGAGTAATTGGACACGGATACCCCGAAGATGGCGATACAATAATTCAAGACATCGGGGCTAGCAAAGCCCCTCAGTCCAACTACCCGGCCGACTGCCGGCTGCTGACTGCAGGCTGCCGACTACACCACCAGGCCGACTGCATGTTGCCGACTGCAGGCTGCCGACTACACCACCAGGCCGACTGCAAGCTGCCGACTGCAGGCTGCCGACTGCAGGCTGCCGACTACACCACCAGGCCGACTGCAGGCTGCCGACTGCAGGCTGCCGACTGCTAGCTGCCGATCGCAGGAGGCTGACTGCGGGCTGCCGACTGCAGGCTGCCGACTGCAGGAGGCCGACTGCAGGCTGCTGACTGCCGGCTGCCGACTGCAGGCTGCCGACTTCCCGGCCGCTCCAGGCCGACTGCTGGCTACCGACTCCTCCACCAGGCCGGCTGCCCGAAGTCAACTGCAGCCTGACGCGACCCCAACGTGACGACCGTACCCGACACTGTTCATGTGTCACCCCAGCCATCATGTACAGTGTCACTTGTCCCTTGGCACTATTTATGAAGTGACCTAGGGGACAAGGATGACACCCCACCATGCCACTAGCTAGCTAGCTACCATGCCTACATGGCTTACATCCTAAGCTAACTCCCACTATATATATATGAGCATCCATCCATCCATCCAGGATGGACTCACACACACACTCACGCATGAGCACTCATATGCACACGGCCATGAGCATGGCCGGCCACTAGCATGCCTCAAATAGGCATATACCAGATCAGATGCACTTGGCACTGATCCCAGATACAGCTCCAGAAGCACTTTGTACTGCCCGATGTACACCCCAGATAGATACACTCAGACATGCAGCAGTAGGAGTATTATCTCTCCGGAGAGCTCCGAAGCTGGGTAAACCACCGCGTGCTATTCGCATACCCGTCCCTGGATATTCTAGCAGCAGTCTTGCCCTCACACGAAGCCACCTTGTGGCATATGTCGTCTAGCATCCCCCGTGAGAATACCACGACATTCCTCAACCCTACCGGAGCCGCTTCGCCGACACCATCGTCAACCCTACCGGAGTAGCTTCGCTTATACCATTCTCAACCCTACCGGGGCCGCTTTGCCAACTCACAAGTCCACGTCCTCAGATCCGCTTCCTCGCACCCTCATCCAACCTACCGGAGCAGCTTCTGACGCCCCGTCCACGGCCGTAGATCCGCATCATCGACACCACCCTTAAACCAACCACCGGAGCAGCTACTGACGCCCCGTCCACGGCCGCAGATCCGCATCGTCGACACCATCCTTAACCCAACCACCGGAGCAGCTTCTGACGCCCCATCCATGGCCGCAGATCCGCGTCGTCGACACCATCCTTAAGCCAACCACCGGAGCAGCTTCACCTACGCCCTCATCCACGACCACAGATCCGCTTCGCCCACACCGTAGTCCACCATACCGGAGCCGCTCCACAAACACCCTACTCGACGGTTCTAGATCTCCTTACCGGACGCCGACAGCCAGCGCAGCGTCATCACCCTCGACATTTCTAATCTGATTCCCACCGTCTGGAGAGATGCCAAGCACCCGCCACGGCCTAGGTACTTGTCACCTTTAAACCCGTCCAGCATCACCTGCCCGATGTACTTCAAATATACTAACCGTTCGCTGTTACCTGTTATGCAGCTGGCAAAAACTACAAGGACGATGTTTCTTCTGGATGTAACAACTTGGCCAACCAAGATCCTGGACTGAGGCATTGCTATGATCTTGTAAGCGCGTCTCTCTCTCTTGTATTGTTCTGTGCCTGCCAGCGTGCTTTGCTAGGATTTTCGACCAGTAATCCCTTTGTGCAGACAATGATTTCTACTACTGGCTGCTAAATTAGATATGTAGATGTCATACATGATACTACCTTGTACCTCCGTTCCTAAATATAAGTCTTTCTAGAGATTCCACTATAGGCTACATACGGAGCAAAATGAGTGAATCTACACACGAAAATGCATCTATATACATCTGTATGTGGTCCATACTGGAATCTCTACAAAGACATATATTTAGGAACAGGGGCAGTACATTACACAAAATCATAGGTGGCATGTAGGAATTCTAGTGCACTACATTAGGCTCCCTTAGAGTGCCTGCTAGTCCAGCATACAGAGTCATGGCTAGTTTATGGTACGCACACAATCGTTAATTGGTGGTTTAAATATGCGCAAGGGATATGCAATGTAGTATCATGTAGAGATGTCTGAAAGTAGCCGTGTCAACTTGCAATAGGGTTACACAATGAAAAAGTACAAGATGTATGTGGCAATTTCATGGAACATCGCAAAAAAAGGAGAGGCAGCGGTGAGCCTATACAGTGTGCTATGGTACGTCACTCATCCATTGCAATCATCATGACATGTTATTTGTATGCCAGTTCTGTTAGCCAAGTTTTTTAGGGACAGTTATTACGAGTTATCCTAAGAAAATAAGCACATGTGAATATAAGCTCCATGTAATAAGCCAACCAGTTATTTTCATTGCGTTTTCAGCTTATCTTTGGTATGATCAGTGGAAAGTCTAGATTGCATTATATTTTTTTCATTTTGCTGCCCATATGGAAATTAATTTGACTTGCAAACATCACAAATTGAACCCAGTGCAGTAATTAATATGATAGGAAAACATACCATCACTATTTTCTCAAAATGCAAATACAAAGATACCATCTACTTGGCACAATCTACTTTGGTCAATGTTTTCCATAGAGATCCCATTGCCTAATTTAAACGAAGAACGCATGACCCACATTTAAATGAAGAACAATTATTTATTGAAATTCCATGGTCCAAGTGGCTGGTTATTATCGTATAGCAGCACCACCTGAAAGCATCATATAGCAGCAGCAGCAGCAGCTCATAGCAACTCATCATACAACAACAACAACAGTCTGCAATTCATCATATACCAGCAGCAGCTCATAGCAGTTCATCATATATCAGCAGCAGGAGCATCTCATAGCAATTCATCATATAGCAGCAGCAGGAGCAGCTCATAGCAATTCATCATATAGCAGAAGCAGGAGCAGCTTGTAGCAACTCATCATATAGCAGCAACAGCTCATAGCAATTCATCATATAGCAGCAGCAATAGCTCATAGCAACTCATCATACAACAATAGTAGCTCATAGCAATTCATCATATAGCAGCAGCAGGAGCAGCTCATAGCAATGCATCATATAGCAGCAGCAGAAGCAGCTCATAGCAATTCATCGTATAGTGGATCAGAATGAAAATTTGGCAAAAAACCAGAGGAGATCCTCACCTTGTTGGATGAGCTCATCCTTCAATAGCACCTCAAGGCCATGGCCTAGGAGGAGGGGAGGGGGAATAAGGTGCCTTCTGCCGCAGTGTGGCATCAGCCGTAGTTGTGCAGCGCCCGCCGGAGTAGTGCGTTGGACGAACCACAGTGGAGCAGCTGCTGGAGACCATGAGAATGAGGGGCGGCGCCAGAGGGAGGAGCAGCCAGGGAGATTTGCCCCTACCCGCCGGCCATGTAGCCTAGCTGGACATAGCATCATCGAGGACCAGGCCAGATGGGACTAGTGGCGACGGCTCGCTGGAGGAACCCTAGTGCTGCAGGCAGGGTATCGAGGTAGAGGGAAAGGGGAGAGGAGATGCAAGCGGGCAGGGCAATGAATGCTTGCGTGTTTGTTTTTACTTGAGGGTCAGGTGTGACACGGGCGTCAGCAGTTGCATTTTGAGTGTAATATTGGCAGACAACAGAGTCATTTCACTATTCCCCTTCCCTTCAATTTTTACTGATGTTCTACCCGAAACACCCCCCTCCAAAGCGAAATTAGTTAAGCCCAAGTCCATAACTCAAAAATGACTTCTTTGCATCTTTTATGGCTTATTTTGACAATATGCCCTGAAAAGGCAAAATCGAACTGGCCCTTAACCTGCAATTCAATTGTGCGTGCAATGATGAATCACCCCTGCCTGCTATCTGTACACTTAGGCATCATCATACATGGCATAACCTAATACATGTGCATTCCATTGTAGAATCTGGAATATGCAATGTTTATGTTAGTTCATACGTTGCACATGATGTTTAAATGCCCCTTAAATCTAGTTAGTCAAGTGATGGTCTTTAAGCCTCCTTCTTTGCTTCTTTTCTTGATATGTAAGATTTCCTCACACATCTGTTCAATTGCTTGTTTGCATCAGCCAGCCATACTAGGACTGTTTGCTTTGATTACTTGCTGTTCTTGACCTAACACTCTAACAGAGCTTGTCAATGATTTAAACACTAAGGGCTGCTGTAGTGGGGCCTTGTCTAACTCATAGGTGACATAAAGGTTTGGCTGTACACTACAGTAGGCTCTCCAAGAGTACCTGGAGATCCAGTTCGAAGGTATGCCTAGTTTTTACATAGTGTAGACATAGTAAATGCTCATTTCATTGTGTGCAAGTGCAAGAGATGCGGCATGTTTCATTATGTGGTGTTGTTTTGTTATAATCTCATCCTTTTGTGTTCACAGACTGGAAAGTATGCATATTTATCTTCCAAGGAGACGAGTAACTAGTTTGTGTCACCTTGCAGAGGGGGTGCAATGAAGATAAGATTGAGGATTTCCAAGTACAAGATGTTAGGGAAGAGCCTTGCAAAAGAAGTAGGAGCCGTGCTGAGCCTCTTCAACCTGCTAAGGTAAGTCACTGTATGCAACTCAACAGTTCAATTCCTTGTTTGTTTTAGGCATAGTTAATTTTCTCTTTTCAATTGCTTTATTTGTCCTCAGTTAATGAGATGCCCAAATAATCTTGCCTGATGTTCGGTACTTGTATCACTATTAGTTGACATAATTAAAGGCCTTACCATTTAATTACTCTGCCGAAGTGTGCCTGAAGCTTTGAAGTCTATTAACCAACTATTATTGCATGAGGCTCACAATCTAGTTTATACTACGCTAATGATTGCATAGTTTTGCCTGCTGTAGTATGTTTGTATGAAACCCTCTGCTGTTCATTATGCTCCCTAAGACTTTAATTGAGGCACAGAATGGCCAACAACTTGCTTACTTATACGCAACGTGTTGTCTAAATTTGTAACTTGTCTGTCTTTTCGATTGGGCCCCAGCATCATGCTCCTCTGGTGAGCTAAGAGGGATTTATGTATGCAGGCTGCACAGACTATCTTTTTTATAATTTTTAAAATATCACCTGCTTATGCTTCATGACGTGTAACATTTTTTTGGAAGTGACGTGTAACATTGTTGTTAGTCCTGTTTTGCCATGTAGTACAAAATAGTGTCTTGTTCGCTTCACTGTTGTAACTATATTTTTGCCCTAGTCATGTGTACTTATAGAAACATTTCAGGATGAAGTGACATCAACACAAATATCTGCGAGCAGTGCGGCATGGCCGTTACCGAATAATTATGGATTCGAATTGGAATGTGCTGATGTTCTTGAGCATCAACTAGAGGTGGCAAGACAATGTGTACATGATTGTCAACATATAATCAACAAGTTGAGACTGGACATGCAGGTATTAGATGCAGGAGTCAAAAAAATGAAACAAGACACTGAGGTAACCATGAAGGAATTGGAGATTTTGCAGACTAAAATTTGTGCTATCTGAATCCGGCCAATCCTATTTTCTGAAGAGATTATAGTTCAAATGGAGTTAAGTTGATGCGCGTCCATGATGTATGAGTTGTATTTGCCCAGTGTATGTAATTTGCTGTTTGTGTATGCTTTATTATCACCTGTGCCGAACCATAATGCCCAGTGGGTATAATCGGCTGTAATTTCTTTATTGTATAGTGTACGATTATTCTACCTTTCTATGCCTTGATCTCTTTGTTGTATAGTGTATGCTTTTTAGAGGTGATAGTATTGAGTAGGATAATTCTTTGATATGCTATATCGTTCAAAAGGGGGCCAACTCGCCCGACCATGGCCCTTCACGGGCCGTCGAATCCATGGGCCTTCTACGCCTCGTAGGATCCATGGGCCTTCTACGTCTCGTAGGATCCATGGGCCTTGTATGTCTCGTAGGATCCATGGGCCTTCTACGTCTCATAGGATCCATGGGCCTTCTACGTCTCGTAGGATCCATGGGCCGCCGACTCATTTATGGGTCTTGTACGAGACTTTAATGGGCCATGGACGGGCCTTTAATGGAAATCGTATGTTTTATGGGCTGACCATAATGGGCTGTTAATAGGCCATATTTGGTGACGCTATGAAAATGGCCCAACAGACTACCGGTCCACAAACGGGCTGACTGTAAAGACGGGCTGAATTTGGCCCACAAGCAGAAAATGACAGTAACAGGCCGTAAGTAACTGAATGCTGCAAACGAGCCCAAGAATAAATGGGCCCTTAGAAGGCCGAAAGTTAACTTGCGCTGGAAACGGCCAAACGGAATAACGGGTCGTTAATGGGTATAAAGTGATACACTGTTCATTACGGGCCAGTTTCACCACTGGCCGTTAATGGGTGAAAAGTAATACATTGTTCATTACGGGCCAGTTTCAGCACGGGCCGCTAATGGGCCAAGAGTCACAAAGGGCCTCATATGGGCCGAAAGACGTCGTGGGCTATGATACGTCTCCAACGTATCTATAATTTTTTGTTGCTCCATGCTATATTATCTACAGTTTTAGGCAATATTGGGCTTTATTATCCACTTTTATATTATTTTTGGGACTAGCCTATTAACCGGAGGCCCAGCCCAGATTTGTTGTTTTATGCCTATTTCAGTGTTTCGAGGAAAAGGAATATCAAACGGAGTCAAAATGGAGCGAAATCAACTGGGGAAGTTATTTTTGGAAGGAAAGCAACCTAGGGAACTTGGAGTGCACGTCAGGGGAGATATGGGCTGCCCACGAGGGTGGGGGCGTGCCCCCCTGCCTCATGGGGCCCCCGTGGCTCCTCCGACGTACTTCCGGCTCCCATATATATATATCCACGTACCCTAAAACTTCTAGAACAGAGATTAGATCGGGAGTTCCGCCGCTGCAAGCCTCTGTAGCCACCAAAAACCCAATCGGGGCCCTGTTCCGGCACCCTGCCAGAGGGGGGAACCCTCACCGGTGGCCATCTTCATCATCCCGGCGCTCTCCATGACAAGGAGGGAGTAGTTCACCCTCGGGGCTGAGGGTATGTACCAGTAGCTATGTGTTTGATCTCTCTCTCTCTCGTGTTCTTGATTTGGCACGATCTTGATGTATCACGAGCTTTGCTATTATATTTGGATCTTATGTTTCTTCTCACCCCGTCGGGGGAAATCTGCCTCCACGAACACCTATGGGGACCGAGCCCCTTTCTGGTTCGGCGGGGGGCGGAGGTCGCGCGAAGAGCGGATCGAGGCAATGCACACAAGGGGTTTACCCAGCTTCGGGCCGCACGGATGCGTAAAACCCTACTGCTGCTTTGTGGTTTGTATTGTGTTCCTGTTCAGGAGCGCTGAGTGCTACAGTACACTCAAGCAACTAGTCAGACCGAGCGTGAGTGGTCTCCTCCCTCTTCTTTCCCCCCCGTTGCGCATGGGGCCTCCTTTTATATGCGCAAGGGGTTACCCACAGGTGGCAACGTAGGCGGGGGTAAAACTGGAAAACGCTGTGTTGGGTACAGCTGTTTGCACAGTGCTATCATACCTAACTCTGAAGGCAGGGGACAAGGGCATTAAATGCCCGTCTAGGTCGCCCAAACAGTGCAGAAAAGGGACCGTCAGGGGCGCCACCGTTTGCCACGACGGCTACCCTGTCAGCGTTGCTTCGCCACCGCATGCCCCTGGCTGCGCAGCCTCTCGCCACGTACGCCTGGAATGGCCCCAGAGCGACGCGTGGGTGGATGAGCTGGAACGCAGGCGCGGGGTGGTGACTTGCCGCGGCAAGCGCCTTGCCGCGGTTGATGCCTTGTCGCGCCCGGGAGCTTGTTGCTCACCGGTCCTTGCCGGGACGCATGGCGCGTCGCAGCAAGTCTCTTGTCGTGCCCTGGTCGGCCTTCCCGGCAAGCTCCGGGTCTCGTGACTCAAGGCGGACAGCACCGGGTCTCGTGACTCGTTTCACCCGGTAAGGGCCTTCCCACTTCGGCGTCAACTTGTTATGATTCTCGGCGGACGGAGCGCGCCGAAGAACAAGGTCGCCTTCCTCGAAGCTTCTGGCTTTAACTTTGCGGCTATGGTAGCGACGCAAAGCTTGCTGGTAGCGAGAGGCTCGCACAGCAGCCTGAAGACGATCTTCCTCAAGGAGCAGCGTGTCATCTTCACGCAGCCGCTCTTGCTCAAGCTCATCATAAGCGAGCACTCGAGGTGACCCATATACGAGTTCCGTGGGGGTAACTGCTTCTGCTCCATAGACTAGAGCAAATGGTGTCTGGCCAGTGGCTCGATTTGGCGTCATTCTGATCGACCAAAGAGCCACCAGCAGCTCCTCGATCCAGTTTCTTCCGCACTTGTGTAGCCTGTCGAAAGTTCTGGTCTTGAGCCTGCGCAGCACTTCGGCATTGGCCCTCTCCGCTTGACCGTTGCTCCTGGGATGAGCAACAGAAGCGAAGCAGACCATGGCGCCGAGGTCTTGGACGTATTGCATGAAGGCGCAGCTCGTGAATTGCGTACCGTTGTCGGTGATGATCCTGTTGGGGATCCCGAAGCGGCAAACAATCGACCTGAAGAACTTGACTGCTGACTGTGCTGTCACCTTCCTCACTGGTTCCACTTCCGGCCACTTTGTGAACTTGTCGATTGCGACGTACAAGTACTCAAAGCCCCCGACAGCTCGGGGGAAGGGGCCGAGGATGTCGAGCCC
The DNA here is from genome assembly GCA_032464435.1 of Aegilops umbellulata. Lineage (NCBI taxonomy): Eukaryota > Viridiplantae > Streptophyta > Magnoliopsida > Poales > Poaceae > Aegilops > Aegilops umbellulata. The sequence continues at coordinate 113,245,025 of CP136054.1, read as the reverse complement.
CCAGACCAAAAATGGCCAGGATAAAGGGATCGTCTGGAGAGCTTGAGCTGGCTGGTGTATCTGCTTGGAATGGAACTGGCACGCTTCACACTTGGTTACTTGTGCAGTTGCATCCTGGAGGGCTGTCGGCCAGAAGAAACCTTGCCGGAACGCTTTGCCGGCAAGTGCTCTTGCGCCAATGTGGTGACCACATATGCCTCCATGTATCTCTGCCAACAGCTTTTGTCCGTCTTCCCGGGGGATACACTTCAATTTCACACCGTTGCGCCCTCTTCTGTACAGTGTGTTGTCGACGAACTGGTACATACTTGAGCGCTGGGCTACTCTTTCCGCTTCTTCTTGTTCTTCGGGAAGTTCTCCGTTCTGGAGGAAACGGACAGTCAGCTGCGCCCATGCTGGAGCCTGTGGCTCGACAACAAGGACTGAAGGCACATCTGCTACTGCGGGAACGTCCGCTTCTACGACGAGGATCTGGGGCTCAGCCGGAGCTTGATGTTCCCCGGCAAGCTTGCCGGAGCAAAACTTGCCGGGAGCGCCTGCTTCTACGGAACAAACCCTGGGGTTTGCCGGAGCAGACGGCTCCTCAGCGCTCTTGGCGTCGATCTTGGGGACCTTCTTGGCGGCGGCTCCGGGGAGCTCTGCCGGAAGATAGTCGCCGGAGACCAACTTCCTCTTCTTGCTCTGTCCGGTTGATGGTGTTACGGATGGCTGAGTCAGCTTGAGCACAAAGGTTCCTGGTTCCACAGGTAACTTAAGTGCTGCGCACTTTGACAGGCCATCAGCAATGTCGTTCTCAGCTCTTGGAATGTGTTCCATTTGCAGGCCGTCAAAGTGCTCTTCTAGCTTCCTCACTTCATCCACGTATGCTTCCATCAACGGACTCTGGTAATCTTTGTTCACTTGGCGGACGACAAACTGCGAGTCACCCCTGACAATAAGCTTCTTGATCCCAAGTTCTGCCGCGATCCTAAGACCGGCAAGCAAACCTTCATACTCTGCAGTATTGTTGGTTGCTTGCTCCTTGGGGAAGTGCATCTGGACTATGTACTTGAGATGCTCTCCGGTGGGCGCGATAAGCAACGCGCCAGCACCGGCGCCTTGCAGCGAGAAGGCACCATCAAAGTACATCAGCCACTCTTTGCTTGCTTCTTTGACGGGGATGCTCGTCTCTGGGATCTCTTCATCTGGTGTCGGTGTCCACTCTGCTATGAACTCCGCCAATGCTCTGCTTTGGATAGTTGAAGTGCTCTCGAACTTGAGACTGAAGCTTGACAGTTCCAGTGCCCACTCGACAATCCTGCCTGTTGCTTCTGGATTCTGCAGTATCCTCTTCAGCGGAAAGCGGGTGACAACTGTAATCTCATGTGCTTGGAAGTAATGGCGCAGCTTTCTCGACGCCATGAGAAGGCCGAAAAGCAATTTCTGCACACCAGAGTACCTTGACCTAGCCCCCTGCGGAAGGGAGCTGACAAAGTAAACTGGGCGCTGCACCTTTCTCTTCTTCTGCACCTCCACTCGCTCCTGCGCAGATTCATCCTTGTCAGGGCCAGAGCTTGTCGGGGAAGCCTCCTGCTTGTCGCTGGACGCGCTTGCCGTGGTTGCTAGCTCATCATCTGCCTCCCTCTCCGCTACTAACGCAACACTGACCACTTGATTGGTTGCCGCCAGGTACAGCAGCAACTTCTCTTGTGGTTTAGGCGCGACAAGTACTGGAGCGGAGGACAGGTATTTCTTCAAGTCCTGCAGCGCAGCCTCTGCTTCCGGAGTCCATTTCACTGGACCCGCCTTTTTCAAAACTTTGAAAAATGGCAGGGCGCGTTCTGCAGACTTGGAAATAAACCTGCTGAGAGCCGCGACGCAGCCGGCAAGCCTTCGTACATCCTTGACGCGTGTTGGTGCTTCAATCTGCTCGATGGCCTTGATTTTGTCTGGATTGGCTTCGATTCCTCGCTGAGACACGAAGAACCCAAGAAGCTTGCCGGAAGGGACTCCAAACACGCACTTCTCGGGGTTGAGCTTGAGGCTGATCCTGCGCAGGTTCGTAAAGGTCTCTTCTAAATCTTGAATCAGGGTTGCCCTGTTCCTGCTTTTGACCACTATGTCATCCATGTAGGCTTCCACATTTCTGTGGATTTGCGGCTCAAAAGCGGTATGGACAACCCTCGCGAACATCGAACCAGCATTCTTCAAACCGAAAGGCATCCGTACGAAACAGTACGTGCCACATGGAGTGATGAATGCGGTTTTTTCCTCATCTTCTTCAGCCATGAAGATCTGATGGTATCCTGAGTATGCGTCAAGAAATGAAAGCAGGTCACATCCGGCCGTGGAGTCAACAATCTGGTCAATGCGCGGCAAGGGAAAGGGATCTTTGGGACAAGCTTTGTTAACATCAGTAAAGTCGATGCAAAGCCTCCATTTCCCATTTGCTTTGCGCACGACGACAGGATTGGCCAACCACGTCGGATGGAGCACACCTCTGACAAGGCATGCCGCTTCCAACTTCTTGATCTCTTCTGCGATGAACTCTTGGAGCTCCACCGCTTGCTTCCTGACTTTCTGCTTGACGGGCCGCGCATGAGGACAGACGGCGAGGCGGTGCTCAATCACTTTCCTGGGAACGCCGGGGATGTCAGATGGTTGCCAGGCAAACACATCGACATTCGCCCGCAGGAAAGCAACGAGCGTGCTTTCCTATTTGGGGTCGAGAGTGGCACTGATGGTGAAGGTACCACCAGTGCCGTCCTCCTTGGCGGACACCTTTTTGGTCATTGGCGGGGCTGCCATTAACTTCTTACTCTTGCCGGCGGAGCTCGATGGCGCGTCCTCAACGGTAGCGCAGCACTCCGAAGAGGTGCGCTTGCCAGAGTGGGCGCCAGAGCACTTGCCGGGCTTGGTCTTCTTCTTCCCTCCGGGAGCTTCAGCGGCAAGTGGCTTGTGATCCGTTGCGGCTGCTGCTTCCCGGTAGATCTTGTCGGCACAGATAAGGGCATCCTTCTTGTCGCCGGGGACAGAGATGACGCTTATCGGGCCTGGCATCTTGAGCATGTTGTATGCGTAGTGAGAGGCCGCCATGAACTTGGCGAGCGCTGGTCGGCCGAGAATTCCATTGTAGGGCAATGGAAAATCGGCAACGTCAAAAGTGATCCTCTCTGTCCTGAAATTCAGCTCGCTGCCAAATGTCACTGGCAACGTTATCTTCCCCTTCGGCTTGCTCCTTCTCGGGTTGATTCCTTGGAACGTGCCGGTCTCTTCGAGCTCGCTGTCGGGGACTTGGAGTTTCTGGAGCACAGCGGAGGAGATCAGGTTCAAGCCGGCCCCGCCGTCGACTAGCATCTTAGTGACCTTGAGGTTGCGGACTGTTGGTGAGACCAACATCGGCAAGCACCCGATCGCAGTTGTGCGGTCAGGGTGGTCCTCAATATCAAAGATGATAGGCGTGCTGGACCATTTCAGAGGCTTGCGTGACTCGACGGGCGGTTCCGCTGCATTGACTTCCCGCGCCCACTGCTTGAGCTGGCGGTGGGAAGTATGCAGAGAAGCACCGCCGTCTACGCACAAGACCTCCGTGGCTTTCTGAAACTCCTGCTCACTGGTCTCGACATCATCCATGTCTTCGTCTTCGTCGTTGTCTTCGTCCTTGTCGCGGCCGCGGGGAGGTCTGTCTGCTTGCCGCTGCTTGTCCTTGTCGCGGCGTCCTCCCTGGCCGGGGCGCTTCGTGCCGGATCCTCCGCCACCTCCCCGGGCTTTCTCCTTATCGCGTCGCTCGTACTCGGCCTTTTGCAGCTCGACGAGCCGCTCGACCTGCTTGCAGCTCTAGAGGTCATGGCCCTTGGTGCGGTGGATCTTGCAGTACTATTTGTTGGTGTCGTCCCGCTTGTCGGCGACCGCCACAGCCTGGCAGTTGGCGCATCCGGCAACCTCCTTTCCGGAGCTACCAGCCTGGGCCTTCTTGGCGGCGCCTTCATTGCCGGACTGCTCAACAACCAGTACTTCTTGGCTCTTCTTCTTCCTGTTGCTCCTCCGCCGGTTCTTCCTTGCCGGGGTGGTATCCTCACTGTCAGATTCTCCTGCTCCAGTGTTCTCTCCGGGGAGTTTCCTTCCTTCCTCAGCACGTGCACACTTGTCGGCCAGGGCATATAGCTCGTTGACGTCTTTGATCTTGCACATCGCCATCTCCTCCCGCATCCTGCGGTTACGCACGTTCTGATGGAACGCGCTGATGACCGCGGCAGGGTGGACGTCTGGGATGTTGTAGTGTACGCGGCTGAATCTCTGGATGAACTTGCGCAAGGGTTCCCCTTCCTTCTGGACGAGCAGATGAAGGTCGCTCGCTTGGCCATGGGGTTTGTGGCCGCCTGTAAAGGAGCCAACAAACTGATGGCACAAGTCTGTCCAGGAGGTTATGGAGTTATCCGGCAAGTGCATGAGCCAGGATCTGATGTTGGATTTGAGTACCAGCGGGAAGTAGTTGGCAAGGATCTTATCGTCTCGCCCTCCAGCAGCCTGCACCGCAATGGTGTAGATGCTGAGGAACTCCGACGGATGCGACTTGCCGTTGTACTTCTCCGGTACGTCTGGCTTGAAATTCTTCGTGCTGGGCCACTGGACTTGCTGCAGCTCACGGGTGAACGCAGGGCAGCCTACCGCGTATGGCAGGTCGCCTGGTCCCCCCGACGCATGCATGTCGACAGAGGGCCCAGCGCGCTGGTCTGATTGACGCCGCGCTTCTCTTCGACGCTCGATGCGAGTACAAGCGTCCTCTTGCTCTCGTTCATGAAGAACTTGGCGTTGATCGCGACGAGTTCGTGGATTTGACGACGCGGTGGAGTCGTTGTCGTGATGGTTCCGGCGAGTCAGCGATCTTGGCCTTTGGGGCGGGGAATGCACGGTGGTCGCACCCCCACCGGTCTTGGCGCCATCGGTTCTCGCCTGGCCGACCTGCCGCGGCTGCGACGCACTATGCTGCCGCGGGGTGTCGCCGTTAGCGAAGCCGATGAGACTCTGTATCATGGCCCTCCAGTCGTCGAGCTTGTCCGCCGTTGGAGGGTAGTCTTGGAGCAGTTGAACTCGTGCTAGAGCTTCTGCTGGAGTGGCGGGCAGCGGTGGCGAATGGCGCGTGGAGCGGGATGTGCTCGAACTTCTAACTATGTTAGAAGGAGCAGCACCCGGACCAGGCAGTCGCGCCACGCTTGCGCCAGCACGTTGGTGTGTATGCTGGCCTTGAGCACCCTGGGATCCGCCAGCTCGATCTGGGTCCAGCGAGCGTATGGTACCATGAGTGCCAAGACGCTGCTGGTCCCGTGCCTCCTGAGAGGGGCGTGGTGCATGTTCGGATGCCGTGGCACCATGAGCTGGCTCGGCGACGCCCGTTCCGCCGCCGATGCCGTCCCCACCACCCGTTTGCTCCAGGGGTGGTGGGTTCGACGCGGACAGACCAGCCACCTCCGGAGCCTTCTTCTTCGGTGGCATGTCGGTGAAGATGATGGAGATCTAGCCTGTGCAGACGCCAGATCAGGTCCACACAACTTCGACGCTCCCTACCTGGCGCGCCAAAGGTGTCGGGGGAAATCTGCCTCCACGAACACCTATGGGGACCGAGCCCCTTTCTGGTTCGGCGGGGGGCGGAGGTCGCGCGAAGAGCGGATCGAGGCAATGCACACAAGGGGTTTACCCAGCTTCGGGCCGCACGGATGCGTAAAACCCTACTGCTGCTTTGTGGTTTGTATTGTGTTCTTGTTCGGGAGCGCTGAGTGCTACAGTACACTCAGGCAACTAGTCAGACCGAGCGTGAGTGGTATCCTCCCTCTTCTTCCCCCCCCGTTGCGCATGGGGCCTCCTTTTATATGCGCAAGGGGTTACCCACAGGTGGCAACGTAGGCGGGGGTAAAACTGGAAAACGCTGTGTTGGGTACAGCTGTTTTCACAGTGCTATCATACCTAACTCTGACGGCAGGGGACAAGGGCATTAAATGCCCGTCTAGGTCGCCCAAACAGTACAGATAAGGGACCGTCAGGGGCGCCACCGTTTGCCACGACGGCTACCCTGTCAGCGTTGCTTCGCCACCGCATGCCCCTGGCTGCGCAGCCTCTCGCCACGTACGCTTGGAATGGCCCCAGAGCGATGCGTGGGTGGATGAGCTGGAACGCAGGCGCGGGGTGGTGACTTGCCGCGGCAAGCGCCTTGCCGCGGTTGATGCCTTGTCGCGCCCGGGAGCTTGTTGCTCACCGGTCCTTGCCGGGACGCATGGCGCGTCGCAGCAAGTCTCTTGTCGTGCCCTGGTCGGCCTTCCCGGCAAGCTCCTCTTGCCGGGGCCTTGTGCTTTGAGCGGCCGTCCCGGCAAGCTCCTCTTGCCGGGGCCTTGCTCTCTTCGGGTGGCCTTCCCGGCAAGCTCCTCCTGCCGGGGCCTTGGCTCAAATATTTTGTTCTTGGATGGCCCAAAAAGGGACCATGGAGAGTTTTGGCGATCGCCTGGCAAGCCTTGCCGCGGGGTGCTACGGCTGCCCGTGCACAAGTTCGGGGTACTAAGGTACCCCTACTTTAGTACACCGACACACCCTCTTCTCTCTTGTAATGGATTGAGTTTTCCCTTTGAAGTTATCTTATCAGATTGAGTCTTTAAAGATTTGAGAACACTTGATGTATGTCTTGCCGTGCGTATCTGTGGTGACAATGGGATATCACGTGCCACTTGATGTATGTTTTGGTGACCAACTTGCGGGTTCCGCCCATGAACCTATGCATAGGGGTTGGCACACGTTTTCGTCGTGATTCTTCGGTAGAAACTTTGGGCACTCTTTGAGGTACTTTGTGTTGGATTGAGTAGATGAATTGAGATTGTGTGATGCATATCGTATAATCATACCCACGGATACTTGAGGTGACATTGGAGTATCTAGGTGACATTAGGGTTTTGGTTGATTTGTGTCTTAAGGTGTTATTCTAGTACGAACTCAAGGGCTGTTTTTGACACTTATAGGAATAGCCCAACGGATTGATTGGAAAGAATAACTTTGAGGTGGTTTCGTACCCTACCATGATCTCTTCATTTGTTCTCCGCTATTAGTGTCTTTGGAGGGACTCTTTGTTGCATGTTGAGGGATAGTTATACGATCCAACTATGTTATTATTGTTGAGAGGACTTGCACTAGTGAAAGTATGAACCCTAGGCCTTGTTTCCTACCATTGCAATACCGTTTACGCTCACTTTTACCGCTTGCTACCTTGCTGTTTTTATATTTTCAGTTTACAGAAACCCATATCTACCATCCATATTGCACTTGTATCACCATCTCTTCACCGAACTAGTGCACCTATACAATTTACCATTGTATTGGGTGTGTTGGGGACACAAGAGACTCTTTGTTATTTGGTTGCAGGGTTGTTTGAGAGAGACCATCTTCGTCCTACGCCTCCCGCGGATTGATAAACCTTAGGTCATCCACTTGAGGGAATTTTGCTACTATCCTACAAACCTCTGCACTTGGAGGCCCAACAACATCTACAAGAAGAAGGTTGTGTAGTAGACATCAGGCTATACATGGGCCAGAAGTGAAAACGGGCTGGAATCATATTGGATGGCCCAGATGACACTACTGGGCCTAATTCGGATAGGGCATAACGGGCCTTGGGTTAGCGGGCTGTAAATGGGCTATATGCAAACAGGGCGTTAACACGCTTTCCATGGGTCGGCCCGCCAGCTTTTGACCAAGTCAAAGAGGCCGGCCTTTTCATAGGAATGGGCCACTGTTGGGTCGTGCCACGTGTCGACGTATCATAGGCGCCTTCTGTCCAGTGAGTGGATGACATCTGTCCCAACGATGAGCCGACACGTGTTTCCTCTAGCCAATGATGATTTTACACGTGGAAAATCCCCATTGGTCGGGGCTGTTAACGGGTTATCGGATCCAAAACCCAAGCCGATAGCTTAACGGCGTTTCGTTATGGTGGATGCCACGTGTCGGTCACCCTTGACGAAAGCACTTCTGTGATGCGCGATTTATCGTCATGGAAGTGGACACTTCCGTGATGATAATTTTGGTAATGTCATGGAACACTTCTACGACAGCACAGGTATGACTATCTTGATTCTGTCAAAAATTTGTCATGGATGTACATGCATGACAAAAAACGCGACCTACTGTGACAAACACGTATAATCACGGAAGTGTATTTTTTTGTAGTGAAGGTCTGTGGTAAACTACTCACACATCATCGGAGAGGCTATGGTGTTGATGTAGAAGCCCTCCGTGATCGATTCCCCCCCCCCCCCCCGGTGGAGCGCTGGAAAAGGCCCCAAGATGGGATCTCACGGGTACAAAAGGTTGCGGCGGTGGAAATAGGGTTTCGTGGTGCTCTCCGATGTTTTTAGGGTATATGAGTATATATAGGCGAAAGAAGAAGGTCGGTGGAGCCACAAGGGGCCCATGAGGGTGGGGGGCGTGACTACCCCCCCGGGCGCGCGTCCCTACCTCGTGGTCGCCTCGTTGCTTCCTTGACATCCACTTCAAGTCTTCTGGATTGCGTTTGTTCCAAAAATAACTCTCCCGAAGGTTTCATTCCGTTTGATATTCCTTTTCTGCGAAACACTGAAATAGGCACACAAAAACAACAATTTGCACTGGGCCTTTGGTTAGTAGGTTAGTCCCAAAAATAATATAAAAGTGCATAATAAAGCCCATTAAACATCCAAAACAGATAATATAATAGCATGGAACAATAAAAAATTACAGATACTTTGGAGACGTATCATAGCACATGGCCTCGTTCCTCTCACTCCCTCACAACAGGTTGTTGCTCTCGCTTTCTCACCGCAGCACAACCGCCGCTCCCCCCCGCGCCAGCGGCGGGCAAGCCCAACCCCTCCTCTACTCGCTGCCTCCCCTTCCATCTAAGGCGTCGCCGTCCACCCTCTCCCAGCCACAGCGTTGCCGGCATCCTTCTCTCCCCGACAACTGCTCGCGCGGCTGCGTCGGGACCTTGGGCACATTGACATGGCGCGGTGAGGAGGAGGGACGACACCTCGTCGTCGGGCCCGGACATCTACCCCAGCCGAGCCGTGCCAAGCATAGTCGCGCTGCCGCACCGTCGATCCCCATGATGAGCCCATCCGAGGTCGATTCCTGGTGCCAAGGAGTTCACATCGTCATGCCGAGGGCGACCACCACGCCGATGCGACATGCTGCTCATTATAGAGACGCCACATTCTCCGAGTACGGCGGCCACCACCAGAGGATTAATGCCACTGATTCTCAGGTTTTCCTTGCCTATTCCACCCATCGTACTCGTCTGCTACTGTTGGCCTGCTGCCAGCACAACTGCCCTTCTTCTCAATTAGTTTTATGGATGATATTCCAGTCCTAGTAAAGCAATGGATATAATCTACTTATACTCTCCAATAATTGATAAATTGGAGCTAATTATTTTGTGTGGCACAACATGTCTAACATTAGCATTCATTGTATACATTGTGTACCCGGTATATCAAATGTTGATCACACGAGCAGTTGACTAAACGTGTTTTTACAAAGGCTATAAACTGATTTAGTGCTCAGGTGTGATGTAAACTGAATCCGAAACAACCTTATGAGTGTCCCTATAATATTTGATTGTTTGTTTTCAGAGGAATTGTTTTTTTTCAATGTCTTGCAAAATTGTTCTCCAAAATACTCTTCAGAGTTCAAAGGTAACAAAATGCTTCTTTTTTGGTTAAAATCATCAGCCCCTGCGCGTATAGTCTTGAAAAGCATATGGATGGGCGATGGGAGTGGGCGATTTCCCCTGGTATCTCTCCACCCAGATGTCACATGCAGTTGTAAGTTGCCAATTTCCCCTGCTTTAATATCACTTTATTGTTGGTGCAGTGCAATGTTGCTATTTCATTTATAGATGAATGGTCGTGGGAAAAAATAGCATCGTACTGTTTGTTCTATTTTCGACCTTGTATTGGCAAATAATATGTCCATTTATTTTTCATCTTTAGTGGCCACATATAACCCTTTGGCAGCCGGTGTCCACCAGTTACCCTGCACATGTGTTTTTCATTGAAAATAACTTAGGACGAAAGCCAAAAGGAACACAAATAGGTTCAACATTTTGTAACCCTTGCTGTTTAAAAGATTATAATAAAGCCAATCATCAAGAGTGCTTTTTTGTTCATCCGTGTCACAGAAATAATTTGCATCCTCTATTGTACAAGAGAAGACAAGATTGCCAACTTTAGCTTGCAGTATCCAACCTGATCAGAGTAGTGGAAGCTCCTCCTTTCCCAAATCAATATATTCTTGTCAGACACCTCAAAGAGATTAGTTAGTGAAGCCTTGACCTAGTCTACATAAATGAATGTCGGTGTGATACGTCTCCAACGTACCTATAATTTTTGATTGCTCCATGCTATATTATCTACTGTTTTAGACAACATTGGGCCTTATTATCCACTTTTATATTACTTTTGGGACTAACCTATTAACCGGAGGCCCAGCCCAGATTTGCTGTTTTATGCCTATTTCAGTGTTTCGAAGAAAAGGAATATCAGGCGGAGTCGAAACGGAACGAAATCAACTGGAGAAGTTATTTTTGGAAGGAAAGCTATCGGATGGACTTGGACCCCACGTCAGGAGCTAAGGGAGCTAGCCACGAGGGTGGGGGCGCGCCCCCTGCCTCGTGGGGCCCCCGAAGCTCCACCGACGTACCCCCTGCACCCATATATACCTACGTATCGTAAAACTTCCAGAAAAAAGATTAGATCGGGAGTTCCGCCGCCGCAAGCCTCTGTAGCCACCAAAAACCTCTAGGGACCCTGTTCCGGCACCCTGCCGGAGGGGGGAACCCTCACCGGTGGCCATCTTCATCATCCCGGCGCTCCCCATGACGAGGAGGGAGTAGTTCACCCTCGGGGCTGAGGGTATGTACCAGTAGCTATGTGTTTGACCTCTCTCTCTCTCGTGTTCTTGATTTGGCACGATCTTGATGTATCGCGACTATTATAGTTGTAGCTTATGTTTCTTCTCCCCCTCTTCTATCTTGTAATGGATTGAGTTTTCCCTTCGAAGTAATCTTATCAGATTGAGTCTTTGATTTGAGAACACTTGATGTATGTCTTGCCATGCGTATCTGTGGTGACAATGGGATATCACGTGACTCACTTGATGTATGTTTTGGTGATCAACTTGCGGGTTCCGCCCATGAACCTATACATAGGGGTTGGCACACGTTTTCGTCGTGATTTTCCGGTAGAAACTTTGGGCACTCTTTGAAGTACTTTGTGTTGGATTGAATAGATGAATCTGAGATTGTGTGATGCATATCGTATAATCATACCCATGGATACTTGAGGTGACATTGGAGTATCTAGGTGACATTTGGGTTTTGGTTGATTTGTATCTTAAGGTGTTATTCTAGTATGAACTCTAGGGCTGTTTGTGACACTTATAGGAATAGCCCAACGGATTGATTGGAAAGAATAACTTTGAGGTGGTTTCGTACCCTACCATGATCTCTTTGTTTGTTCTCTGCTATTAGTGACTTTGGAGTGACTCTTTGTTGCATGTTGAGGGATAGTTATATGATCCAACTATGTTATTATTGTTGAGAGAACTTGCACTAGTGAAAGTATGAACCCTAGGCCTTGTTTCCTATCATTGCAATACCGTTTACGCTCACTTTTACCGCTTGCTACCTTGCTGTTTTTATATTTTCAGTTTACAAAAACCTATATCTACCGTCCATATTGCACTTGTATCACCATCTCTTTGAAGGAAATATGCCCTAGAGGCAATAATAAAGTTATTATTTATTTCCTTATTTCATGATAAATGTTTATTATTCATGCTAGAATTGTATTAACCGGAAACATGATACATGTGTGAATACATAGACAAACAGAGTGTCACTAGTATGCCTCTACTTGACTAGCTCGTTGATCAAAGATGGTTATGTTTCCTAGCCATAGAAATGAGTTGTCATTTATTTAACGGGATCACATCATTAGGAGAATGATGTGATTGACTTGACCCATTCCGTTAGCTTAGCACTCGATCGTTTGCTATTGCTTTCTTCATGACTTATACATGTTCCTATGACTATGAGATTATGCAACTCCCATTTACCGGAGGAACACTTTGTGTGCTAACAAACGTCACAACGTAACTGGGTGATAATAAAGGTGCTCTACAGGTGTCTCCAAAGGTACTTGTTGAGTTGGCGTATTTCGAGATTAGGATTTGTCACTCCGATTGTCGGAGAGGTATCTCTGGGCCCTCTCGGTAATGCACATCACTTAAGCCTTGCAAGCATTGCAACTAATGAGTTAGTTGCGGGATGATGTATTACGGAATGAGTCAAAAGACTTGCCGGTAACGAGATTGAACTAGGTATTGATATACCGACGATCGAATCTCGGGCAAGTAACATACCGATGACAAAGGGAACAACGTATGTTGTTATGCGGTTTGACCGATAAAGATCTTCGTAGAATATGTGGGAGCCAATATGAGCATCCAGGTTCCGCTATTGGTTATTGACCGGAGACGTGTCTCGGTCATGTCTACATAGTTATCAATCCCGTAGGGTCCGCACGCTTAAAGTTTTGATGACAGTTATATTATGAGTTTATGAGTTTTGATGTACCGAAGGAGTTCGGAGTCCCGAATGAGATCGGAGACATGACGAGGAGTCTCGAAATGGTCGAGACGTAAAGATCGATATATTGGACGACTATATTCGGACATCGGAAAGGTTCCGAGTGATTCGGGTATTTATCGGAGTACCGGAGAGTTACGGGAATTCGCCGGGGAGTATATGGGCCTTATTGGGCCATACAGGAATAGAGGAGAGAGGCCAAAAGGAAGGAGGCGCGTGCCCCCCCCCCTCTGGTCCGAATTGGACAAGGGGTGCAGCCCCCTTTTCCTTCTTCCTCTCCCCCTCTTTCCTTCTCTCCTACTCCAACAAGGAAAGGAGGAGTCCTACTCCCGGTAGGAGTAGGACTCCCCCCTTGGTGCGCCCTCCTCCTAGGCTGGCCGCCTCCCCCCTTGCTCCTTTATATACGGGGGCAGGGGGCACCCCATAGACACAACAATTGATTGTTTGATCTTTTAGCCGTGTGCGGTGCCCCCCTCTACCATAGTCCACCTCGATAATACTGTAGCGGTGCTTAGGCGAAGCCCTACGTCGGTAGAACATCAACATCGTCACCATGCCATTGTGCTGACGGAACTCTCCCTCAACACTCGGCTGGATCGGAGTTCGAGGGACGTCATCAGGCTGAACGTGTGCTGAACTCGGAGGTGCCGTGCGTTCGGTACTTGATCGGTCGGATCGTGAAGACGTATGACTACATCAACCGCATTGTGCTAACGCTTCCGCTTTTGGTCTACGAGGGTACGTGGACAACACTCTCCCCTCTCGTTGCTATGCATCACCCTGATCTTGAGTGTGCGTAGGAATTTTTTCGAAATTACTACGTTCCCCAACAGTGGCATCCGAGCCTGGTTTTATGCGTTGATGTTATATGCACAAGTAGAACACAAGTGAGTTGTGGGCGATATAAGTCATACTGCTTACCAGCATGTCATACTTTGGTTCGGCGGTATTGTTAGATGAAGCGGCCCGGACCGACATTACGCGTACGCTTACGCGAGACTGGTTCTACCAGCGTGCTTTGCACACAGGTGGCTGGCGGGTGTCAGTTTCTCCAACTTTAGTTGAACCGAGTATGGCTACGCCCGGTCCTTGCAAAGGTTAAAACAACACCAACTTGACAAACTATCGTTGTGGTTTTGATGCGTTGGTAAGAACGGTTCTTGCTAAGCCCGTAGCAGCCACGTAAAACTTGCAACAACAAATTAAAGGACGTCTAACTTGTTTTTGGAGGGCATGTCGTGATGTGATATAGTCAAGACACGATGCTAAATTTTATTGTATGAGATGATCATGTTCTTTAACCAAGTTATCAGCAACTGGCAGGAGCCATATGGTTGTCGCTTTATTGTATGCAATGCAATCGCCCTGTAATGCTTTACTTTATCACTAAGCGGTAGCGATAGTCATAGAAGCATAAGACTGGCGAGGCGACAACGATGCTACGATGGAGATCAAGGTGTCGCGCCGGTGACGATGGTGATCATGACGGTGCTTCGGAGATGGAGATCACAAGCACAAGATGATGATGGCCATATCATATCACTTATATTGATTGCATGTGATGTTTATCTTTTATGCATCTTATCTTGCTTTGATTGACGGTAGCATTATAAGATGATCTCTCACTAAATTTCAAGATAAAAGTGTTCTCCCTGAGTATGCACCGTTGCCAAAGTTCGTCGTGCCCAGACACCACGTGATGATCGGGTGTGATAAGCTCTACGTCCATCTACAACGGGTGCAAGCCAGGTTTTGCACACGCAAAATACTCAGGTTAAACTTGACGAGACTAGCATATGCAGATATGGCCTCGGAACACTGAGACCGAAAGGTCGAGCGTGAATCATATAGTAGATATGATCAACATAGTGATGTTCACCATTGAAAACTACTCCATTTCACGTGATGATCGGTTATAGTTTAGTTGATTTGGATCACGTGATCACTTAGATGATTAGAGGGATGTCTATCTAAGTGGGAGTTCTTAAGTAATATGATTAATTGAACTTTAATTTATCATGAACTTAGTCCTGGTAGTATTAGCATATCTATGTTGTAGATCAATTGCTCGCGTTTAGCTCCCCTGTTTTATTTTTTATATGTGTTCCTAGAGAAAACTAAGTTGAAAGATGTTAGTAGCAATGATGCGGATTGGATCCGTGATCTGAGGTTTATCCTCATTGCTGCACAGAAAAATTATGTCCTTAATGCACCGCTAGGTGACAGACCTATTGCAGGAGCAGATGCAGACGTTATGAACGTTTGGCTAGCCCAATATGATGACTACTTGATAGTTTAGTGCACCATGCTTAACGGCTTAGAATCGGGACTTCAAAGACGTTTTGAACGTCATGGACCATATGAGATGTTCCAGGAGTTGAAGTTAATATTTCAAGCAAATACCCGAGTTGAGAGATCTGAAGTCTCCAACAAGTTTTATAGCTAAAAGATGGAGGAGAATAGCTCAAGCAGTGAGCAAGTGCTCAGATTGTCTGGGTACTACAATCGCTTGAATCAAGTGGAAGTTAATCTTCTAGATAAAATTGTGATTGACAGAATTCTCTAGTCACCATCACCAAGTTAGTAGAACTTCGTGATGAACTATAATGTGCAAGGGATAACAGAAACAATTCCCAAGCTCTTCGTGATGCTGAAATCAACGAAGGTAGAAATCAAGAAAAACATCTAGTGTTGATGGTTGACGAGACCACTAGTTTCAAGAAAAGGGAAAAGGGAAGAAGGGGAACTTCAAGAAGAATGGCAAGCAAGTTGCTGCTCAAGTGAAGAAGCCCAAGTCTGGTCCTAAGCCTGAGAATAAGTGCTTCTACTGCAAAGGGACTGGTCACTGGAAGCGGAACTGCCCCAAGTATTTGGCGGATAAGAAGGATGTCAAAGTGAACAAAGGTATATTGGATATACATGTTATTGATGTGTATTTTACTAGTGTTTATAGCAACCCCTCAGCATTTGATACTGGTTCAGTTGCTAAGAGTAGTAACTCGAAATGGGAGTTGCAGAATAAACAGAAACTAGTAAAAGGTGAGGTGACGATGTGTGTTGGAAGTAGTTCCAAGATTGATATGATCATCATTGCACACTCCCTATACTTTCGGGATTAGTGTTGAAACTAAATAAGTGTTATTTGGTGTTTGCGTTGAGCATGAATATGATTTGATCATGTTTGTTGCAATACAGTTATTCATTTAAATTAGAGAATAATTGTTGTTCTATTTACATGAATAAAACCTTCTATGATCATACACCCAATAAAATGGTTTGTTGGATCTCGATCGTAGTGATACACATATTCATAATATTGAAGCCAAAAGATGCAAAGTTAATAATGATAGTGCAACTTATTTGTGGCATTGCCGTTTAGGTCATATTGGTGTAAAGCACATGAAGAAACTCCATGCTGATGGGATTTTGGAATCACTTGATTATGAATCACTTGATGCTTACGAACCATGCCTTATGGGCAAGATGACTAAGACTCCGTTCTTCGGAACAATGGAGGGAGCAACTGACTTATTGGAAATAATACATACTGATGTATGCGATCCGATGAGTGTTGAGGCTCGCGGCGGGTATCATTACTTTCTGACCTTCACAGATGGTTTGAGAAGATATGGGTATATCTACTTGATGAAACATAAGTCTGAAACATTTGAAAAGTTCAAAGAATTTCAGAGTGAAGTGGAAAATCATCGTGACAAGAAAATAAAGTTTCTACGATCAGATCACGGAGATGAATATTTGAGTTACGAGTTTGGTCTTCAATTAAAACAATGTGGAATAGTTTCACAAACTCATGCCACCTGGAACACCACAGCATAATGGTGTGTCCGAACATCATAACCGTGCTTTATTGGATATAGTGCAATCTATGATGTTTCTTACCAATTTACCACTATCGTTTTGGGGTTATGCATTAGAGACAGCTGCATTCACGTTAAAAGGGCACCATCTAAATCTGTTGAGATGACACCGTATGAACTATGGTTTGGCAAGAAACCAAAGTTGTCATTTCTTAAAGTTTGGGGTTGTGATGCTTATATGAAAAAGTTTCATCCTGATAAGTTCAAACCCAAATCGGAGAAATATGTCTTCATAGGATACCCAAAGGAGACTATTGGGTACACCTTCTATCACAGATCCGGAGGCAAGACATTCGTTGCTAAGAATGGATCCTTTCTAGAGAAGGAGTTTCTCTCGAAAGAAGTGAATGGGAGTGAGGGAGTCCTGGATTAGGGGGTGTTCGGGTAGCCGGACTATAACCTTTGGCCGGACTCTTGGACCATGAAGATACAAGATTGAAGACTTCTTCCCGTGTCCAGATGGGACTTTCCTTGGCGTGGAAGGCAAGCTTGGCGATACGGATATGTAGATCTCCTTCCGTTGTAACCGACTCTGTGTAACCCTAGCCCTCTCCGGTGTCTATATAAACCGGAGGGTTTTAGTCCATAGGACGAACAACAATCATACCATAGGCTAGCTTCTAGGGTTTAGCCTCTCTGATCTCGTGGTAGATCTATTGTTGTACTACCCATATCATCAATATTAATCAAGCAGGAGTAGGGTTTTACCTCCATCGAGAGGGCCCGAACCTGGGTAAAAACATTGTGTCCCTTGTCTCCTATTACCATCCACCTAGACGCACAGTTCGGGACCCCCTACCCGAGATCCGCCGGTTTTGACACCGACATTGGTGCTTTCATTGAGAGTTCCTCTGTGTCGTCATCTTTAGGCCTGATGGCTCCTCCAATCATCAACAGTGATGATGTCCAGGGTGAGACTTTTCTCCCCGGACAGATCTTCGTATTCGGCAGCTTTGCACTGCGGGCCAATTCGCTTGCCATCTGGAGCAGATTGAAAGCTACGCCCCTGGCCATCAGGTCAGATTTGGAAGCTTGAACTACACGGCTGACATCCGCGGAGACTTGATCTTCGACGGATTCGAGCCGCAGCCGGGCGCGCCGCACTGTCATGATGGGCATGACCTAACTCTGCCACCAAACAGTGCCCTGGAGGCCGCACCCGCGTTAGCTCCGACCCTTAGCTCGGAGCCAACTGCGCCGATCGAGGACGGGTGGCTAGACACCGCCTCGGGGGCTGCAGCCTCGATGGCGATCGAGCCGAACACCAGCCTTATCCTCTGCGAAGCCCGTGACTCCAAGGTGCCGGACTCTTATCCGGACTCCGAACCCTTCGCGCCCCTGCCAATCGAATCCGATTGGGTGCCGATCATGGAATTCATCGCCGCGGATATCTTTCAGTACTCGCCCTTCGACGATATTCTGAATTCACTAAAGTCTCTCTCTTTGTCAGGGGAGTCCTGGCCGGATTATGGCCAACAGGATTGGGATGCGGACGACGAAGATAGACGCCCCCATGGCCAACATAGAGCGTCAAACGGCGCCGCACACAAGCCAACACGCGATCCAACCAAGGATTTGCATCAAAAGGATGGCCTAGCCAGATCTATCTACGGGCCAAGAAAGCAAGCTCTAGTAAGCAATGCAACACAACAAATATCCGAACAACACGGCACACCCAAATACAGGGGTGCCGCACACCCCCTATGTTTCACCAATGAGGTGCTGGACCATGAATTTCCAGCGGGATTCAAACCCGTAAACATAGAGGCATACGACGAAACGACAGACCCTGGAGTCTGGATTGAGGACTATATCCTCCATATCCATATGGCCAGAGGAGACGACCTCCACGCCATAAAATACTTACCCCTCAAGCTCAAAGGGCCAGCCCGGCATTGGCTTAAAGGCCTTCCCGAAAACACCATTGGAAGTTGGAAAGAGCTCGAGGATGCCTTTCGGGAAAATTTTCAAGGGACCTATGTCCTACCTCCGGATGCAGACGATTTAAGCCATATAACTCAACAGCCCGGAAACTCTAGAACAGATTTCTTACTAAAAAGAACCAGATAGTCGACTGTCCGGACGCAGAAGGCTTAGCAGCTTTCAAACACAGCGTTCGAGACGAATGGCTCGCGAGACACCTCGGCCAAGAAAAGCCAAGAACAATGGCTGCATTAACAAGCCTCATGACCCGCTTTTGCGCGGGAGAGGACAACTGGTTGGCAAGATGCAGCACCAGCGACCCAAGTACATCCGAAGTCAGGGATGGAAACGGGAAACCGCGACGCAACAAGGAACAATGCCGGAATAAGGAAAGTAGCTCGAAGAGCACGGCAGTCAATGCTGGATTCAAAAGCTCTCAGCAGAATCAGAAAAAGCTGCCCCTCAAAGATAACAGGGACGAGCCATCTAACCTAAACAAAATCCTGGATAAGATATGTCAAATCCACAGCACCCCCGGGAAGCCTGCAAACCATACCCACAGAGAATGTTGGGTCTTCAAGCAATCCGGCCAACTCAACGCCGAGCACAAGGGGCTCGACACACCAAGTGAGGACGATGACGAACCCCACAAGAAGAGCACCGGTAAACAAAAGAATTTCCCACACGAAGTCAAAACAGTAAACTTACTCCACGTGACAAAAGGGAAAAATAGAGTGGCGCCTATAGAGATACATGCCATACGGCCTACCCCAAAGGAGTCTCGCCACTGGTTGTTAAAACCGATCACCTTCGACCATCAGGATTACTCTAGAAGTATCCGGAATGCAGGTTGGACTGCCTTAGTATTAGATCCAATAATCGACAGACTCCACTTCACACAAGTCCTGATGGACGGTGGCAGTGGTCTAAACCTGCTATATCAGGGCACAGTCCGCAAAATGGGGATGGACCCAACAAAAATTCGCCATAGCAACACTTCCTTTCTAGGAGTAACGCCAGGCCTGAAGGCCCATTGCACGGGCTCTCTCTCTTGCTAGAAGTTATGTTCGGCTCCCCCGATAACTTCCGTCACGAAAGGCTAACCTTCCACATCGCCCCATTTTCAAGTAGCTATCAAGCACTACTGGGATGCGAGGCTTTCGCCCGCTTTAACGCAATACCGCATTATGCATCTCTTACGCTTAAGATGCCCGGCCCTCGAGGCACCATATCACTAAAGGGAAATATTGAGTGTTTCTCTCGCGCGGAGGACTGTGCGGCTGCTTTGACAGCCGCACATTAACATGGCTTCACCAATCAAAGCACCTAAATAGGTCGTTAAGACCACAGACGCGGCTCGACGAGTCCGGCATAAACATACCATTGGTAAAGGATTAATAACCGCATACCCCTGTACAAGGGGCTCCGCGCATGTAACACGAGAGACAATAAGGCTCAATTTCTACCCATGTTGAATTATACTTTGTTTATTTAGTATAACGTACATTTCACATGACCTTTTTCAACTGAGTTCCTCTCTTTTTCAGATGAACACCATGCTATACCCGTCCAGGACACGGCACAACGGAGACACAGGCGCAGACGTGCAGCAGGGACCCGTTCCAAGGATTCTTTTTAGATTAAGACCCTGCGTAAACCTTTTTTACTGTCTCTTGTTGATACACATCCCCCGGACTCTCAGTATAGCTGAGGAGGAGGCTGGCGTCTTGGCATGTGGCCACGTCAGAATTTTGCGCGTACCTGGACACCAGGGGCTTATTATCAAGGGCACTGCTCAGCCCGTTTTTCATAAAGACCGAATACCTTAGGGAGTGTTCGGCGTCGCAAGTTTGGCCTTATATGCATCAGCTCCGAATCATGTCTTTGGTCAAATGTTGGGTTTGCCTGGCTCCTGTGTTTTGCTGCCTTATGTTCCGCACTATCGGCTAAGGCGGCACCAGGAGAACTACTGCGATTGTGCCCCGGTTCAGCCAGGCGAGCACCTCAGTAGAGAAAGCCGAAAACTGACTGTCATGATATAGCGTGAGACTGGTCAACCACTTGATGACCCATCAGAATCTTCGGGATTCCTCCGCATTAACGAAGGGCCGTTTCCCGGCCAGGCACACACGCGCCCCGAATTCTGGCAAGCACGGTGCCACCAGGGGCTATAAAGTAGCTCCATGGTCAAACTCCTATGGCTAAGTGAAAGTGATAAAGCATTATAGTCCGGTTGCCTAGTTCGCTGCGCTACCACCTCCTTAATGGACCAAGACGTTGGATCAAGTGTGATGATGCGCCTTTTGCGAACACCCCCGCATTATATGCGTGGGGGCTGAAGCCAACGACTGCAATCTTTCAGGTTATATATACATATACGTAAACAGCCGCACATGAGGCATTATAATTCTTGCAAGCACAAGTATAAAAAGCTTTTACATTTCAGCAAAATATTGTTTTCAATAAAAATACATGTTATTCGAACATAATATCCTTCGAGCACTGCGTCTCTATTAAACAAGCGCCCTCCAGGACTTCTTGAAAGTAGTGCTCGGCAGGTACTCGGCTTTCGCCCGAATCTTGGGCTGCAACAGCGGTGGCCTCCATCTCCGCCCAGTATGTCTTGACACAGGCAAGGGCCATCCGCGCACCCTCCACACACGCTGACCTCTTCATCGCGTTGATATACGGCACCGCACCAAGGAACTGCTGCACCAAGCTAAAATAACTGTTCGGCTTTGACCTTTTCGGCCACAGATGATCCATGACATACTTCATGGCGAGTCCGGATAACCCACTCAGCTCGGCCTATTCAGCTTGGGGATGCCTGATACGTCTCCAACGTATCTATAATTTTTGATTGCTCCATGCTACTTTATCTACTATTTTAGGCAATATTGGGCTTTATTATCCACTTTTATATTATTTTTGGGACTAACCTATTAACCGGAGGCTCAGCCCAGATTTGCTGTTTTATGCCTATTTCAGTATTTCGAGGAAAAGGAATATCAGACGGAGTCAAAACGGAAGGAAATCAACTAGAGAAGTTATTTTTGGAAGGAAACCCACCTGATGGACTTGGACCCCATGTCAGAAGAGCCACGAGGCGGTCACGAGGGTGGAGGGCGCGCCCTCCCCCCTGGGCGCCCCCCTGCCTCATGGGGCCCCCGTAGCTCCACCGACGTTCCCCCTTCACCCATATATACCGTCGTACCCTAAAACTTCCAGAACAGAAGATAGATCGGGAGTTCCGCCGCCGCAAGCCTCCAGAACCACCCAAAACCAATCGGGACCCCTTTCCGGTACCCTGCCGGAGGGGGGATCCATCTCCGGTGGCCATCTTCATCATCCCGGCGCTCTCCATGACGAGGTGGGAGTAGTTCACCCTCGGGGCTGAGGGTATGTACCAGTAGCTATGTGTTTGATCTCTCTCTCTCTCTCTCTCGTGTTCTCTCTCGTGTTCCTCTATGGCACGATCTTAATGTATCCCGAGCTTTGCTATTGTAGTTGGATCTTATGATGTTTCTCCCCCTCTACTCCTTTGTGATGAATTGAGTTTCCCCTTTTGAAGTAATCTTATCGGACTGAGTCTTTATGAGAACACTTGATGTATGTCTTGGTGATCAACTTGCGGGTTTCGTGACATTGGGAACCTATGCATAGGGGTTGGCACACGTTCTTGATTCTCCGGTAGAAACTTTGGTGCGCTCTTTGAAGTACTTTTTTGTTGGTTGGATAAATCTGAGATTGTGTGATGCATATCGTATAATCATGCCCACGGATACTTGAGGTGACAATGGAGTATCTAGGTGACATTAGGGTTTTGGTTGATTTGTATCTTAAGGTGTTATTCTAGTAAAAACTCCAGGGTTGTTTGTGACACTTATAGGAATAGCCCAACGGATTGATTTGAAAGAATAACTTTGTGGTGGTTTCGTACCCGACCATAATCTCTACGTTTGTTCTCCGCTATTAGTGGCTTTGGAGTGACTCTGTTGCATGTTGAGGGCTTGTCATATGTTCTATCTATGTTATTATTGTTGAGAGAACTTGCACTAGCGAAAGTATGAACCCTAGGCCTTGCTTCCTATCATTGCAATACTGTTTACGCTCACTTTTTTCACTCGTTACCTTGCTGTTTTTATATTTTAGTTTACAAAAACCTATATCTTCTATCCATATTGCACTTGTATCACCATCTCTTCGCCGAACTAGTGCACCTATACAATTTACCATTGTATTGGGTGTGTTGGGGACACAAGAGACTCTTTGTTATTTGGTTGCAGGGTTGCTTGAGAGAGACCATCTTCATCCTCACGCCTCCTACGGATTGATAAACCTTAGGTCATCTACTTGAGGGAAATTTGCTACTGTCCTACAAACCTGTGCACTTGCAGGCCCAACAACGTCTACAAGAAGAAGGTTGTGTAGTAGACATCAAGCTCTTTTCTGGCGCCGTTGCCGGGGAGGCTAGGTAAGTGAAGGTATATCTTTAGATCTTGCAATCGAATCTTTTTGTTTCTTGTTTTAGCACTAGTTTAGTTTATAAAAGAAAACTACAAAAAAAATGGAATTGAGTTTGTCTCACACGCTTCACCTTTTTAATATCTTTCATGAGTATGATGGAAAGTATAATTGTGCTCAAGTGCTAGAGGAAGAGATCTCTAAAATGTTTGGCACTAAATATGTGAATGATGAGCATGGTTGCAATGTTGTTAGTATGAATTCTTTGAATACCCTCGCCCTAGCAGACCCTTCAGTACCTCCGATCGTGCGCCAGACGGTGCCGGACTTGTCCGATCGCCTTTTTCGAAAGCCGGACTCAGAGGGCTTAGGGTGGCCGTATTACCACCTTCCGGCCTTACCGGATCAGAAGAAACCCTCCATGACGACACCTCAGGGTCGCCCGCCTCATGAGGCGGTATGGCAGGGGGAGGCGTTCCGCTCTCCATCATCTCCGGAAGAAGATCCCCCGAAGACGAGCTCTGATGAGAAGGGCTAAGGTCCGAACTACAAGGTAAATTTTCGGTTATTCTTCTCAGAATTAAAATCAAAGATTTCTCTCATTATTTAAACATCCTCTCTACTTACGGCTCGGTGGAGGGATGATCCCCTTGGGGACACAGTACGGCTGAGGTATCCCCGGCACAGGACCCTCTGGCGAAGATTTCTTCCCCCGCTTTGAGGCCATGGTCTCCGGGTCTTCAGAGGCGGTCCTCTTTTTCCCCTAGGTAGAGGAATTTTTGATTCCTCCCTTCCTAACAGCCTCCTTCGCGGAGGCGGTAGCTTCCTTGTCCCCCCCTTCGTTTTCCCCTAAAGGAGCGATCTCCAGCATCCTGGTTAACACGGGATCCGGCGAGGTCTCAGGAAGGGGGGCCGGACACCTGATTAACTTCGCCTTCGCTATCCACTCCTGTTTCAAAGACAACTCTTTTAAGGGTGATGTTGTGACAAATGATCGGATGGCGTGTCCGGAAACATGGTTACTTACTTGAGTATCCGGACGATTGCAACTTAGTCCTACGGCCTCCGTAGAATCCGGACACATTACTTGTGATCCGAAGAACAATTTGTACATCTCCACCGGGCGTCATGCCAAGAAAGTGTTGGAGAGCTCGCGGTCCCTCCGGATTGAATTCCCACAGGTGGAGAGGGCGACGTTTGCAGGGCAGAACTCGACGAATTAGCATAACCTGCGTCACCACGACCAGGCTGATGTCCCTTTCTAGGAGATCTCGGATGCAGCCCTGCAGCAGGGGCACGTCCTTTGCCGGCCCCTAGTCCAGCCCCTTATTGACCCATGACGCCAGTTGGGGTGGGGGACCCGAGCGGAAAGCAGGTGTCACCACCCACTTGGTGCCCCTGGGAGCTTTGATATAAAACCACTCTTGTTGCCATAAGCCGAACTCCTCTTGAAAAGAGCCCTCGGGCCATGGAGCGTCAGCATTCTTACTTATAACAGCGCCTCCGCACTCCGCGTGCTGTCCCTCGATCATCTTCGGTTCTACTTTAAAGGTCTTAAGCCACAGTCCGAAGTGAGGAGTAATACGGAGGAAGGCTTCACACACAACAATGAACAACGAGATATGGATGATGGACTCCGGAGCTAAGTCGTGGAATTCCAGCCCATAATAAAACATGACCCCCCTCACGAAGGGGTCCGTCGCGAAGCCTAGCCCTCGGAGGAGGTGAGACACGAACACCACGCTCTCACCAGGCCTGGGAGTGGGAATAACCTACCCTTGAGCAGGCAGCCTATGCGAGATTTCGCCTGTCAAAAACCTGGCCTCTCTCAGCTTTAGCACGTCTTCCTCCGTGACGGAGGAAGGTATCCATCGGCCTCGAAGGTCAGAACCGGACATCATCGAAGGTCCGAAGCACCTAAAATCTGGGGCCTTGGGTGTTGGAACTCGAGGCGAGAGGCGGATTCGATTGAGATCGAAAGAAAGGAGTGAGGCCTTCGTCTCTTTATAAGAGGTTGAATACCAAGCCCCCCCCCTCGTGACCGTTTGGGACCCACCTTTGATCGAGGAAACGTACCAACGGGCACGATTGGGTTACCCACGTCCGTATTGATGAGAATCCCGGAATAAGGGGACACGATCTCTGCTTCGACAAGACGTGCCAAGGAAACCGCCTCGCGAAACGCACTGAGATGGGACAGTAAAAACGATTCGAATAAAGACTTGGCCGTGGTGTGATGTCACACTATGGAGTACGTCAGCAAATTAGATTTGTGTAAATATTATTATCTCTATGGCAATATGTGTAACTTATTTTGCAGAGCCGGACACTATCCTTGTGTTCAAAATCTTCTACGAAGTATTCAGAGGAGGAACCCGCCTTGCAATGCCGAAGACAATTTGCGCGCCGGACTTATCGTCATTGAAGCCTGGTTCAGGGGCTACTGAGGGAGTCCTGGATTAGGGGGTGTCCGGGTAGCCGGACTATAACCTTTGACTGGACTCTTGGACCATGAAGATACAAGATTGAAGACTTCTTCCCGTGTCCAGATGGGACTTTCCTTGGCGTGGAAGGCAAGCTTGGCGATACGGATATGTAGATCTCCTTCCATTGTAACCGACTCTGTGTAACCCTAGCCCTCTCTGGTGTCTATATAAACCGGAGGGTTTTAGTCCATAGGACGAACAACAGTCATACCATAGGCTAGCTTCTAGGGTTTAGCCTCTCTGATCTCTTGGTAGATCTACTGTTGTACTACCCATATCATCAATATTAATCAAGCAGGAGTAGGGTTTTACCTCCATCGAGAGGGCCCGAACCTGGGTAAAAACATTGTGTCCCTTGTCTCCTGTTACCATCCGCCTAGACGCACAGTTCGGGACCCCCTACCCGAGATCCGCCGGTTTTGACACCGACAGGGAGGAAAGTAGAACTTGATGAGGTAATTGTACATGCTCCCTTATTGGAAAGTAGTTCATCACAGAAATCTATTCCTGTGACTCCTACACCAATTAGTGAAGAAGCTAATAATGATGATCATGTAACTTCAGATCAAGTTACTACCGAACCTCGTAGGTCAACCAGAGTGAGATCCACACCAGAGTGGTACGGTAATCCTGTTCTGGAGGTCATGTTATTTGACAATGACGAACCTATGAACTATGAGGAAGCGATGATGAGCCCAGATTCCGCGAAATGGTTTGAGGCCATGAAATCTGAGATGGGATCCATGTATGAGAACAAAGTGTAGACTTTGGTTGACTTCCCCGATGATCGGCAAGCCATAGAAAATAAATGGATCTTCAAGAGGAAGACGAACGTTGATAGTAGTGTTACTATCTACAAAGCTAGAATTGTCGCAAAAGGTTTTGACAAGTTCAAGGAGTTGACTACGATGAGACCTTCTCACTCTTAGCGATGCTTAAGTCTGTCTGAATCATGTTAGCAAATTGCCACATTTTATGAAATCTGGCAAATGGATGTAAAGACTGCATTCCTGAATGGATTTCTGGAAGAAGAGTTGTATATGATGCAACCTGAAGGTTTTATCGATCCAAAGGATGCTAAAAAAATATGCAAGCTCCAGCGATCCATCTATGGACTGGTGCAAGCATCTCGGAGTTGGAATATACGCCTTGATAAGTTGATCAAAGCATATAGTTTTATACAGACTTGCGGTGAAGCCTGTATTTACAAGAAAGTGAGTGGGAGCACTACAACATTTCTGATAAGTATATGTGAATGACATATTGTTGATCGGAAATAATGTATAATTATTCTGCAAAGCATAAAGGAGTGTTTTGAAAGGAGTTTTTCAAAGAAAGACCTCGGTGAAGCTGCTTACATATTGAGCATCAAGATCTATAGAGATAGATCAAGACGCTTGATAAGTTTTTTCAATGAGTGCATACCTTGACAAGATTTTGAAGTAGTTCAAAATGGAACAGTCAAAGAAAGAGTTCTTGCCTGTGTTACAAGGTGTGAAATTGAGTAAGACTCAAAGCCCGA
The DNA here is from genome assembly GCA_032464435.1 of Aegilops umbellulata. Classification (NCBI taxonomy): domain Eukaryota; kingdom Viridiplantae; phylum Streptophyta; class Magnoliopsida; order Poales; family Poaceae; genus Aegilops; species Aegilops umbellulata. The sequence goes on along the minus strand of CP136054.1, from coordinate 113,218,112 downwards.
CCACGGCAGAAGATAGAAAGATAATGAAAGTCATTCCCTATGCCTCAGCCATAGGTTCTACAAAGTATGACATGCTGTGTACCAGATCTATTGTATACCCTACCACTGAGTTTGGCAAGGGAGTACAATAGTGATCTAGGAGTAGATTACTGGACATCGGTCAAAATTATCCTTAGTGGAATAAGGATATGTTTCTCGATTATGGAGGTGACAAAAGATTCATCGTAAAGGGTTACGTCGATGCAAGTTTTGACACTAATCCAGATGACTCTAAGTCTCAATCTGGATACATATTGAAAGTGGGAGCAATTAGCTAGAGTAGCTCCGTGCAGAGCATTGTAGGCATAGAATTTTGCAAAATACATACGGATCTGAATTTGGCAGACCCGTTGACTAAATTTCTCTAACAAGCAAAACATGATCACTCTTTGGGTGCTAATAACATAGCGATGTGAACTAGATTATTGACTCTAGTAAACCCTTTGGGTGTTAGTCACATGGATATGTGAACTAATCACATAAAGATGTGAACTATTAGTGTTAAATCACATGGTGATGTGAACTAGATTATTGACTCTAGTGCAAGTGGGAGACTGAAGGAAATATGCCCTAGAGGCAATAATAAAGTTATTATTTATTTCCTTATTTCATGATAAATGTTTATTATTCATGCTAGAATTGTATTAACCGGAAACATGATACATGTGTGAATACATAGACAAACATAGTGTCACTAGTATGCCTCTACTTGACTAGCTCGTTGATCAAAGATGGTTATGTTTCCTAGCCATAGACATGAGTTGTCATTTAATTAACGGGATCACATCATTAGGAGAATGATGTGATTGACTTGACCCATTCCGTTAGCTTAGCACTCGATCGTTTAGTATGTTGCTATTGCTTTCTTCATGACTTATACATGTTCCTATGACTATGAGATTATGCAACTCCCGTTTACCGGAGGAACACTTTGTGTGCTACCAAATGACACAACGTAACTGGGTGATTATAAAGGTGCTCTACAGGTGTCTCCGAAGGTACTTGTTGGGTTGGCGTATTTCAAGATTAGGATTTGTCACTCCGATTGTCGGAGAGATATCTCTGGGCCCTTTCGGTAATGCACATCACTTAAGCCTTGCAAGCATTGCAACTAATGAGTTAGTTGCGGGATGATGTATTACGGAACGAGTAAAGAGACTTGCCGGTAACGAGATTGAACTAGGTATTGAGATACCGACGATCGAATCTCGGGCAAGTAACATACCGATGACAAAGGGAACAACGTATGTTGTTATACGGTTTGACCGATAAAGATCTTCGTAGAATATGTGGGAGCCATTATGAGCATCCAGGTTCCGCTATTTGTTATTGACCAGAGACGTGTCTCGGTCATGTATACATAGTTCTCGATCCCGTAGGGTCCGCACGCTTAAAGTTTCGATGACAGTTATATTACGAGTTTATAAGTTTTGATGTACCGAAGGAGTTCTGAGTCCCAAATGAGATCAGAGACATGACGAGGAGTCTCGAAATGGTCGAGACATAATGATCGATATATTGGACGACTATATTCGGACATCGGAAAGGTTCCGAGTGATTCGGGTATTTATCGGAGTATCGGAGAGTTACGGGAATTCGCCGGGGAGTATATGGGCCTTATTGGGCCATACGGGAATAGAGGAGAGAGGCCAAAAGGAAGGAGGCGCGCGCCCCCCCTCGGTCCGAATTGGACAAGGGGTGCAGCCCCCTTTTCCTTCTTCCTCTCCCCCTCTTTCCTTCTCTCCTACTCCAACAAGGAAAGGAGGAGTCCTACTCCCGGTAGGAGTAGGACTCCCCCCCTTGGTGCGCCCTCCTCCTAGGCCGGCCGCCTCCCCCCTTGCTCCTTTATATACGGGGGCAAGGGGCACCCCATAGACACAACAATTGATCATTTGATCTTTTAGCCGTGTGCGGTGCCCCCCTCCACCATAGTCCACCTCGATAATACTGTAGCGGTGCTTAGGCGAAGCCCTCCGTTGGTAGAACATCAACATCGTCACCATGCCGTTCTGCTGACGAAACTCTCCCTCAACACTAGGCTGGATCGGAGTTCAAGGGACGTCATCGGGCTGAACGTGTGCTGAACTCGGAGGTGTCGTGCATTCGGTACTTGATTGGTCGGATCGTGAAGATGTACGACTACATCAACCGTGTTGTGCTAACGCTTCCGCTTTCGGTCTACGAGGGTACGTGGACAACACTCTCCCCTCTCGTTGCTATGCATCACCATGATCTTGCGTGTGCGTAGGAATTTTTTTGAGATTACTACGTTCCCCAACACTCTTCGCCGAACTAGGGCACCTATACAATTTACCATTGTATTGGGTGTGTTGGGGACACAAGAGACTCTTTGTTATTTGGTTGCAGGGTCGCTTGAGAGAGACCATCTTCATCCTACGCCTCCCACAGATTGATAAACCTTAGGTCATCCACTTGAGGGAAATTTGCTACTGTCCTACAAACCTCTGCACTTGGAGGCCCAACAACGTCTACAAGAAGAATGTTGTGTAGTAGACATCAAGCTCTTTTCTGGCGCCGTTGCCGGGGAGGTGAGTGCTTGAAGGTATATCTTTAGATCTTGCAATCGAATCTTTTTGTTTCTTGTTTTAGCACTAGTTTAGTTTATAAAAGAAAACTACAAAAAAATGGAATTGAGTTTACCTCACACGCTTCATCTTTTTAATATCTTTCGTGAGTATGATGGAAAGGAAAATTGTGCCAAAGTGTTAGAAGAAGAATGCATTAAAATATTTGGCACTAAATCTTTGAATGATGAACATGATTGCAATGTTGTTAGTATGAATTCCTTGAATATCCATGATGCTAATGATATGCAAAGCGACAAGCTTGGGGAAGCTATGTTTGATAAAGATGATATTTTTTGTCCCCCAAGCTTTGATGAGAAAATTTACTATGATGAAAGCATGCCTCCTATCTATGATGATTATTGTGATGATTTGTATGCTATTAAGAATAATTATAACCATGAACATTGTCATCTTGATCTTAATTTTCAATCACATGATAGCTATTTTGTTGAGTTTGTTCCCACTATTATTCATGAGAAGAGTTTTTCTTATGTGGAGAGTAGTAAAAATTCTATGCTTGTAGATCATGAAAAGAATGCTTTAGGTGCTGGTTATATTGTTGAATTCATTCATGATGATACTGAAAATTATTATGAGGGAGGAGTCTATGCTTGTAGGAATTGCAATAATATCAAGTTTCCTCTCTATGTGCTTAAAGTTTTAAAGTTATGCTTCTTTTACCTTCCTATGCTAGTTGATTATTGTTCCCATAAGTTGTTTTCTCACAAAATCCCTATGCATAGGAAGTGGGTTAGACTTAAAAGTTCTAGTCATATTCTTCATGATGCTCTCTTTATGTTTCAATTCCTACCTTTTATTTGAGCATCATTGAAATCATCATGCCTAGCTAGGGGCGTTAAACGACAGCGCTTGTTGGGAGGCAACCCAATTTTATTTTAGTTTCTTGCTTTTTGCTTCTGTTTAGGAATAAATAAACCATCTAGCTTCTGTTAAGATGTGGTTTTTTGTTTTCATTAGTGTTTGTGCCAAGTAGAACCTTTGGCAAGACTTGGGTGAAGTCTTTATGATCATGCTGTAAAAAACAGAAACTTTAGCGCTCACAAGATTAGCTAAATTTTTTTTACTGGAGAGTGCTATTTAGTTAATTATTTTTTAAGATGATTACTAGACAAATTCCTCAGGTCCACCAATTTATTTTCGAATTTTTGGAGTTCCAGAAGTTTGCATTAGTTACAGATTACTACAGACTGTTCTGTTTTTGACATATTCTGTTTTCTATGTGTTGTTTGCTTATTCTGATGAATCTATGGTCAGTAAAATAGTTTATAAACCATAGATAAGTTGGAATACAGTAGGTTTAACACCAATGTAAATAAATAATGAGTTCATTACAGTACCATGAAGTGGTGTTTTGTTTTCTTTCGCTAACGGAGCTTACGAGTTTTCTGTTAAGTTTTGTGTTGTGAAGTTTTCAAGGTTTGGGTAAAGATTTGATGGACTATGGAATAAGGAGTGGCAAGAGCCTAAGCTTGGGGATGCCCAAGGAACCCCGAGGTAATATTCAAGGATAACCAAGCGTCTAAGCTTGGGGATGCCCCGGAAGGCATCCCCTCTTTCGTCTTCGTTCATCGTTAACTTTACTCGGAGCTATATTTTTATTCACCACATGATATGTGTTTTGCTTGGAGCGTCATTTTATTTTCTTTTGTTTTGCTTGCTGTTTGAATAAAGTACCAAGATCTGAAATTCTTAAATGTTAGAGAGTCTTCACATAGTTGCTTAATTATTTAACTACTCATTGATCTTCACTTATATCTTTCGGAGTAGTTTGTTGCTCTAGTGCTTCACTTATATCTTTTAGAGCACGCTGGTGGTTTTATTTTGAAGAAATATATGAACTCTCATGCTTCACTTTGATTATTTTGAGAGTCTTAAATAGCATGGTAATTTTCTTAAATAATCATAATATGCAAAGCATACAAGATTTGTAAGAATTCTTATGAGTGTGTTGAATACTAAGAAAAGTTTGATGCTTGATAATTGTTTTGAGATATGAAGATGGTGATATTAGAGTCATGCTAGTTGAGTAGTTGTGAAGTTGAGAAATACTTGTGTTAAAGTTTGTGATTCCCGTAGCATGCATGTATGGTGAACCGTTATGTGATGAAGTTGGAGCATGATTTATTTATTGATTGTCTTCCTTATGAGTGGCGGTCGGGGACGAGCGATGGTCTTTTCCTACCAATCTATCCCCCTAGGAGCATGCGCGTAATACTTTGCTTTGATAACTTGTAGATTTTTGCAATAAGTATATGAGTTCTTTATGACTAATGTCGAGTCCATGGATTATACGCACTTTCCTTCCTTCCACCATTGCTAGCCTCTCTAATACCGCGCACTTTTCGCCCGTATCATACACCCACCATATACCTTCCTCAAAACAGCCACCATACCTACCTATCGTTGATTTCCATAGCCTTTCCGAGATATATTGCCATGCAACTTTCCACCGTTCCGTTTATTATGACACGCTCCATCATTGTCATATTGCTAGCATGATCATGTAGTTGACATCGTATTTGTGGCAAAGCCACCATTCATAATTCTTTCATACATGTCACTCTTGATTCTCCATGAACTTAACTAGATGCATGCTGGATAGCGGTCAATGTGTGGAGTAATAGTAGTAGATGCAGGTAGGAGTCGGTCTACTAATCTTGGACGTGATGCCTATGTAATGATCATTGCCTGGATATCGTCATGATTATTTGAAGTTCTATCAATTGGCCAACAGTAACTTGTTCACCCACCGTTTGCTATTTTTCTCGAGAGAAGCCACTAGTGAAACCTATGGGCCCCGGTTCTCTTTCTCATATATTTGTCTTTGCGATCTACGTTTCCTTTGCATTTATTTTCAGATCTACTAAACCAAAAATACAAAAATAGCGCGCTGCATTTTATTCTTATTTATTTTATTTGGCGTTCGATCTATCAATCTACTACAATTTATCTCACGTCCGTTTTCCTATCTTGAGGCGCCGTTACCTGAAAGGGATTGACAACCCGTTTAACACGTCGGGTTGCGAGTAGTTGTAATTTGTGTGCAGGTGATGTTTACGTTGTGTTGCTTGGTACTCCTACTGGTTCGATAACCTTGGTCTCATCACTGAGGGAAATAGCTACCGTCGTTGTGCTGCACATCCCTTCCTCTTTGGAGAAATACCGACGTAGTTCTAGAAGACATCAGATCCCTATGACAGAAGGGGAACCTGTCGGATCTCGGGTTCCGGCAAAACCCTCAAGGTTCGAACACTGGGGTGTGCACAAAGATCTCCCCCTACCGAATCACGCCCTCAGCCTCATCGGGATCTCTAAGCTTAGCTCGACGAACTCGCAACACAAGAGACACAAGATTTATACTGGTTCGGGCCACTGTTGTGGTGTAATACCCTACTCCAGTGTGGTGTGGTGGATTGCCTCTTGGGCTAAGGATGAACAGTACAAGGGGAAGAACAACCTCCCGAGGGGAGGTGTTCTTGTTCTTGGTGGGTGTGAGGATGGCTTGGACCTAGTCCAAGATGAGATGGCCGAGGCTCAGTTGAGACGACTTGCCTCCTACGGTGGTTGCTAATCCTATTTATAGAGGCCCTGGTCCTCTCCCCAAATATTGAGCGGGAAGGGAGCCAACGACGACCAATTTGAAAGGGGACAACTAGTACAAGCTATCCTGACTAAAGGTGGTCTTCGCCTGCCAAAGGCTCTGGTGGTGACGCCAGCTTGGGCTCCACGATGACCTCCGTTCTGCTGCCCTGCTGGTCTTGGTCTCGTTGCACCGATATGGAAACCTTTGCTTGACTCCTCAGTACTTGTGACGCCTTCGATTCAATCGTACACTAATCATACACGCAAATGTGTATGATCAAGATCAAGGACTCACGGGAAGATATCACAACACAACTCTAGACACAAATTAAAATAATACAAGCTTTATATTACAAGCCAGGGGCCTCGTGGGCTCGAATACATAAGCTTGAATACACAAGAGTCAGCGGAAGCAGCAATATCTGAGTACAGACATAAGTTAAACAAGTTTGCCTTAAGAAGGCCAGCACAAAAGCATCTACGATCGAAAAGGCAAGGCCTCCTGCCTGGGAGCCTCCTAACTACTCCTGGTCGTCAGCGGTCTTCACGTAGTAGTAGGCATCGGCGGTGGCAGCTGGCTCCTGGGCTCCGACATCTGGTTGCATCAACCGGAAAGAAGAAGAAAGGGGGAAAAGGGGGAGCAAAGCAACCATGAGAACTCATCCAAAGTACTTGCAAGCAAGGATCTACACTACATATGCATCGGTATCAATGAAATGGTCTGTATCTGTGGATTGGACTGCAGAATGCGAAAAGAGAAGGGGAAAGCCTAGCCTATCGAAGACTAGCATCTTCAAGCAGCTCCAAGCATTTTGCAGCATCAGAAGAGATAAGAGTAGCATAAAGTAAAGTAGTAGTAGTAGTAGTATTGTTCTCAACCTCGTCCAGAGATCCTTTCTCGACTCCCCGCGAGAAAGCAATCCCAAATCCATACTATCCATTTCTCATCACAATCCAATTCTCATCACAAGTATCCAGTTCTGGTGGTATCGATCGGGATACAACTCCAAGTGTCTGTTACCGTAGGACAGGCTATCGATAGATGTTTTCTTCCCTGCAGGGGTGCACCAACCTACCCACCACACTCGATTAACTCCGGTCAGACACACTTTCCTGGGTCATGCCCGACCTCGGCCAAACAATACGCCGCAACCCGACCTAGGCTTAATAGAGAGGTCAGCACGCCGGACAAAACCTATGCCCCCAGGGGTCATGGGCCATCTCCCTGAGAACTCTTGCACGTTGCGTACGCGGCCAGTGAGCAGACCTAGCTATCTCCTTCAACAATGCAGGTGCTTACACAGTCCAACCCGGCGTGCGCCGCTCAGCCGCTGACGTCTATTAAGCTTCGGCTGATGCATACGACAAAGAACGCCCATACTATGCCCACATGATGGTTAGTGCTATCAGGCCAGAGGCCCCTCGGATCAAATATCCAAATCGTAGTGGATTAGGAATGCGCGGTAACAAGCAGAGACTCACAAAAGATGTGACCCCGTTGCCCCGTCTCGAGGACTTGCGGCAAGGGCTAGGAATGCCCGGCCACGCCTCGTAATTATCTCGCGGGCACCCTCCAGGTCAACCCGACTCCACATCACTTGCAATTAAGCTCGCGTGGGTACCCCTCAGGGCCGACCCGTCTTTCCAAGTAACAGAGGTAAAGTCCAAGTATCCGTGTGTCCAAACATCAAGTGGAAAACCCGAGGAATCACCCCCGGTGAATTCCACTCGATGTAATCATCAAGGTGAACGTAAGAGGAACCACCCCCGAAGTTCACACTTGAGGGGTTGCACGACAGGGTCGTATCGGAGTTGGTTAAGGCGGAATCACCCTCGATGACCACGACCGAATAGCTACACTACAGGGTTAACATCAGAAGTGTTGTAGAGGTCTCACCCTCGGCACTCAATAGTAACCCAGTAGTGTCGAGCAACTAAGGCGAAAGTGATGTGCGGTGCCGGGGCCTGGTCTTCAATCCCGTTGATCGGATCTTCAATGATGAAGCAGGGGCAACAAGGACAAGGTGTGGGTCACTGATGGATCATTAACCAACCTATACTAAGCAGTTTAGGATAAGCAGGTAGGTAACAATAAGCATGTTACAAAAACAGGCTATGCATCAGAATAGGACCAAACAATAACAGTAGCAAAATCTAATGCAGTCATGAGAGAATGGAATGGGCGATATCGGGATGATCAAGGGGGGGGGGGGGGCTTGCCTGGAAGCTCTGCTGAAAGAGAGGAAGGGTCTTCGGAGACGTAGTCGATCACAAGGGCAACATCGGTTTTGGGGTCTACTAGAGAGAAGAGGGGAAAGAAACAATAAATATAAAGCAAACAAAGCATCATAAGGCATAACAAGGTAATACGACGTGCCAGGGGTGATCTAACGCAGGGATAGGTGATACCGGCGAAGGGGGGAAACATCCGGGAAAGTATCCCCAGTGTTTAGCATTTTCGGACAGGCGAACGGAAGGGGGATTGTTGCATGTTTGCTATGCTAGGGATGTGTGGCGGACGAACGGATTGCGTATTTGGATTCGTCTCGTCCTTCTGAGCAACTTTCATGTACAAAGTTTTTTCATCCGAGTTGCAGATACTTTTCTATGATTTCTTTAAGTTTTATCAATATTATAGATTTTCTAAATTACTTTTAATTCGAATTGACCAAGTCAATTTGACTAGTTAAAAGGAGAGGTGTGGCCTATATGTAAGTGTCACAGGGTCAATTTAATTAGTCTAAAGTAATTTAAACTAGTGGGGCCACATGTCATCTGCACATTAGGCTTTTTATTCCACTAATCTAATCCTAAACTAATCTATCTATAATTAATTAAGCAGGCCAGAGGCACAGTCGGGTGTGCACCTTGTGCACACACACACGGCCATGCCCAAGCATCAGCAGCAGCCGGATGCAGCAACTAGCGGCAGTGGTAAGCAGAGCAGCAAAAGCCGAAGCATCAAGCAGCGGCCAAGCAGCACAACAGTGCAAGAGCAGCAGGCAGAGGGCGAGCAGCACCGGCGGCAAAGCAGCCGCGACAGGTAGCCGCAACGCAACAGCAACAGACAGCGGCAGCGCCGGCAGTACGCAGAGCAAGCAGCAGCAGCAGGTGCAGGTGTGCACGCGCGGGGCTTGCGAGCGCGCGTGTGGGCAGCTCAGATTGTGGCCGGGATAGGCAGGGGGAGGGCGAGCGCAAGCTCCGTCCATGTCGGCCGAAGTGCGGGGCAGCTAAACGGCGACAGATCGAGGGGGCGAGCAGGGGGAGAGGGCAGAGGAGCTCACGGTGAACTCGGGGACGTGGTCGGGGTGGACGGAGGTGGACCGGAGCGGCGGCAATCGACACCGGACGCCGGTGATGTACGCATTGAAGGTGAGGTCGATGGCGAGTGTACGGTTCGTCCTTGCTCGATTCAGTGCTCGGTGTAGACGAAGTAGACCGCGACGGTTCTCCTGGACATCTTGGCGCGCCGAGGGGAGGCCGGTGGCCGCGGGATTGACGTGGCGATGGCGCCGTGGCCGTGGCGGGGAAGACGACCATATGGCGAGGTTGTGGAGGGCTTCAGCTCGAACCGGAGGTTGTAGGAGATGTAGACGAGGCCGACGACGCTCTAGAGGATATCCTCGCGGGTCGGGGACGGCTTCAGCCATGGGAACGGTGGTGGCGCGTCGACGGCAGCTCGGGCACGAGGTCCAGAGGAGAAGCGCGAGAGGGAGAGGGGAAAATATCAGTGGCTAGTGTTTCGGGGGTCGAGGGGGGGTCTTGTAGCCGGGGGCATGGGGTGGATGGTCGCCACGCACGGCCATCGCCGGCGGATGGCTGCCACGCCTCCCCCGTCTCCTGTAGCGAGAGAGAGAGGACGAGTGGGGGTGGCTGGGCCGGTTTTAGCTTAATGGGCCAAGGGTCCAGTAGTTTAGGCTCCCTTTTTTTGTTTTCTCTTAGTTTCTCTCGTTTCTAGTTCTTTCTGCTAACAGTTGAATTTTGTTAAATATGAAAATTGTCGCATAAATATATTGCAATACAACAGAGCTCCACAAAATGTTTTAGGCCATATGGGAAGGTCTAATATCTTTTTATTTTTGAAAAGGCCAATTTAATTATTGTTGGACCACTTCAAATATTTCTAGGGGCATCTGGGAATCCGAAAGAGGTTGGTTCCAACATGACAAATAACCAGAGATTATTTTCCGCACTTTGAACATTTTAGATTTTACGTTTGAAAACTTTTATTTTTTTACTTTAATTTAAAATTTGAATTTGGAATGCGATTTGGATCAAGTGAAGATTAGCAACAGTAATGTGATGACATGGCACCTTTAACAGGGGATTACTGTAGCATGACACTGGGGGTGTTACAAATCTCCTCCACTACAAGAAATCTCATCCCGAGATTTAAGTAGGGAAGTAAAGAGTAACTTTAGGAGAACTGACCCTTATAGGGTTAATAATCTGGTGAACAATTCAGGGAATGAGGCAGAAGTATCTCTTGAGTTGAAACTTAATAAAACACCTCGCTTGCGCTTGCCTCCTTAGCACCAAAGAGGAAGCAAGGACACTATGCGCGCTGGCGCCCGCCTAGCCTTGGTCGTCATGGCTTGCATCATTGGAACCTCGCGAGGTTTGCCTTGCCTTGATCTCTCCGCCCCTCGCGAGCCAGCCTGGTGAGGCCGCTCCCGAGGAGGTCTTGTGTCGTCCGCCTCGCAAGGCTTGGCCCCTCGCGAGGGTCTCGAATGCTTGTTGGTGAAGATGGGCCGTACGGGCCCGCTCGCAGAGCCACGCCGTGGGCCGCAGGCAGGCAAGTCTGGGGACCCCCGTTCCCAGAACGACGCCAGTAGCCCCCGGGACCAAGGCGCGCTCGGATTTGGCTTCGAGGCGAAGCCAAAGGGCAAGTGCGGAGCGCTGCGGGCCTCAACAGCCTGCGGCCTTGGTCGACGCGTGGCGGTTGATTGGACGTGGGCGTCTCCGCTTCCCCACGCTGCCTCGGCAACTGCCCGACTTGACGAGTCCCTGCTGCATGCAAGGAAAAACCATCATTACCTGTGATCATGGAGGGCGCTGGTTAGCCTTCTCCTGCTATAAATGGGGTGGGTGGCAGAGCCCCCGTCGCAAATCTCTTCCCATTCCGCTCGCTTCTCCCCCTTTGCTCCATTGCCAGTAGCGACACCAATGGCGCCGTTGAAGAGGTTCTCCACCGCGGAGTAGGGGAAGGCCCCCCGCGAGGGGCCCGACTCTCCGGTGCCCAAGCGTGGACACGGCCGTCCCCGCAAACACACCGCGACCCCCGCTATAGCTCCCCGCAGCTGCGGCGGTGCCGCTTCGTGTGGTAGGGTTTGCTCCGGTCGTGGAAGCCCTTTTGATGAAGGGAGACGTGCCGTGGTCGCGCGGCCTCCCCGGTCGTGCTTCCACTCGGTGGAGGTGCTGCCGGAGTTCGTCGTCTGGTCGGAGAACTCGGCTGGCAACTGGCTTCAGCTCCTACGCTTCTTCGCCGACGAGCTGCCGGCCTCAGGCCTAGGCAGGCTCTGGCTGCAGGCGGACGGCTGCTGCAGTAGAGCTTCCTGGGTCGCGGTTGAGGTCTCCATCACAGGAAACATAGCCCTGGCCCACGGTTGGCAGAATTTTGCCCGCGCCGCGGCCTGGACAGGCGGTGCACCCTCCATTTCAAGTATGACGGTGACGCGACCCTCTACGTGAGGGTGTTTGGGGAAGATGGTCGCCGCGCCGGGTGCTGCCTCGAGGGCAACAACGGCGAGGAGGTTCTCGGCCTTAGCGATGGTCGTGACGAGGATGAGGACGAACTCGCCCTTGGTGCCGACCACACCTCGTCCAGCTACGACGGCTCTTCCCCCGGCGACAGCTCCAGCAGCGGTGGTTACGACCAGCAGCCACGCCACCGCGCCCGCTTTGAAGGCGCCAGCGGGTCATCTCGTCGCCGCGCCTCCGTGAAGCGCAAGGAGGGGTCTGGCTGAGCTCGGGACGGCGCCAAGAGCCCACCCTCGCGGACTGCTGTAGGGGCACGCGCCGCTTTTATTTCATTCTTCCCTTCCTTCCTGTATTAAGAAAGAAACCAATATGGGTCCCAGAGGGGCGTGCAACAAACTATGATTTCTCAATTATTATGCTATGTTTATCGTTCCTGTGGTGTGTCGTAACATCATCGTTTTATGTAGAGATAACTTAGCTTGACCTGCTCGGAGTAGTCTCCTCCTTACGAGGCGCTTGCTTCCTGGTGCCTGTCGAGGCCTCCTTGGCCTGGTAGGGGCTTAGGAATTGCAAAAAATTCGTTAGGAGGCTTATCGTTCACCCGAGCCTTGGTGACAGGCGCCGCTGGCCTTGACCCAGTGCTTCATATCGCGGTACCCGAAGGGCACAGATTAGGAGAGGTGCGCCAGCTTGTGGGCTCGAACGAGGGTGCCTCGCGAAAAGCAGACAAAAGGCAAAAAGAGGAAGAACGCTCATGAGGGCACCTGTCCAGCCCCCTCGCGAGGTATGCGAGAGAGAGTACAGGCTAAACTGAAGATGGAAACAGAGGCAAAAGGCGATGGAACCAAATCAGCGAAGAATACCAGAAGCAAACTTCAATTAAAAGAGGGGGAGCCAACTACGGAAAGCAAATGAAGAGCCGCGTCCGGCACATAGTCTAGTATTCAAGTCTTCTCTCCAACACGGAGCTAAGTGCTGCCACTAGGACGTGGGAGGGAGCCCCCGAGGCCCGAGGGCGGCACTCCTGAGACTCCGGGGTGTGTACAACCCCACTCATTATTATGTGAGAGTGTCACGAGTGGAGACCTTCACAGGCACTGGGCCTTCTTCACAGGCACTGGGCCTTTCTTCATGGGTAGAACTTCCGGAGGTGGTGGATGTTCCAGGCGTTCTGGATGGGTACCCCGTCCTGTGTCTCCAGGCACGCGACACCAGGCCTGGAGACATGGACGACCTTGAACGGGCCCTCCCACATGGGTGAGAGCTTATGCAGCCCTTCCCTGGAGAGCACCCGCCTTAGGACGAGGTCACCCACCTCGAGCGTCCTGGAGCGGACGCTGCGACAGTGGTACCGCCGCAGCGCCTGCTGGTATCTTGCCACCCGTAGTGCAGCTTCGCGGCGGAGTTCCTCCCCCAGCACGAGGTCCATCCCCCGCGTGGCGTCCTGCTACGTCTCATCGAACGCCTGGACCCATGCGGAGCGATGCTTGACCTCGTGAGAGAGGACCTCTTTTGCTCCGTAGATGAGGAAGAACGGGGTCTCACCCGTTGGCTTGGTGGAGGTGGTGTGGATGGACCACAGCACGGACTGCAGCTCGTCGTGCCAGCCCCTGCCGCAGGCTTCGAGCTTGTTCTTGAAGGCCCTGGTCTTGAGGCCTCTCAGGACCTCCGCGTTGGCGCGTTCAGCTTGACCATTGCTCCGAGGGTGCGCCCCTGAAGCGTAGGAAATCTGCGTTCCAAGGTTAGTGCAGTATGTTTTGAAGAGATTACTGGTGAACTGCGAGCCATTATCGGTGATGATGCGGTTGGGGACCCCAAAACAGCTCACGAGACCCTTGATGAACTTGACCGCGGAGCCGGATGGGATGGTGCGGACGGCTTCCACCTCCGCCGACTTGGTGAACTTGTCGATGGCAATGTAGAGGTATCAGTAGCCCCCAGGGCCCGAGGGAACGGGCCCAGGATGTCCAGTCCCCAGACTGCGCACGGCCACGAGAGTGGAATGGTCTGGAGGCCCTGAGCTGGCTGATGAATTTGCTTGGCGTGGAATTGGCAGGCCTCATAGGACCTCACCAGCTCAGCTGCATCATTGAGCGCCGTAGGCCAGTAGAATCCGTTGTGGAATGCCTTGCCGGCGAGGGTTCGTGACGACGAGTGGCGGTGCCCGCAGTCCCCGCCGTGTATGTCGGCTAGCAGCTCCTTCCCCTGTTCCCTGGAGATGCAATGCAGTGAAACGTCATTTGGACGCTTCCTGTATAACTCACCGTCCTGGATGCAGTATGCCGTGGCTTGCCGGGCCACACGCTCCGCGTCCTCCTCCTTCTCCGGCAGCGCCCTTGCATCAGGTATTCCTTGAATTCCTTGGTCCAGCATCCCTCCTAGGGCTCGAGCGCCAAGAGTAGGCACGCTCCCGAAGTCGGGCCATAGGCTGGGGCTCCCGTGGCAGGTGGCTGTAGGAGCTCCTCCCGAGGCTGCGGTGTCCTTGAAAGCGGTGGTGTCGCTGATGGCTTGAATAGCCGCTCCTCGAAGACGCCAGGCTCGTGGGGATGTCGCTTGGATGCCCTTCTGGCGATGTCGTCAGCTTCCTTGTTGGTGCCACGGGGCACGTGCTGCAACTCCAGGCCCAGGAACTGCTTCTCCATCTTGCGCACCTCCGCGAGGTATATGTGCCTCCATGTGTTCGTCCTTCGGCTCGTATACCTTGTTGGAGAAGTTGACGAGGAGCTGCGAGTCACCCCTGATGGTGAGACGCTTCACCCCCAATGCCGCTGCAGTCTTCAGGCCGGCTATGAGGTCTTCGTACTCTGCAATGTTTATGGAGACCTTCTCGCCCTGCTGGAAGCAGAGCTGCACGGTGTAGTAGAGCTTGTCCTGAGTGGGCGAGATGAGCACTCCTCCAGACCCCGCGCCCTGGCGCGCGAAGGCACCATTGAAATACATGACCCAACCGTTGGGCGCCTCACTTACCGGCGAGAGGGACCGATCCTCACCTATTTCAAGCGCCAGGGCGTCCGTCCATTCTACCACGAAATTGGCGAGCGCGGCTCCCTTGATGACCCTGGTGGTGCTGAACTCCAACTGGAATGCCTGCAGCTCGATGTTCCACTCGGCGACCCTCCCGGCGGAGTTGGGGCTCCTGAGCATCCTCTCCAGTGGGTAGGCCGAGATGACCTTGATGGGGTGGACTTGAAACTAGTGCTGCAGCTTACGTGAGGCCACCATGAGCGCGAGTAAGAGCTTCTGAGGCATGGGGTACCGTGCTCTTGCATCCCGCAACACCGTGCTGACGAAGTACACCGGGTGCTCGACGAGGGCTGGTGCGCTGATGAGGCTTGTGCCTTCTGGAAGTTGGGGTGCCTCCTAAGGTGGTGGAGCCCCCAACGCTTGATCGCTGGTCGGGGTCTCTGCGGGCTCGGGGGCATCGTCCTGCTGAGCTTGATCCTTTGCTGTCGCTGCTATGACCCTTGCGGCGCCCTCCTGGTCTTGCGTCGTCTCTGCTGGGGGCGTAGCTCAGCATGATGCGCCCTTGGCTTGGTGTTCCTCCCGAACCGCCACTAGAGCCGCGCTGGCGGAGTAGGGAGTGACGGCAAGATAAAGCACAAGGGGCTCGAGAGGTCGTGGCGCCACCATCACTAGAGGGCTGGTCAGGTATCTCTTGAGGTCTTGAAATGCTCGGTCGGCCTCCGTGGTCCACTAGAACGGGCCCTTCTTCTTCATTGGCTTGAAGAAGGGTAGGGCACGCTCTCCAGCTTAGGAATGAAGCGTCCCAACGCAGTCACCCATCCAACAAGCTTCTGCATTTCCTTGAGGGTTTGCGGTGGACTCATGTCTTCAATGGCCTTGACCTTCTCTGGGTTTGCCTCGATCCCCCTGTGGGACACAAGGAAGCCCAACAGCTTGCCGGAAGGGATGCCCAACACACACTTCTCCGATTTGAGCCGTAAGTTTACCTGGCGGAGGCTTTCGAAGGTCTCCTCCAAGTCTTGGATCAAGGTCCTCGCCTCCCGAGACTTCACCATGATGTCATCGACGTAGGCTTCAGCGTTTCCCCCCGAGCTGCCGACCCAAGGCGATGGGCATGAGCCACTGGAAGGTTGCACCTGCGTTGCGCAGCCCGAAAGGCATGCAAGTGTAGCAGTACACCCCACACGGGGTCAGGAAGGCTGTCTTCTCCACATCTTCTACCACCATCTTGATCTGGTGATATCCTGAGAATGCATCCAGGAAGCACAACAAATTGCACTCGGTGGTGGAGTCGACGATCTGGTCGATGCATGGAAGCGGGAACGGATCTTGGGGGCAGGCCTTGTTGAGGTTGGTGAAGTCGATGCACATTCGCTCCTTCCCGCCTTTCTTGGGCACGACGACGGGGTTCGCCAGCCACTCAGGGTACCGAACCTCGCGAATGACACACGCAACCTCCAACTTGCGGGTCTCTTGGACGATGAAAGCTTGCTTCTCCGTGGATTGCTGCCTCGCCCTCTGCTTTACGGGGCGTACGTTGGGGCACACCTTCAGGTGGTGCGCTATCACCCCTCTTGGGACCCCTACCAGCTGGTCGGGCTCCCAAGCGAACACTTCCTTGTTTGCGCGCAAGAACTTCACCAGCGCCTCCTCCTGACCAGGCTCGAGGTTGGCGCCTATGGTAAAGGTTGCCCCCGAGGACCCGTCCTCTTCGACTGGCACTTGCTTGGTTTCTGCCTTGTCTTGAGTGAACAAATGCTTCTTCTTGGTTGGTGCGGCTCCCTTGGCATTGGAGGTGTCCGCGTCGGTGGGCTGCGCCATCGCGGTGGTCTTGAGGGCAAGCTTGAGCGCCATCAAGGCTTCCTTGGTGTCCCCAACCACTATGAGGACACCCTTGCTCCCAGGCATCTTCATGAGGTTGTAGGCTGGATGGGTCACCGCCATGAACTGAGCCAGGGCCGGGTACCCGAGGATGGCGTTGTACGGGAGGCCGATGTGGGCGATGTCAAAGTCGACCAGCTCGGTGCGGTAGTTGTCGCGCGTGCCGAAGGTTACGGGGAGGCCACCCCAGGGAGTGGGCGGAGTCTCCACCAACCCCTGAGAAAGGCTTTCTAGGGCGGAGCCGCTCGAGCGGTACGTGAAGAAGGCTGAAGGCCTTGACTGAGAGCACGTTGAGGCTGGCACCGCCGTTGATGAGTGCTACCTCTTGAGCACTGCGTTGGTTTTCCCTTGAAGAGGAAAGGGTGATGCAGCAAATTAGCGTAAGTATTTCCCTTAGTTTTTGAGAACCAAGGTATCAATCCAGTAGGAGGCTACGCGCGAGTCCCTCGCACCTACACAAAACAAATAAATCCTCGCAACCAACGCGATAAGGGGTTGTCAATCCCTACAAGGTCACTTACGAGAGTGAGATCTGATAGATATGATAAGATAATATTTTTGTTATTTTTATGATAAATATGCAAAGTAAAATAAAAGTCAATGAAAATAGCTAAGTGTTGGAAGATTAATATGATGGAAAATAGACCCGGGGGCCATAGGTTTCACTAGTGGCTTCTCTCAAGAGCATAAGTATTTTACGGTGGGTGAACGAATTACTGTTGAGCAATTGATAGAATTGAGCATAGTTATGAGAATATCTAGGTATGATCATGTATATAGGCATCACGTCCGAGACAAGTAGACCGACTCCTGCCTGCATCTACTACTATTACTCCACACATCGACCGCTATCCAACATGCATCTAGAGTATTAAGTTCATAAGAACAGAGTAATGCTTTAAGCAAGTTGACATGATGTAGAGGGATAAATTCATGCAATATGATAAAAAAAACCATCTTCTTATCCTCGATGGCAACAATACAATACGTGCCTTGCTGCCCCTACTGTCACTGGGAAAGGACACCGCAAGATTGAACCCAAAGCTAAGCACTTCTCCCATTGCAAGAAAGATCAATCTAGTAGGCCAAACCAAACTGATAATTCGAAGAGACTTGCAAAGATAACCAATCATACATAAAAGAATTCAGAAGACTCAAATATTGTTCATAGATAAACTTGATCATAAACCCACAACTCATCGGTCTCAACAAACACACCGCAAAAGAAGATTACATCGAATAGATCTCCACGAGAGAGGGGGAGAACATTGTATTGAGATCCAAAAAGAGAGAAGAAGCCATCTAGCTAATAACTATGGACCCGAAGGTCTGAGGTAAACTACTCACACATCATCGGAGAGGCTATGGTGTTGATGTAGAAACCCTCCGTGATCGATGCCCCCTCTGGCGGAGCTCTGGAACAGGCCCCAAGATGTGATCTCGTGGGTACAGAAGGTTGCGGCGGTGGAATTAGGTTTTTGGCTCCCGTTCTGATCGTTTGGGGGTACGTAGGCATATATAGGAGGAAGGAGTACGTCGGTGGAGAAACAAGGGGCCCACAAGGGTGGAGGGTGCGCCTGGGGGGGGGGGGGGTAGGCGCGCCCCCTACACTACAAAAAAAATACACTTCCGTGATGATACGTGTTTGTCACAGTAGGTCGCGTTTTTTGTCATGCATGTACATCCATGACGATTTTATGACAGAATCAAGATAGTCATACCTTTGCTGTCGTAGAAGTGTTCTATGACATTACCAAAATTATCATCATGGAAGTGTCCACTTCCATGACAATAAATCGCGCGTCACAGAAGTGCTTTCGTCAAGGGTGACCGACACGTGGCATCCACCATAACGGAACGCGGTTAAGCTATCGGGTCGGGTTTTGGATCCGATAACCCGTTAACAGCCCCGACCAATGGGGATTTTCCACGTGTAAAATCATCATTGGCTAGAGGAAACACGTGTCGGCTCATCGTCGGGACAGATGTCATCCACTCACTGGACAGAAGGCGCCTATGATACGTCGACACGTGGCATGGCCCAACAAGTTTAAATGTCCCGCCCAACTAAAGGCCCACAAGATTTTGTGGACCATAATGGGCCGGCCCAGCTAAAGGACCATGAGATTTTGCGGACCATAATGGGCTGGCCCAGCTAAAGGCCCACAAGATTTTGCGGGCCATAATGGGCCGGCCCAGGTAAAGGCCCACAAGATTTTTGTGTGCCGTAATGGGCCGGCCCAGGTAAAGGCCCACAAGATTCTTGTGGATCATAATGGGCCGGCCCAGCTAAAGGCCCATGAGATTTCACCGACATTAATGGGCCAGCCCAGCTGTAGGCCCACAAGATTTTGAGGACCCTAGTAGGCCGACCCATTAACTGCCTGCCATGTTTTGGGCCAAATGCCGACCCATATTTGATCCAGTCCATTAATGGCCTGCCACGCTCCGGGCCTAATAGTGGCCCATATGAGATCCGGCCCGTTAAAGGCCTACCATGTTCTGGGCCCCCAGATCAGGTCCGGCCCTTTAAGAGATTTTGGGCCTAATTATGGCCCATATCAGATTCGGCCCGTCAACTGGACACTATGCTTTTGGGCCACTTGCTAAAGTCCCACTTAGTAATTCGGCCTGATATTAGTTTTGGCCTGTTAAGGGCCCTTTAACATTTCGGCCCTATATTAATTTCAGCCTGTTAAAAGCCCGTCATATAGTTGGGCCTAACTACGGCCCGGTTTGCATCAGACGATAACTGATTGGGCCAAACAAGGACCGAGACAATTTTTCGGCCTGTTAAAAGCCCGTGATTTGATTCGCACAATCATGGGCCGGGGTTCATTTCGGGCTGCTGCCGGCCCATGAGCTGATCAGCACGTTTCAGGCCCAACCTACATCGTGATTGCATGGCGGCCCGATTATGTACTGTAATTTTACGGTTTGGCCGGTTTACTGCGAAGACAGGATATATATATATATACAGTAAAATAACTGCAGCATCATGAATAAGAAAAAAACCTAGATTATACAATAAAGAAATTACAGCATATTACATGCACTGGGCATCGAAGTTCGCCACTATGATGATAAAGCACAAGCAGACAGCAGATTACATACACTGGGCATCAAAGATCGCCACCAGTGCAAATAAACACGCCGACAAAATAATTTACAAAACCGACAGCACTTCAATAGAGTTCAAGAAAGGTTAGCCCTGCTGGGGAGCTGCAGCGCAAGCATCTGAGCAAGATGATGAGACTGCGCTTGTTCAACACTTATATCTTCCTCACTTTGAAAGATAAACAAGCAGACAGATGACAGGTTTTGCACATAAAAGTATCAGTGCTGACAATTCATCACATTTCTTACTGACGAATAAAGTGACACAGTTTAAATTTGCATTAACACAATATGGTATTGTTCAGGTCAAGACATGGCAGGAAATGACATTGTGAAGGAGTTGGCAGCTTGACGACACAACTAGATTACAGATCAAGAACTCATAAGTATCAATGGTCAGTGTGCTGTCAATTTATACCATTTCAGATTGGCAAATAAAGAGACGGTTTAAATAATAGTAGAATGATATGACATTGTTCATAGTTAAGACATTGCAGAATATGACATTGTGCTGTAGTGGGTAGGTTCACCACACCACTGGATTACGAATGAAGAACATAAGCATACATGCAGTGCAAAAGAAGATCACTTGCTCTGTATAGTTTAATTTACATGGTATGAAGAAGGAACTTGGTTGTACAACTGAAAACTTAAATTGAGAAAGGACAAACTTTTGTTTATAAACTACATATAATAAACTTTAAACAAGCAATTTGATGCAAACACCAAAAATAAACTGCTTTTGCGGTCATGCCTAACCAAATATATACAACAAAGTTTGAAGGCTTGAGATGGACAAACTTACATTATTGGTGAAGACAGGCTCTATAAAGGCCTTGTCCATGCTGATGGGGGGGGGGGGGCAATTCAAGAAGTTTACCACAGTATCTTCTTCAAAAGCATTGCCTTTATTCTACATTTTGTTAAGAGTAAATATAGATGTGATAATATACGAAACAATGGAGAATATTTAAGATAAGATGAAGAGTGATGCTACATAACCAAGTAGCTATAAATGTAAGTGCAGCGATACAGGCAAAAGGTACAGCCAAGAGCAGTGCACATCTAAACTTCTTCAGTACCAACCTTATGGTAAGAGTAAATATAGATCTGATGTGTAGAAAATGGAGGGCAAAGGAAAATAAGCTGCAGAGTGATGGTACATGAACAACTACCTATCATTATAAGTACACTGATAAAGGACAGCATGTACTTACAAGAACAATGCAGAGCTAAAAAAAATTGGCATTGGATATATTCTACACTAATGTAACCATTCTTATAGATCAGATAATTTGGAGGGAACAATTGATAAGCAAGCTATCATGCATACTGCTGTCACATAATGAACCAGGTATGTATGCAAGTACAGTGATACAGGACAACAGGTACTAACAAGAGCAAAGCAGCGGGCAGCATATTTGCGATATCCTGCCGTTCTTGTCAAACCGGAATTCTTCTTCGAGCAGATTTCCTGCAAAAAAGATCCGTAAGGCACATGCGGAAAAGTAGAAGTTCAAATTGTCATGTGATTTCATAGACAGTAGCCTCATCCTGGGAACGAGACCAGTGCATAACAAGGTTTTTCCATTCAATGTCTTCTAAATTTAGCACAGGAGACTTCACCAGAAATTCGTTTATAGACTTGCCATCAAAGTGTGATTTCCTCAGGTAACAGCGATACTGCTGCAATGCTTACTTAAAAAGCACAAGTAAGCTTTGCTCGTCATGACTATCCAGATTGACCCTCGCCTAGTTACAACAATGTAATGTAAATCATTGATGTGTTCAATCAGCAGAAAACAGGAAAATAATAACCATGAATAATAGCACTTACACGTAAGTTGGACAGGAAGATGTGAAAATGGTGTTTGTCTTCACAATAATCTTCCCATGATGGGAATATATGCACGTAGTCCCTAACAACATTGAAAGCATTGTCTTTTAAAGTGGGAATAAATGGAATGGGGTTCCAATCTGCAGGAATTGGCCGTCTCTGCAGTTGGGATAGGTCTTCGGCTGGTGGACTTGTTGTACTTTTTGCTGGAGTGGGATTTTTCTGTGGTATAGCTGGTGCTATGGCAAATGAAATCGGTATACCTTTTGCTGGAGTGCAGGTCCTGTGTGGTGGGGCTAGTGGTGTGGCCAGTGAAGTATGGGTACAATCTGCTGGAGTCAGTCCTACGTTTTGTGCCACTGGTTGTACAACCAATATAAGTGGGGTGTTGCCTGATTTCTCCGGCACCACCATGTTTTTCAAGGACTTTGCTGGTGCTCCTTCAGGTTCGGCAATCACCCTCTTCCTTTTTGATGTCTGATGCACAAGAACAACATTTGAGTGAAAAAACATGGTATGATGACAGATGGAATATGTATTGATAATGGATGGGCATGGCATCTCGACATATATGATGAGTAAACTAAGCAGATGGCGGTGCAACAAAGTAGACGAAATGCAAGACAACATATGCAAGATAAGCGCAATCAATAAAACCTTGCCAAATTAAAACAGGCACCTTGATGGGTGAACAGGACAGGCCATCTGCCTTTGACTCCTCGAGGTTAGAATAGTCATTAGGATGATATTCTGAACAAGAATCAACAAGTGGGGAGCGTACGAGTTTCATTGCTTCCAGAATGACACTCAATGCCTTGGTGCCAATTTTGTAAGTCATTGCAGTGTTCCACAATATTCTTCTGATGCGCGGATTCTGATATTCACTGTAATTGCGTATAATATCTGAGAACCATGAAAACATAAATAGTTGTGAGATTATCTTTGTAATGCAGATGATATTCTAATATAGGGATGCCCCTGTAAACACTTGTGTGATATCATTGGATTCTGATGAGAGAGCTCATGTGTGCTGTAATATGGTGCGTGCATTTATATAATATGGCACAAGTACACAAAAAATAGGCTCTAGAAGTAAGGGTAGCTGGCAGATGATAGGTTCATAATATACTTTATAGAGAGTTTATTGCCAAACCATAATAATAAGAGCACACAGTAACTAGGCAGATCATAGTGTACATAACAGGGGTACACCATAACCAGGATATATAAATCGGGAAAGTGGAACTGGCTGGAAATTACGGTGTTGTATTGCCGCTAGTAACTGAAAGCCTATCGATCACGTACAGGCCAGCTCTGTCAGCTGTTGACTACAGATGTCCCTGCTCCCCTTCCTGACAAGGAACATACTGTGCTTCCCATACAGAACTCCGCACGGGCCGCCGGCCGAACCACCGGCCCCACCGCCTGTGTTCCTCCACCACCCCCACCCCCACCCGCGTCAAGTTTTCTTCATTTGACGAGGCCCCACCACCGCCCCCACAACCACCGTCCCCACCCGAGCCCCTTCGTTTGCACCGGCGAACTCCGGCGAGCTCTGAAAAATTGACTGACCCAATTTTGAAATTTAGTCTACTGTGATTTAACTAGTGTGGAATATAAAAGGGGAAAACCATAAGCATTGCGAGTATGGTGTTGAGCGTGCCATGGCGGATCTGAAGGTACAAACCGGACAAAGGCAACTTCGCAACCAAGACAAGAAATCAGAGTAAAGCAGTGGCGATCCATTTTCTTGCTGCGATAAATAAGTTGAGCAGATACGAAAGAGTACCGCCTCTGGTGCGGCGTCGTGTATGCATCTGCTGAGAATTTGACGGTGCCGCGGTAGCGATGGCTGTCGGCGGCGTGGAAGCAGATCTAGGAGGGTAGACGGTGGCGGCGGGGCACTGTGGACGAGACGGTCGTAGGAGTGGCGCCGGCAAGGTGGACGACGACGGGGATGAAGCAAGAGGACGGGATGCAAGGATCCCGGTCCGAAGCCGTGGATGAGAGAGGTCAATCTCTTGTAATGGACGGCGGCATCGGGGTATCAGCTCCGGCATGGTGGAGGAGGACGGCGGTGGATGGGGTGGCGGACGGCGGCGGACGGAGGAGGGTGGGGTGGAGAGGGTGTTTTGGCGCTCATGGAGTACGAATGGGGAAAAGGGAGGTAGAGAGGAAGGGGGGAACCATGTATTCAGGGCGCGCTTGTCTCAAATGCGAGGAAATTTACAAACTTAGCCCCCGTTTCAAATTTCTACTACATCACAACAACACTAGTTGGTTGGGGATAGGACGGTAATCTCGCATACTGTCGGGGGATATCGGCCTCCACGAGCACCTATGGGGACGGAGCCCCTTGTCGGTTCGGCGGGGGGCGGAGGTTGCACAAAGAGCAGATCGAGGCGACACACACACACACAACGATTTTACCCAGCTTCGGGCCACATGGATGCGTAAAACCCTACTGCTGCTTGTCTGGTTGATTCGAGTTCTTGCTCTGGAGCGCAAGAAGCTACAGTAAGTTGGAGCTGGACGTAGACGAGGGTCTACTGGGTGTCCTCCTTCCGGTCTGGATCCCCCCCATACGTGCGCATGGGCCTCCTTTTATATGCTAAGGGGTTTCCCACAGGTAGCGACGCAGGTGAGGGTAAAAATGGCAAGGAACTGTGCGAACAGTGGCCGTACAGTGCTATCGCACCTAACTCTGACGGCGGGGGACAAAGGCATTAAATGCCCGTCTGGATCGCCCGAACAGTGCCGAGGCAGACCGTTAGGGGCGCCTCCGCTTGCCACGGGGGCGACTCTGCCAACGTCGCATGCCACGCGCGCGCCCCAGGTTGCGCGGCGCCCCGCCACGTGTCTCTGGGGAAGCTCCAGAGTGACGCGTGGGCAGGTGAGCTGGAGCGCACGCCTGAGGTGGTGGTTCGCCGCGGCAAGTGGCTTGCCGCGGTGGTTGTCTTGCTGCACCTGAGAGCTTGCCGCTCGTCATGCCTTGCCAGGGCGCACGGCGCGCCGCGGCGGGCTTCTCTTGGGGTGCCTTGGTTTGGCCGTCCCGGCGAGCTCCTCGCGCCGGGGCCTTGGTGCTTCGGCTTAGTCGTCCCGGCAAGCTCCTCTTGCCGGGGCCTTGTCGCCTTGGCCCGGCAAGCTCCTCTTGCCGGACCTCGCCCTCTTGGCCCGGCAAGCTCCTCTTGCCGAGGCTTGGTCTTCTTGGCTCGATCACTTGGCCTTCGTCCGACCCAGAAAGGGCCGTGGAGACTCTTGTCGCTCCCCTGGCAAGCTTTGCCATGGGACGCTACTACTGCCCGTGCACAAGTTCGGGGTACTAAGGTACCCCTACTTTAGTACACCGACAGGAGCCCCCGGGTCTGGGCCATACACGGTGCCGAGCGTTGTTGGGCGAGGCCCTAACAGTGCACGGGCACGCGTGGCCTGGGTTGCGCTGCTCCTTAACTCCATGCCCGTCGCGCCCTCCCCAAGTGGCGCGCGCTTATCGCGGCGTCGTGGGGGGTGAGGCGTGCGAGGCGTGCGTGACGTGGGTGGCGTGCGCGGGGCCTGAGGCCCGCAGGCATGCGTCACGTCGGGCACGATTCCTTTATTTGGAAAGGCGAAATGTCCGCCCCCACTTTCACGTGGGGGGGGGAAGAGGTCGC
>CP136054.1:110480233-110620233 GCA_032464435.1 Aegilops umbellulata | reverse complement strand
CCGAAAAAACCGATCTAATAAAAAAACGGAAACTAAAAAAACCAACGAAAAACCGAACGGTTTTTTGAGAAAACCGGCGGCGCGGAAAATGAGGCAACCTCGAGCGGCGGGTCGGCGAGGCGGCGGGCGGCGACTCGGGCGGCGGGCAGCGGCGCGGCGCGGCGCTGGGCTCGAGGCGGCGGGGCGCTAGGGTTTGGGCGGCGGGGCTGGGCTGGCTCGGGCCTCCCCGGCTTATAAAGCCGGCCGGGCCAGGAGTCCGGGTCGGACATGGCCCATTAGGTCGGTTCGTTTTTTTAATAATAACACACAAAAAAACAAATAAAAGAAATACTAAACGGACTCCAAAAATCCCGAAATAAATTTTCCCCGACTTCTAAAATCAAGCCGCACAAAGGGAACATTTATTTGGGGCCTAAATGAAATTTTGAAAAACGCATATTTTTCCTAAATTCAAATAAAAATAGCGAAAACTCCGAAATAAAATCTCGTTTGATTTTATTATTAAATCCTCAATATTTCTTTATTTTGGGAAAGTCATTTTATTCCCTCTCTCATATTTTTGTAATAGAAATTATAGATGATAAAATAATTAAAATCAAATGATCCTATTCTCAAAATTTGAGAAAACTCAAATATGAAAATAACGAAATCCCCAACTCTCTCCGTGGGTCCTTGAGTTTCGTAGAATTTCTAGGATCGAAACCAAAAGCAAATGAAATATGATATGCATTGATGATCTAATGTATAACATTCCAATTTGAAAATTTGGGATGTTACAGACTTAAGGTCAGCAACGAACCTCCAATTACTTTTTAGATGCTGGGTTTCCGTTTCTCATTATCATATTCAACAAAACTGATGCATCCGAAGAATTTGTCAAAGCGAAAGATTACGTGCCCCTTTTAATTGCAGACATCGTGTCCCTAAGAGAGACCGTGTCAGAAATGAACATTTCGGAAAATAGCAGCACGGTCTTTTGCGTCATTTAAACATACACACGTGCCTCTCTCAATGAACAAGCAACTTAAAGTGTTACGAAAACTGAGGCACTTCACTGCATTTTCTCCTTGGATAACCGTGCGCACCGTGGCTTCACACCACAGTCCCTCGGAGTGGCTGTGTCATGGGAAAACAACTAGGAGAACACAACTAAGAATGGTCGTGTCATGCGAAAACAACTAGGAGAACACAACTAGCAATGGTCGTGTCATGCGAAAACAACTAGGAGAACACAACTAGGTATGGCTGTGTCATGCGAAAACAACTAGGAGAACACAACTAGCAATGGCCGTGTCATGCGAAATCAACTAGGATAACACAACTAGGAATGGCCATGTCATGCGAAAACAACTAGGAGAACACAAAAGACGTCTGTGCGTCATCCGCATGTACATTTAGAATACGGAGGCCTTTCCGTGCATCTCATTCTTATCCTTACAGGACGATGCGCACCGTGGCTTCACGTCCCTGTCTCTCGGAGAGACCGTACTAGGGAAAAATACTTCGGAAAACAGAAGCATGGTCCTGCATCATGGACGTGCACAACCTGTCTCAGTGAACGCCCCACTGAGAAAATTTTGAAAACAGAAACAAAATCGTGCCTTATATGCATGTAAGTCTGTGCGTGTTGGGGCCGTCCTTGCATGCCTCTATGCTCCTATAATAAGCCTATAGCCCCATGCCAGTGAGCAGGCGCGTATTATAACTGTCTGGTCTGGTTTGTGCCAATCCAGACCGCCCACTCCCACTCACCCGCTGTAGCGTTCATTGTCTCTTCTCTCTCGATTCTCCCTCTAGATTCAGGGTTAGTACATTTTCTCTTAATTTCTATGTGATTTTTTTGCTACGATTAGTTTTCCTCTCTGTTGGTTTCGTCTCTCCGTGATTGAAAGCGACGCATCTGCGCTGTTATGCTAGGAATTGCCTGGAAATTCATTGTGATCCAGACCAAATCAACGCATTACGAGGCCGAACCTGTACAGGACCCGTGCCTCTTAGGGGTGGGGTTGATTTAAAGTCGGCGTTTGTGCTTGAAAACGCTACGAGCTGCAGCGACCTGCGGCGTCCAAGTCACAGGTGAGCGATGAACTTCGTCGAGGGAGGTTGGTAGTTTAAATTGTAGCCCGTTAGGTCTTGCAAACAACGGCAGTGGCCGGAAGTCCAAGCAAGTGGCCAGACGTTGAGCTCTATTGCTTAACCGGCCACAGGGTGCTGGAGGTCGGCGTTTGGGGTGCTGTTGACTGGGAGTCGGAGTCTGTGCTTGAAGATAGCGTTTGGGGTACTGTACGCTGGAGGCAAGGTTAACTTTGATAGATCACCCGTTTCAAATACCACCTATCCACACATGTTCCGGTGGTTGGCGTCGGCGACGGTGGCGTATGGTCGCGGATGATGTTGTTGCTGGGTGCAGCTCCGACCAATTTACATATAATTTTAATGTTACAAACACTCCTTTGAGACGCCTGATGATAGACTATTGTTTCTCCTTTTTGCCTGTCTTGTCTTGAAATATACATTTGCTAAAGCTGCTTTTAAAACCAAGCAGCAGAAATCCTTTTTTGGAAATTGCTTGTGAATGACTATTTATGTAAAAATGCCGGTTTAGCCGAATAGTTTTTCAAGATAACGAAATTCTCCTTGTGTTGATAATTTCACATACGTTTTTTTGCAAAGTATTATAGGGGAAAGCATGCGCTGTGATATATGTAGCAACTTCGGTTGCTCCGGAATGGAGTCAGGCGTTCTTCACAGCGCGATAAGTGCATCTTCCTCGATGCTTCAAGACATGCCTGGTAAGGAGAAATGTTTGCCACCCCATGCTGCCCATCAGTTACTACCAACTAGTGTATCTTTCTGATGAAGGAAATAAAAGTTTCTACCATATTGTTTGAATGGAATGCCTACATTTAAGCATTTAATGATATGTTTTCAATTTTTGATGTACCTTGTTTTATCAAATAGCAACCTATTGGAAACAATTGGTACATATATGATAAGCGCTATCTGTCTTGGTTATACATGCCTGGTAAGATTTTTTCTCTTGCGTAGTATGTACCATGCTACTGCAGGCAGCAAGTCACTTCTTCAATCTATCGGTGGAAAGAGGAAGCATTTCAAGAAGAAGGAAAACAAAGAAATCCAGTATTGATCACCAACGAGGATCTGTCATATGAGATCTACATCACCGATGAACCTAACCGGTCTAAAATTCATGGACTTGGCTGGGAAAAGTTAATTAGTGACTACGATCTTCATTATCGAGATCTAATCATCATAAACCTGGATACTGGGAGTCTGTCCATTGAGATAGATCTGAGACTCAGTGATTCCCGAGGAGGTCACAGGCCCCTCCCCAAACCATCACTAGGTAAGTGCACAAACTTCCATCCTGTTTTATCAACTACGTTTATCAGCGTAATTTGGTACTCCTACCCCTGTCCACTAAATTAATGACATACTTATAGTCAAAGTTATTTTGAAAACATTTTATGCAATTCTGTTGATTATCATCCCAACTTGATCACATGCATTGAATTTAACCATTCATTTTAAACTTAAATACCGAGTTCATCTGTTTAAACAAATTTGTTTGAAAATGAGTTATTTTGTTCCATGCAGCTCTTGATTTTCTAAATGACTCGGAGAGGGAGTACATTGGGAAAACAGTGTTCAGTCGAGGCGTTAACCTCTCATACAGACAATTAGGACAGATGATATACCATGTGTTTGAGTCTGACGACTTCCCCACCATACCCTTTGTGCAGCGTCTAAACATCACCAATGTCATAAATGGTCGTCTGGTTAGTCATTTAATATTTGTTTTGATCCACTGCCATTGTTTTGTTTGCTATTTTCGATGTTTTATGTCCTTGTACATTGATTTTAGCTACTAATATCGGTACAATCTGCAGAGAATCCCGTCTGCCATTGTGAGGCTTCTAAAGGTGAACCTGGGATATCTACCGCAAAACGGTGGTATCAGCCTAACAGAGATGTATGATGCAATAGACATGAGCACAACGTACTCCATACGAGCTGACGGCAGAATGGAGGTGACCGGTTTTTCAGACTTTGCCAGGGAAGCTCAGCTAAAGGTTGGTTCAATTGTCCTTGTCACAATTGAAAAGCGGTGGCCAACATTGGGAAACATGAAGCTGCTGCAGATGATAATCAACGACCTTTCCTGATAGAGCATTGCCCGTGGCTATACTTCCTAGTTCAGTAATTTATGTCTGTTTTTTGAACAGTCTGTACACATCAGTTTTGTTATTTAGTTATGTCATGGTATGTAACTGAGCATATAATTACGTCCAAGAGGACGGTGGTGAAAATTCCCTGTCAAAGAAGGTGAAACACTTACGTGGGTTAGTTTATTTATCTCTGATAATAATAAAGGGATTCGCTGAATAATAATGGAGGATGAATGGCTCTGGTGAAGTATGTTTCAGAATAGTTTAGTGACGTTGCTAGCTCCGCACGTCAGTAGTATACATATTTTTCACTATGGTGCTCCGCAGAATAGCGTCATGCCAACTAGTTTGTTGCGATGAGCTCAAGCATACACCTCTGTCAACCGCACAACACTTCTCCCAAAAACCTAGCGCCTTCCTGTCGGTGTCAAAACCGGCGGATCTCGGGTAGGGGGTCCCGAATTGTGCGTCAAGGCCGGATGGTAACAGGAGACAAGGGACACGATGTTTTTACCCAGGTTCGGGCCCTCTCGATGGAGGTAATAGCCTACTCCTGCTTGATTAATATTGATGATATGGGTAGTACAAGAGTAGATCTACCACGAGATCAAGGAGGCTAAACCCTAGAAGCTAGCCTATGGTATGATTGTGTATGATGATGGTTGTCCTACGGACTACAACCCTCCGGTTTATATAGACACCGGATAGGGTTAGGGTTACACAGAGTCGGTTACATAGGTAGGAGATCTTGAATATCCGCATCGCCAAGCTTGCCTTCCACGCCAAGGAAAGTCCCATCCGGACACGGGACGAAGTCTTCAATCTTGTATCTTCATAGTCCAGGAGTCCGGCGAAGGTATAGTCCGGCTACCCGAACACCCCCTAATCCAGGACTCCCTCAGTAGCCCCTGAACCAGGCTTCAATGATGACGAGTCCGGCGCGCAGATTGTCTTCGGCATTGCAAGGCGGGTTCCTCCTCCAAGTCCTTCATAGAAGATTGTAAACACCAAAAATAGTGTACGGCTCTGCAAAATAAGTTTCCACATATTGCCATAGAGAGAATAATATTAACACAAATCAAATCTGCTGACGTATTCCGCAGTGCGTCATCACACTACGGCCAAGCTCTTTACACAAATCGTTTTTACTTTTCCACCTCAGCACGTTTAGTGAGGCGGTTTCCTTGGCACGCCTTGTCAAAGCAGAGATCGTGTGCCCTTTTTACGGGATTCTCATCAATACGGACGTGGATAACCCAACCGCGCCATTTACCACGGCGCTTGGGAGGCAAGCGAGTTTTATTAGGTAGGTGGGGACGCATAACCGCATCCGCCCATATAAGGGGATAAGGATCCACCTTTTTTACCTACGCCTTCTTCCTTCTTTGCCAATCCATCTCTTGTGCACTCAAGCTCCAGCGCCCAAGCCCGCACTTCTCACCTCAACCTTCTCCAGCCATGTCCGGAGCGGGAGGCAAGTGGATGGTCTCCTCCGTCACGGAGGTTCAAGTAAAAAAGCTGAGGAAGGCCAGATACCTGTCCAAGGACATCCCGCACCGGCTTCCTGAGAAGGGGCAACTTCTCCCCACCCCAAGGCCCCATGATAGGGTAGTTTTCCTTCCCCACTTCCTCCGCGGACTGGGTTTTCCACTCCACCCATTCGTCCGGGGACTCATGTTCTACTACGGCCTGGACTTCCACGATCTGGCGCCAAACTTCATCCTCAACATCTCGACGTTTATCGTCGTGTGCGAGGCCTTCCTCCGCGTCCGCCCCCATTTCGGCCTCTGGCTTAAGACTTTCAACGTCAAGCCCAAGGTGGTGCGCGGCAGCCAAGCGGAGTGTGGAGGCGCCATGGCGGGCAAGATGGCCAACGTCCTCTGGTTCGAGGGCTCCTTTGTGGAGACCCTAAAGGGGTGGCAAGCAGGGTGGTTTTACATCACCGAGCCACGCGATCCGAAATGGGTCGCAGCCCCCGAGTTTCGATCCGGACCCCCCACGCGGCTTATGTCCTGGAAAGAGACAGGCCTGTCGTGGGGCAACGAAGAAGAGGTGACCGGATTGCAAACTTGCATCCAGTCCCTGGTGAACAAGCCAATCCGGCTTGTCAATATAGTCCAGGTTATGCTCGTCCGCTGGATCCTCCCGTGCCAACAACGGGACTTCAATTTGTGGGAGTTCGACCCGGCGCAGCACCAAACCCTCAAGGGGCTCTTCGACACAATGTACGAAGATGCTTGGAAGGTGCTTTTCAAGGGCGCTGAGGCTCCCGCATCCGCCTTCGAGGATCACGGATACAGCTCGCAGCGTCACGCTAGCGAGGTAAGCTATCTTCACCTTTGACAGGATACTAAGCTCTTTTCTTTTCCTTTCATAGTTTGACTTTGTGCGGGATCTAAAACTCCCTTACCTTTGACAGGCTTGGCAGGCGGTATCCGGACCAATTAACTGTCCGGCTCCCTTTCCCGAAGACCCAGCCCCTGCGCTCCTAGTGAAGCTGCTGGTTCTGGCACCTTATGTGGTGCCGGAGAAGAAGATCAAGAAGAAGAAGACCACGGGGACTCGAAAGAGTGCCCGTAATGTGGTGGTGTCGGACTCGTCGTCTGACAAGTCCGAGATGCCCTCCTCCCATGAAAACGAGGAGGAGGAAGAAGAAAGCTCCCCCCCCAGTGGAGGGAGGAGAGGAGAAGAAGGCCGCCCCAGCAGGGGAGGCCGAGGGGTCTAGGAAAAGGAAGACCCCTCCGCCGGACTACTCCCATGACGCCGAAGAGAGCGAAGAGCAGTGGCCGAACAGGGCCAAGCGTCCGGCGAAATCGTAAGTTCGGACGTCAGAGTAACTCATGATGTTCCTTTGTTGCACAACTTTCCTTAATGTCGAATGTAATTATGCAGCCCGCCCGAGGCCGAATACAACGAATCGTCGGGCGGCTCCCTGGACTCATTGGACGTGAACTCTGTTCCGCCCGCTGTCTCCCCCCGCACTGCTGATGACGCCGAGGTGGCGTCACAACACGCTCCAGGGTGGGAGGAGGTGGTCCTGGAGGAGCCGCAAGGCAACCTCCCGGACTCCAGGAGTGAAGGGGACAAGGCCCCCCAGGGCTTCAAGTCCGGCTTTGTGCCGGACACCGTGCCGGAACTTTCAACAGTTCCGAGCCGTGGTAGGCGAACTCCTTCCAAAAGGAGCAAGCCTTCTAAGCCAGCGACCTCCGTCCAACCGGAGTCGCTGGACCATCTGCTGGAGGTGCTTGACGGCGCCTCCATCGACAAGGGGCACCGTACTATCATGAGTACGGTGATCCAAAAGGTTCAGTCCGCCAAGAGCGGACTGACTGAAGCTTGCGCCAGCCTTCTGACATGCTTCGAGGTAAGTAAAAATATGTCAAAATATTACCACATAGACAGTAGCCCCCGATGCTCTGTTTGGCGTTCGGAAAGAAAAGCCGAATAGAGGATCTATTAATTATCACAGGAGTCTAACAATAAAGAGTCAATATGCGTATGCAGGCTTCGCTGCTATCCACCGCCGCACTGACTGCACAGGCGGATGTCCTAAAAAAGAACCTCGGGCGGACCGAGCAAGAGCTCGACCTTACCAAACGGCAGCTCGAGGAAAAGCAAGGTAAGAAATACCCTACAGAAAAAGGTGCCTATAGAGAGGCATGATTGCAAAAAATAACAGGATCATACTGCTTACTATAGGGTCCACAACTGAGGTGGCGACCCTCAAGCAGGCGCTATCTGAGGCCGAAAAGAAAACGACCGAGGAGCGCACCGAGCGAGAAAGACTTGGGTCTCAGGTCGGCGACGTGCAGCAAGAGCTGCAGGCTCTCATGAAAAAACATGAGAGCTTGGAGCTTAAGTCAAAGGCGCAAGCATCCGAGCTCGCGTCGGCCCTTGAGACCGCCAAGGGTGCCAAGGCCGAAGCCCAAAAGGCCCTCCAAGAGTTGGCGGATATGAAAAAGATAGCAGCGGGTAAGGCATTCTTAATGCAAAGTAGAAATATAAAAGTAAACTACTTGTCACCTACCCGAATCCAGAGTTCTCCAGGGGCGTTCGCAGATCTTCCCCGCAGCGTATCCACCGCCGCCGCATTCTACCGAACTTAAGAGGGCAGCTCGACGGAGAGTGTGTTCTGGTCTCAGTATTCTGAGGCCGGACACCCTGTACCCCTGAGCGACCAGCTGAAACAGCTGGTCGAGCTCCACAAGGCGGCCGAACAGGCCATGAAGGGCTGCATAGTTCAGCTGTGGCCCGGAGAGGCCCTGCCTGGAAGCTATTTCGGGCTGGTGCGGCGACTGGTGGAGGCCTGTCCGAGGCTCGAGGTCATCAAGCGCTCCGTCTGCATCGAAGGTGCCCGTCAGGCCCTTGCCCGTGCGAAGGTGCACTGGGGTAAGATGGACGGAGAGAAGCTTGTGAAGGACGGGCCGCCGGCAGGGAAGGAGCATCGCAAGCCCGAGAACTACTACAAGGATGTTCTTGCAGGTGCCCGCCTTGTGGCGGATGAGTGTACGAAGGATGTAATTTTTGAATGAACTCGCTCGTGTTTATCCTGTGCGCTGAAAACTTGTTCATATGCGCTAAGCAATGCTTATGGAATTTAAAATATTATTTTCTGTGCGGCCCTTTATCAAAAAATTGAGAGATGGCCAGTCATCGGCTTCTGCCCCCGTGCCACTAGTGCTGGGGTGTCAGGGATAAACCTGAGCGCTCTTTTTCCCATGGTTGGGTCCTTCGAGGGAGGCGCTCAGCACAACGAACCAGGCAATCGGACTATAATGCTTGAACACTCTCACTTAGCCATAGAACTTTATAATTTTAAATTTCGGCGAAGCCCCTAGTTCGGAAGACCGAGTTCGGGGCGCTATCCACGCCTTTGGCCGGACAAAGCCAGCTCCTCACTCGAAGCGGCATAAGTCTTTAAGGACTCGAAAAACCTCTCGAACAGCGACCGGTCTCTCGCCTCATCATGACAGTCAGTTTTAGCTTTCTCCACTGAGGTGCTTAACCCAGCTGAACCGGGGCACAATCGCAGTGGTTCTCCTAGTGCTACCTTAGCCGATATAGCAGAACATAAGGCACCAAAACATAGGAGCCGGGCAAACCCAACTATTGACCCAGATCATGATTCGGAGCCGATGCATACAGTGCTATAAGTTCGGGGTGCCGCACTTGTGAAAGTGGACGGACTTCTCACACCATAATAAGGGGTACTGAAGCCCCTGGCGTATTTGCCGTACCATGATGTACGGGTGCAATCATGTCATTTAATAAACATATATATGAAAATTGGATAATGCAAAAACTAGACAAAAAGCTATGCATTGTTTATAGAGAGGCCATTTATCAGAGCCGAACGATACAAGTAATGCAATAAGCAAAAAATATATTGGACTATTTAACATGTCCTGACCAGGGGTAGGCCGCGGAATTGTATTCAAAATAGGTATACTGCTCGTAACGGAGACCACCTGTGAGTTCCATAATGCGGCATGGCTTTGTCTGCTTTCCTGGATCTTGCATCGTTTGTGCGGCAGTCGAATTGCCGAACAGGTCGTCCGAAGTGTGGAATCCTGAAAGTAAGAAAAAAGGAATCCGGCAGCCCCTAGTACGTTTTAAGCCGTATTTTGGGTGTGCCATTATTGTGCCCCTTCCCCTGTGCCCATGGTATTTTAAGGGCGTAGTTATGTATGCGAGGCACTGGTTTCGCTATATTGCGAGGGCTGGGGTTGGGGCCGCATTGCTACGCCTGCTCAGAGCGTGCCAGGCGGTCTTG
This sequence comes from Aegilops umbellulata, assembly GCA_032464435.1. Classification (NCBI taxonomy): domain Eukaryota; kingdom Viridiplantae; phylum Streptophyta; class Magnoliopsida; order Poales; family Poaceae; genus Aegilops; species Aegilops umbellulata. The sequence goes on along the minus strand of CP136054.1, from coordinate 110,610,270 downwards.
TTGTAGGTTACTCCGGGCGCGCTTGGCAATGTCTGGCTTTTTAACGGTCGGACTAGGGAATTGCCTAAGAAGGCTGCTTTGTACTTCCGCTGCGAGGGCCGCCGTGTGATCCTCCGTACGGAGGGAGCGTTCGGTGTTTCCGTTGACCGTGATTACTCCTCGAGGGCCTGGCATCTTGAGCTTGAGGTATGCGTAGTGTGGCACCGCATTGAACTTTTCAAATGCGGTTCGTCCGAGCAGGGCGTGATAGCCACTGCAGAACGGGACTATATCGAAGATTAACTCTTCGCTTCAGAAATTATCCGGAGATCCGAAGACCACGTCAAGTGTTACTGAGCCTGTACAATTGGCCTCTACACCTGGTATAATGCCTTTAAAGGTCGTCTTTGTGGGCTTAATCCTTGAGGGATCGATGCCCATTTTCCGCACTGTATCCTGGTAAAGCAGGTTCAGGCTACTGCCGCCGTCCATGAGGACTCTTGTGAGATGAAATCCGTCGATGATTGGGTCAAGAACCAATGCGGCAAAGCCGCCATGACGGATGCTAGTGGGGTGGTCCCTTCGATCAAAAGTGATCGGACAGGAAGACCATGGGTTGAACTTTGGGGCGACTGGCTCCATCGCGTATACGTCCCGTAGCGCACGCTTCCGCTCCCTCTTGGGAATGTGGGTTGCGTATATCATGTTCACCGTCCACACTTGTGGGGGAAACCCCTTCTGTCCATTGTTGTTCGGCGGCCTGGGCTCCTCCTCCTCGTCGCTATTCAGCCCCTTGTCTTTGTTTTCAGCTCTTAACTTGCCTGCCTGCTTGAACACCCAACAATCCCTGTTGGTGTGGTTGGCTGGCCTTTCGGGGGTGCCATGGATCTGGCACAAGCGGTCGAGTATTCGGTCCAAACTGGACGGGCCCTGAGTATTCTTTTTGAATGCCTTTTTCCGCTGACCGGATTTATAGCCTCTGAATCCGGCATTAACTGCCGTATCTTCATTGTTGTCGCTGCTAACGCGGCGCTTTTTCTTATGTCGACGTGTCCTGCCACTTTTGTCCTTGATATCCGAATTACCAGGGTTCTTTGATAAGTTGTTGCTACGAGCTAGCCAGCTATCTTCTCCCGCGCAAAAGCGGGTCATGAGTGTCGTGAGGGCTGCCATAGATTTCGGCTTTTCCTGTCCCAGGTGCCGGGCAAGCCACTCGTCGCGGATGTTATGCTTAAAGGCTGCTAGGGCCTCTGCGTCCGGACAGTCGACTATCTGGTTTTTCTTTGTTAGGAACCGTGTCCAGAATTGCCTGGCCGATTCTTCTGGCTGCTGAATTATGTGGCTCAAGTCGTCGGCATCCGGTGGTCGCACGTAAGTTCCCTGGAAATTATCGAGGAATGCGGCTTCCAGGTCCTCCCAAGAACCGATTGAGTCCGCTGGCAAGCTGTTAAGCCAGTGCCGGGACGGTCCTTTGAGTTTGAGCGGGAGGTATTTGATGGCGTGTAGATCATCGCCACGTGCCATGTGGATGTGAAGGAGATAATCCTCGATCCATACCACCGGATCTGTGGTGCCATCGTATGATTCGATGTTTACGGGTTTGAAACCCTCTGGGATTTTATGATCCATTACTTCATCTGTGAAGCATAGTGGGTGTGCGGCGCCCCTGTACTGGGCTATATCGCGACGCAGCTCGGAAGAGCTATGTCTGTTGTGTTCGGCTCGGCCGGATTTGTTGTATCCAGAGTGAAGATCATCGTCACGTGTTGTCGGGCGCCTGCGCGATCCGTAGATCGACCTTGTTTGTCTTGCCTTATCCTCCAGTACGTCTCGCAGGTCTGGCGCATTTTCCCGTGCCTTAGTTGAGCGGCGTCGGGGCATGGCTTGGGTGGAGGGCCGAAAGGCCTCTCTGTCGTGGCCGCGAGGTGGCCGGTCTGCCATGTCGTGCACTGGCGATGTAGGCGCTTCCTCCTCTGATCGGGGTAGCGGCCTGCGCTTTGGGTAACTCTTGGAGGGGCGTTCGATTTCGTAATCTTCGGCCGCAAGGACTTCAGTCCATCTATCAGCTAGCAAATCCTGGTTAGCTCTAAGCTGTTGCTGCTTTTTCTTGAGGCTGTTTGCCGTGGCTAGAAGCCTGCGTTTGAAACGCTCTTGTTCGGCGGGGTCTGATGGTACGACGAATTCATCGTCATCGAGGCTTGCCTCGTCTTCGGAGGGAGGCATATAGTTATCATCCTCAACCTCTCGTTCTGCCGCTCTCTCATGAGGGCTGGCTTCTCCATCTTCCTGCGCCGAATCTTGCTGGGTTGGGTGTTCTTCGGCGCTGTTCGGGGTAGTATTATCTCCCGTGCGGGAATCACCGTTTTTGCTTTGGCGGGATTTAGAGAGGCGCCGCTGACGCCGGCGCTTTGGCTGTTTCTTGGAGGTGTCATCCCCGCCGTTCCATCGCCATCTCCATCTTTTGGAGTATCCACCATGTATATGTCATATGACGAGGTGGCCTTCCAACGCCCTATAGGTGCTGGTTCCTGTCCGTCTCCTACCTCATCGTCCATACCGTCGAAGTCTTCGGAGCCGAAGTCAAGCATAGTCGGTTAAATCGTCGATAGTGGCTACAAAGTGGGTGGTGGGTGGGCTTTGAATTTCTTCATCGTCCGTGTCCCATCCTTGCTGACCGCAGTTCGGCCAGGGCTCTCCTGATAAAGAGAGAAACTTGAGAGAGTTCAGGATATCACCAAAAGGCGAGTGCTGAAAGATGTCCACGGCGGTGAACTCCATTATTGGCGCCCAATCGGATTCGATCGGCAAGGGCGCGGGGGGTTCGGAGTCCGGTGAGGAGTCCGGACCCTCAGAGTCACGGGTCACGCGGAGTGCGGGGCCGGCGTTCGGCTCGATCGCCTTTGAGATCGCAGCCCCCGAGGTGACGTCCAACCACTCATCCTCGATGGACGCAATAGGCTCCGAGTTAAGGGTCGAACCGGTGCGTGTGCGGCCTCCAGGACACTGTTCGGAGGCAGAGTTAGATCATGCCCCTCGAGATAGTGCGGCACGCTTGGCTGTGGCTCGAACCCGTCAAAGATCAAGTCTCCGCGGATGTCAGCCGTGTAGTTTAAGCTTCCAAACCTGACTTGATGGCCCGGGGCATAGCTTTCGATCTGCTCCAGGTGACCAAGCGAATTGGCCCGCAGAGCGAAGCCGCCGAAGGCGAAGATCTGCCCGGGGAGAAAAGTATCACCCTGGACCTCATCATTGTTGATGATTGAAGGAGCCATCGGGCCTAAAGGCGACGACACAGAGGAACTCTCAATGAAAGCACCAATGTCGGTGTCAAAACCGGCGGATCTCGGGTAGGGGGTCCCGAACTGTGCGTCAAGGCCGGATGGTAACAGGAGACAAGGGACACGATGTTTTTACCCAGGTTCGGGCCCTCTCGATGGAGGTAATACCCTACTCCTGCTTGATTAATATTGATGATATGGGTAGTACAAGAGTAGATCTACCACGAGATCAATGAGGCTAAACCCTAGAAGCTAGCCTATGGTATGATTGTGTATGATGATGGTTGTCCTACGGACTACAACCCTCCGGTTTATATAGACACCGGATAGGGTTAGGGTTACATAGAGTCGGTTACATAGGTAGGAGATCTTGAATATCCGCATCGCCAAGCTTGCCTTCCACGCCAAGGAAAGTCCCATCCGGACACGGGACGAAGTCTTCAATCTTGTATCTTCATAGTCCAGGAGTCCGGCGAAGGTATAGTCCGGCTACCCGAACACCCCCTAATCCAGGACTCCCTCACTTCCCCTATGCCTCAGTCACCTTAAACATCCATGCCTTCACATAGGTTCATGTCCGTGCCTCACGTAGCATCGTACCTGTGCCTCTAGCTGTGCTACTCGTTGTATGAGTGCGTTTCGCAGCTGCATGCCTACGCCCCTCATTTCTTCTCGTTGTTTCTGCCCATCTTATACTTGCAACTATTTCAGACATGACCGTGCCTGTTGAGTCGACACATTCATGACTCTCACGTCTGTGCCTCTTCAAGAATAACGACAGTGCTTGTAAGAGTGCAGCATTACAGGTGATACATTCAGGACACATTAGGGACCACCTTGCCACTATTTCAGACATGACCATGCCTGTTCCGTTGTCAAATTCATGCCTCTCAAAGTTAATTGAAAAACACGAAAAAACAGTAAACAGACGCCTATTGTCAATCCTCACGTCACGTACATTCGACGTTCATTCTTTCGTCACAAGAGTAATTGCCGTGCCTCTGCCACAGAACATATAAGTGTAAAACGATTATTCCTACACTTGTAAAACCCGGAATGCCCTGGATAAAAGTCGAATCACACATTGCGGCAAAACCATGGAGGCCGGTGCTTCTCAGGAACACATCTGTGGTTTTTTGCGCATGTAGTTGAGTGCACGGCTATTTGTTCGTGCCCGTGCCTCACGTCGTAGCATAGCACGAATTGACGTCCGTGAACCACATAACTTTATTTCCGTGCCTGACGTAGCATCGTATCTATGCCTCTACTTGCACCTCTTGTTGTATAAGTGCTCCTTGTAGCTGCATATCCACGCCTGTCGTTGCTTCTGGTTCTTTCTATCCATCTCGTAGCGTCAGCTGCAACAGTACCTCTCAAGAAACACAGCACTACTCCTACCAGCGAATGTAGCACTGAAAAAAGTTGCCACTCCCAGTGAATGTACCACGCCCGTGTGTCTGATAGTTAAACCAACCACTTCAAGCATGCTTCTCTTGGTCAGAGACTTGTTCCTCTACATACTGCCCCTGCATGCCTCACGAGATAAATTGTAAAAGTTAACATTTGACAGCAACTACGCAAGACAACGAGCATCTCCCCGACTTGCTGGAAGTACGACGGTTGCTAAAAACATAACTGCTGATTTTATTTTTAATTTTTATAAAGAAAAACCACGATAAAAAACTCAGGATGTGCACAACCGCACCACCAGGGAGATGAAACCACGATCCAGAACCCATGATTTGCACAACCGCATCGACAGTGAGATCGTGCACTCCTTTGCCGCTTCCCCGCCCTTAAATTTAGACTTCCGTCGAGGCCTTCTTACACACAAACAACAGAAATCGCCATTGCGCTCCGACTCATTGTTCTCCATGAAAAACCAGCTTGCAGAAGGACCAACTGCTCCAGGCCATGGGATTCATCAAGGAATTCATGGAGGTGCAGGAGCACGGCAACACCAAGTTGCACGTGATCCACACCAACGACTTACACAAGGCGGTGACCACCATCGAGCAGTACGAGCGACACCTCGAATTCGAGCGCCACAAGATCATCGGGGTTGGCGAAGATCAGAAACCAGCCCTCGTCCAACTCTCCGTCAGCAAGGATCATCCGGTGTTGCTCTTCCAACTGAGCGTCGCCGACAAGAACTGCACCAGGTTCGACAACTTCCTCGCCGACCCCAGATACACGTTTGCTGGCTTCTCCATCGACAGCGACATAGAGATGCTCGGGCGCGTCGGACTAGAGATCGCCCACTTCGTCGACATCCAGAAGGAATGGAGGGTGCCTACAGCTACCAAGTGTCTGGACTCCCTTGGGGATGTCTCAGGCATCATTGTCCACGACTACTACAATAGCATGAAGAAGAAGCTCACCAACGCAGAGCACCAGCGCTGGGAGCGCATGCCCCTGTCCATGAGGCACATCGAGTACGCGGAAAAAGATGCTTACGCTGCGTGCGAGATATAGAGCCATCTCACCATCATCCAGGAAGGCCTCCGCCGGGCAAAACCAGGAAGGAGCAGACCAGGAAGCGCGCAAGGTGCTGGGGCGACTACGACTACTGAAGCAGGTGGTCCCGACCAAGAAAAGTAACTAGAAGATTGGTCATGCGATTCTAGATTTCCTGTTAGATTTGCTTTCTCTCAAGACTGCCGTTTGTTTCTTCTAAATTTAGATTTGCTTGTGTCGTAGTTAACCTTGTAGTTTTCTTACAGTTTACATATCTACTGAACAAGTTTATTTCCAGTGCAATGTTGCAGTTTTCTATTATTAGAATATATTGGCGTGAACTGAAAAATATAAACACATTACAGATAACCTTGTAATTTTGCTTCCAGTTTACATATCTTCTGAACAAGTTTATTTCCAGTGTAATGTTGCAGTTTTCTATTATTAGAATATATTGGCGTGAACTGAAAAATATAAACACAGTACAGATACTATACGATTAGCATAACACACAGAGCAGGTACACATAGCAATCCACAAAAATGACGAGCATGCAATGCACTAGTACCTTTGTGGATGCAACGTCGAAATGCAAGGACAACAATTACAGAATGCTCCTAAAAGCAGTGCACAATGTTCTAACAAACCAGTGCACACACAAATATTAATAATCGTTCGTATGGAACACTTTGGAAAAACATTTTGAATACAGAGGTAGTTAGGTGTTTATTCTCATTGGAAAACACTGCTTACGCCCGTGACCCTCGGAGAAGAACACTACAGAGGCACGGTTGTCCGTCAATAACACCAACTAGCTACTTAAAAAACCCACGAAGGCTCTTCGGTGCCTCCACTCCTATGGAGACCGTGCGTTATGTCGACCTGCTGGCACTAAACGTGACGTCACCGAAAACGCAGAGGCAGAAGCGTGCCTTACGGCCCGCTTCCGACGTATCGGGTCTATGAAGATTTACTTACTTCTTAACATTGGAGGTGACTATCGCAAAGGCATAGGCTCCATCATTCACCTCCGTGCCTCGGAAAGCACGACGACCATGCTTGTAACTGTAAAGCCTTAGGGACGACCTTGCGCAGGTACTTCAGTGCACGGCTATTTGTTTGTGCCCGTGCCTCACATAGCACCATAGCACGAATAGACGTCCGTGCAATCACATAGCTTCAACTCCGTGCATCACGTAGCATCATATCTGTGCCTCTTGTTTCGCCTCTAGCTGTATGAGTGCTTCTTGCAGCTGCATGACGACGCCTCTTGTCACTTCTCGTTCTTTCTGACCATCTCGTAGCGTCAACTGCAACGCAGACACGGAACAGTGCCTCTGAAGAAACACAACACTGCTCCTACCAGCGATTGTATCACTGAAAACAATTGCCACTCCCAATAAATGTACCACACCCCTGTGTCTGAGAGTTAAAGCTGCCATTTGAAGCATGCTTCTCTTGGTTAGAGACTTGTGCCTCTACATTACATACTACCCCTGCATGCCTCATGAGATTGTAAAAGTTAACATTTGACAGCAAACTACGAAAGACAACGATCATCTCCACGACTTGCTGGAGATACGACATTTTTAAAAATACAACTGCTGATTTTATTTTTATTTTTTATAAAGAAAACCCATGATCCAGAACCCACGATGTGCACAACCGCGTCGACAGTGAGATCGTGCACTCCTTTGCCACTTCCCCGCCCTTAAATTTAGACTTTCGCCGCGGCCTTCTCACACACAAAGAACAGAAATCGCCATTGCTCCCCCACTCATTGTTCTCCACGAAAAATCTTATTACAGGAGGACCAACTGCTCCAAGTGATGGGATTCACCAGGGAATTCATGGAGGTCCAGGCCCACGGCAACACAAAGTTGCACGTGATCCACACCAACGACTTGCACAAGGCGGCGACCACCATTGAGCAGTTCGAGCGACACCTCCAGTTCGAGCGCCACCAGATCGTCGGAGTTGATGTGAAGTACACCAACGACCATGGCGAAGATCAGAAACCCGCCCTAGTCCAGCTCTCCATCGGCAAGGATCATCCGATGCTGCTCTTCCAACTGAGCGCGACCGACAAGAACTGCACCAAGTTCGACAACTTCCCCGCGGACCCCAGGTACACGTTTGTTGGCTTCTCCATCGACGGCGACATAGAGATGCTCGGCCGCGTCGGACTGGAGATCGCCCACTACGTCGACATCCAGAAGGAATGGCGGGTGCCTACAACTACCAAGCCTCTGGACTCCCTTGGGGACGTCTTAGGCATCCTTCTCCACGGCGTAGAGCTCACCAACGCAGAGCACCAGTGCTGGGCGTGCATGCCCCTGTCCATGAGGCACATCTAGTACGCGGCAAAGGATGCTTACGCTGCGTACGAGATATGGAGCCGCCTCAACATCATCAAGGAAGGGCTTCGCCGAGCAAAACTCGACAAGGAGCAGACCAGGAAGCGCGCTAGGTCCTGTGGCGACTACGACTACTGAAGCAGATGGTCCCGACAAACAAAATTATCTAGAACATTCTAGATTTCTCATTAGATTTGCTTTCGCTCAAGACTGCCTTTTGCTTGTTATAAATTTAGGTTTGCTTGTGTCACAGTTAACCTTGTAGTTTGCTTGCAGTTTACATCTCTTTTGCACAAGTTTATTTCTAGTGCACCACAATAGGCACCTATGTGCCTCTAATACCAAGGGGACCATGCGTAACTTGGCTTCACGTCATTTTACGCAACATTCTAGACATCAACCAAAAGATTCACCTTCTTTATGATATGTTCATTAATGAGGCCTAATGCCTTCGAAAACACATGGAGCTCATAGTCCATGCCCCCCACAATGAAAATGTGTCAGTGAAAGCTTCTTTAAAGTAGAGGCACACCTTCACGTCCTTGCATAACGATCATTTTCGCGTTCGTACCTCCCTTGAAATCACGTCTCCGTGTGTCGGTGTACTAGAGTAGGGGTACCCTAGTATCCCGAACTTGTGCACGGGCAGTCGCAGCGTCCCGCGGCAAGGCTTGCCAGGTGATCGCCAAGGTCCTCCGTGGTTCCTTTGGAGCCACTCAAGAACAAAGTATTTAAGTCAAGGAGACAAGTCCCCTGCAAGAGGAGCTTGCCGGGAAGACCACTCAAGGCACAAGACCCCGGCAAGAGGAGCTTGCCGGGATGGCCAACCAAGGCATCTCAAGGAACTTGCCCGACGCGCCACGCGTCCCGGCAGGACCCGGCGAGCGACAAGCTCCCGGACGTGGCAAGGCGTTTTGCCGTGGCAAGCCACCACTCTGTACCTGCGCTCCAGCACACCCACCCACGTGTCGCTCTGGGACCCTTCCAGGCGTACGTGGCGGGAGGCTGTGCAGCCAGGGGTACACTGTGGCATGCGGCGCTGACAAGATCGCCATCGTGGCAAGCGGTGGCGCCCCTGACGGTCCCTTTTCTGCACTGTCTGGGCGACTTAGATAGGCATTTAATGCCCTTGTCCCCTGCCGTCAGGGTTAGGTATGATACACTGTGTAGGTAGCTGTACCTACCGCAGCACCTTTCCATTTTTGCCCTTGCCTACGTTGCCACCTGTTGGAGACCCCTTGAGCATATAAAAGGAGGCCCATGCACAACGTAGAGGGGGGAGGACGAACAGTAGAACACTCAGGCTCGGTCTCGTTAGCTGCTGGTGTGTACTGTAGCACCCAGCGCTCCCGAGCAAGAACTCAATACAATCCACAAAGCAGCAGTAGGAGTATTATCTCTCCGGAGAGCTCCGAAGCTGGGTAAAACCCCTCGCGTGCCTCGCCTCGATCCGCTCTTTGCGCGGCCTCCGCCCCCCGCCGAACCGAGAAGGGGCTCCGTCCCCATAGGTGCTCGAGGAGTCAGATTTCCCCGGCATCTTTGGCGCGCCGGGGAGGGGGCGTCGAGGTTGTGTGAACCTGATCCGGCGTTCACGCGAGCTAGATCTTCATCGACTTCATCGACATGCCGCCGAAGAAGAAGGCTTCGGAGGCGGCTGCTCCGTCCGCGTCGAACCCACTGCCGCCGGAGCAAACGGCTGGTGGGGAAGACGCCGGCGGAAGAACGGGCATCGACGAAGGAGCCCACGGTGCCGCCAGGTCCAAGGACAAGGCTGCGCTGCCCGCCGGCGGTGTAGCAGGCTCCCACGACGACCGGGCGTCCGTGGATGCTCCGCGCCCATCTCAGGAAGCGCGGGACCGACAGCGTCGTGGTACTCACGGTACCATACGCTCGCTGGACCCGAATCGAGCTGGCGGATCTCGAGATGCTCCAGGCCAGCATGCACGCCAACGTGTTGGCGCGAGCGAGGCATGGTCGCCTAGACGGAATACTGCTCCTTCTAACGTCGTTGGAAGTCCGAGCATATCCCGCTCCTCGCACCGTTCGCCACCGCTACCCGCCACCCCAGCAGAAGCTTTGGCGCGAGCTCAACTGCTCCTAGACTTCCCTCCAACGCCAGACAAGATCGACGACTGGAGGGCGACCATTCAGAGCCTCATCGGCTTCGCCAAGGGCGACACTCCACGGCAGCCGACCACATCGCAGCCGCGGCAAGCCAGCCAGGTGCGAGCCGATGGCGACAAGACCACGGGGGGTGCAACCACCGTGCACTCTCCGCCCCGAAGGCCAAGATCGCCGACTCGCCGGGTCCACCGCGACAGCGACTCCACCGCTTCGTCAGATCCACGAGCTCGTCGCGATCAGCGCCACGTTCTTCACGAACGACAGCCGGAAGACGCTCGTACCCGCATCGAGCGCCGAAGAGAAACGCGGCGTCAATTAGACCGGCGCGCTGGGCCCACTGTCAACATGCATGCGCCAGGGGAACCAGGCGACCTGCCGTATGCGGTAGGTTGCCCTGCGTTTACTCGTGAGCTGCGGCAAGTCCAGTGGCCCAGCACGAAGAATTTCAAGCCAGACGTGCCCGAGAAGTACGACGACAGGTTGCATCCGTCGGAGTTCCTCAGCATCTACACCATCGTGGTGCAGGCTGCCGGGGGGCGAGACGACAAGATCCTTGCCAACTACTTCCCGCTGGTGCTCAAACCCAACGTCAGATCCTGGCTCATGCACTTGCCGGAAAACTCCATATCTTCCTGGGCAGACCTGTGCCATCAGTTTGTCGGCGCCTTTACGGGCGGCCACAAACCTCATGGCCAGGAGAGTGACCTTCACCTGCTTGCCCAGAAGGAAGGAGAGCCCTTGCGCAAGTACATCCAGAGATTCAGCCAGGTGCGACGCAACATCCTAGATGTCCACCCTGCCGTGGTGATCAGTGCGTTCCATCAGAACGTGTGTAACCGCAGGATGCGGGAGGAGATGGCGATGTGCAAGATCAGAGACGTCAGTGAGCTGTATGCCCTGGCCGACAGGTGTGCACGTGCTGAGGAAGGAAGGAAACTCCCCGGAGAGGATGCAGGAGCAGGAGGATCTGACAGCGAGGATGCTGCCCCGGCAAATAAAAACCGGCGGCGGAACAACAGGAAGAGGAAAGGCAAAGATGTGCTAGTTGTTGAGCAGTCCGGCAACGACGGTGGCGCCAAGAAAGCCAAAGATGGTAGCTCCGGCAAGGAGGTTGCCGCATGCGCCAACTGCCAGGCTGTGGCGGCCGCCGACAAGCAGGATAGCACCAACAAACAGTACTGCAAGATCCACCGCACCAAGGGCCATGACCTCCAGAGCTGCAAGAAGGTCGAGCAGCCTGTCGAGCTGCAAAAGGCCGAGTACGAGCGACGCGACAAGGAGAAAGCCCAAGCAGGTGCTGGAGGATCCGGTACGGAGCGCACCGGCCGAGGAGGACGCCGCGGCAAGGCCAATCAGCAGCAAGGAGACAGACCTCCCCGCGGCCGCGACAAAGATGAAGACGACGACGATGAAGACATGGAAGATGACGAGACCAGTGAGCAGGAGTTTCAGAAAGCCACAGAGGTCTTGTGCGTTGACGGCGGTGCTTCTCTGCATACTTCGCACCGCCAACTCAAGCAGTGGGTGCGGGAAGTCAGTGCGGCAGAACCACCCATGGAGTCACGCAAGCTTCTGAAATGGTCCAGCACGCCTATCATCTTTGATATTGAGGACCACCCTGATCGCACAACTGCGGTCGGGTGTTTGCCGATGTTGGTCTCACCAACTATCCACCACCTCAAGGTCACTAAGATGCTAGTTGACGGCGGGGCCGGCTTGAACCTGATCTCCTCCGCTGTGCTCCGAAAACTCCAAGTCCCTGACAGCGAGCTTGAAGAGACCGGCACATTCCAAGGGATCAACCCGGGAAGGAGCAAGCCGAAGGGGAAGATCACGCTGCCGGTGACATTTGGCAGCGAGCTAAACTTCAGGACTGAGAGGATCACTTTTGACGTTGCTGATTTTCCATTGCCTTATAATGGAATTCTCGACCGTCCAGCGCTCGCCAAGTTCATGACGGCCTCTCACTACGCGTACAACATGCTGAAGATGCCAGACCGCAAGCAGCATCTCTGTACATGGCGACAAGAAATATGCTCTTATCTGTGCCGACAAGATCTACCGGGAAGCAGCAGCCGCAGCGGATCGCGAGACACTTGCCGTTGAAGCTCCCGGGGGGAAGAAGAAGACCATGTCCGGCAAGAGTTCTGATGTCCACTCCGGCAAGCGCACCTCTTCGGAGTGCTGCGCTACCGTCGAGGACGCACCATCGAGCTCCACCGGCAAGTGTAAGAAGACGATAGCAGCTCCGCCAGCGACCAAGAAGGTGTCCGCCAAGGAGGACGGCACTGGTGGTATGTAACACCCCGGATGTAACTTGCCATATTTGTAACTCCAACTCTTGCCATTTTCGGCAATGTGATATGATATTCCCTCCGTGGTTGGGTTTCCCTTCATTTTGCATTTTGTCCTTGTCATGCATTTTATGTCATGTCATCATGTGCATCGCATTCGCATACGTGTTCGTTTCATGAATCCGAGCATTTTCCCCGTTGTCCGTTTTGCAATCCGGCGCTCCTATGTTCCCCGGCGTCCCCTTTTACCTTTTTCCGTGAGCATGTATTAAACTTTCTCGGAGTGGACCGAGGTTTGTCAAGCGGCCTTGGTATAGCACCGGTAGACCGCCTGTCAAGTTTCGGGTCATTCGGAGGTCGTTTGATACTCCAACGGTTAACCGGGTAACCGCGAAGGCCTCTTGTGGGTTGCAGCCCAAACCCCCTCCAAAACAGCCCAATAACCCATCTAAGTCACTCCCATGTCCATCGTCGTTCGATTACGATCATGTGGCCGCAAACCGTGCTCAATTTAGAGCCTCCTAGCCCCTCCTACCTATAAATACACCTCCCACTCCGAAATTTTCGGGCAAACCCTAGCTCCCCGCTCCGCTCCGCGCACCGGACACGTCCGGTCCGCGCCGGTCTAATTGCGCCGCCGCCCCGGGCCAACCCTCCCGCGCCACGTGGCATCCCGCCGCCGTCCCCGCCGCCGGCCCACCAGGCCCGCCGCGGGCCCCCGAAGCCCGTCCGCCGCCGCGCTCCTCCGCCCCCGCGGCCCAGCCGCGCCCCGCCGATCTCCGCCGCGGCTCCGCCGCCCCGCCGACCTCCGCCGCCGCGCGCCCCCGCCGTCCTCCGCCGCCGCCGCCGCCCGCGACGAGCAGCGCCGCCGCCGCGCCGCCGTCCCGCGTCGCCGCCTGCCCGCGCCGTCGCCGCCTCCCCGCCTCGCCGGCTCCTCCTCCGGCCGGATCCGGGGCCGGGCCGGCCAAATCCGACCTCCGCCGCCTTCCCCGTCTCACTCCGCCGAAGCTCCGGTGGACCTCGTTCCGCGTGCCACCAAACCCTAGATCCGTTTCGCGAGGGGTATATTTATCCAAGTCTTTTCTGTCGGTATTTTGTTGCATGTTCATCGAATCATAACTTTCTGCATACTGCTCCGTGTCGTTCGTGTAATATGTCAAATTGTTCGGCTCGATGAGTACATCATTTCATCTCAGTGCATCATTTTCATTTGAGCTCATCTTGACGCCCGAAATGCTGTTGGAAGAGGGCTATGTGATGTTAGTTTCGGATCTATTTCAGTAGATGCACTTTTGTCATTTTTGCCATGATTGATCTGTGAAACCTATGAACTGGAGTCCTACATGTGTTTTGTAATACGCCATGCCATCTTTACAGGGGTGTATGCCATGTATTTTTGTGATCTTTGTGGTGACTAGCACAAGCATGCAAACTAGGGATCATATTGTTGCTGATTTCAGGGACTTAGTAATTTCACTAAGTCATGTCCTGCTGTTATTTTTATGCTATGTGTTCATGTTGTTTCAGAGAGATCTATGCCTCTTTTGAGCATGATCAGTAAGGGTGTTTTGAACATATAGATTTGCACTATCCATCCATGCCTTTGTTTGTAATTATGGAGTGCCATAGCTTGAGTAAATCGAGCTCTACCTTTGCTATAAAATGTTGCTGGCAGATTGTTTACATGTTATTCGATTTTGCCAAGCTTGTTGAGTTTATCCTTGCATGCTATGATGTTATTCTTGCCATGTCTAGCTTCTATGCCATGTCTTCTTGGTGGGTGTATTCTTAGTTTATCATGCAATGCTCTGTAGTGAGTGCATCGAGCTCGTAAACATGCCTACTTGTTATCTTCTTTTGACATGTCCAGTTTTCTGCTGTCAGAAAACTGTAACGAAACTTGCTTAATTGACATGGGTGCTATTATATTTTCTGGTCCTTTTTGGCTAATGGTCAGCAAGGGACTTTTGTTCAATGCTTTGAGTAGATTCATGACATGCCTTGTTTTAATATATTATGTTCCTGTAGAAGGCTTGTTCCTTGCTCTAAACATGTCATCCTGATGTTAATTTCTGGCATGTTATTTTCACTGTCTGTGAACCTGTTATCTTTTGCACTTTTGCCATGCTTGTTTGAACCTGTTATGTTGTGATTTAGCCATAGCTCAGTGTTCATATTTTGTCAAGAATCCTGAGTAGATCACTGTCATATGCTTTTCTGATATGTTTGGGTGCAGTAGCTTAATTTCTTGTTGCATGTTAAGTGGCATCATGCTGTTAAACGCAGAAATATGTCATTCTTGTTTTGCTTGTCATTTGCAAACCGTGCATCCGATTCCGGTGATCTTTATATCGATTTCAACCGAAATCACCTCACCTTTCCAGTGGCATACTTGGTTTGCCAAGATTATGGCTTGTTCATCTTTTCCTTCCGGGGCACGCATATGCATTGCATACCACATCTCGCATATCATGCCATGTTTTGCATCATGTTGATTGCGCATTGCATCGTGGTTGATAGTTGTTCCTTTGCTTGTGTTCTTGCCTTGGGTAGAGCCGGGAGGCGAGTACGTGACCGAGGAACCTGTTGAGAACGCTTACGAGGATCAAGCCTTCGACAACTCTGAGAACCTTGCAGGCAAGATGACCATAACCTCAAAATCACTTCTATCTTTGCTTGCTAGATGCTCGCTCTTTTGCTATGCCTATGCTGCGATACCTACCACTTGCTATATCATGCCACCCATATTGCCATGTCAAACCTCTAACCATCCTTTCCTAGCAAACCGTTGATTGGGTATGTTACCGCTTTGCTCAGCCCCTCTTATAGCGTTGCTAGTTGCAGGTGAAGATGAAGTTTGTTCCATGTGGAACCTGTTTATGTTGGGATATCACAATATCTCTTATTTAATTAATGCATCTATATACTTGGTAAAGGGTGGAAGGCTCGGCCTTATTCCTGGTGTTTTGTTCCACTCTTGCCACCCTAGTTTCCATCATACCGGTGTTATGTTCCTTGATTTTGCGTTCCTTACACGGTTGGGTGATTTATGGGACCCCCTTTACAGTTCGCCTTGAATAAGACTCCTCCAGCAAGGCCCAACTTTTGTTTTACCATTTGCCACCTAAGCCTTTTCCCCCGGGTTTTCGTGAGCCCGAGGGTCATCTTTATTTTAACCCCCGAGCCAGTGCTCCTCTGAGTGCTGGTCCAAACTAGAGCACCGTGCGGGACCGTCCCTTGGCAACTTGGGTTATCTTGGTACCTGTACGCTTAGCTTATCCGGTGTGCCCTAAGAACGAGATATGTGCAGCTCCTATCAGGATTTGTCGGCATAGTCGGGTGGTCTTGCTGGTCTTGTTTTACCATTGTCGAAATGTCTTGTAGTCCGGGATTCCGAGACTGATCGGGTCTTCCCGGTAGAAGGAATATCCTTCGTTGACCGTGAGAGCTTATAATGGGCTAAGTTGGGACACCCCTGCAGGGTATTATTCTTCGAAAGCCGTGCCCGCGGTTATGAGGCAGATGGGAATTTGTTAATGTCCGGTTGTAGAAAACCCGAAGTTGACCTTAATTAAAACACATCAACCGCGTGTGTAACCGTGATGGTCTCTTCTCGGCGGAGTCCGGGAAGTGAACACGGTGTTGGAGTTATGCCTGACGTAGGTTGTTCTAGGATCACTTCTTGATCACTTCTAGCTTCACGACCGTGCTTTGCTTCTCTTCCCGCTCTCTTTTGCGTTGTAGCTACCATATATGCTAGTCGCTTGCTGCAGCTCCACCTCACAACCCTATCCTACCTTTAAGCTTAAATAGTCTTGATCTCGCGGGTGTGAGATTGCTGAGTCCCCGTGACTCACAGATTCTACCAAAACAGTTGCAGGTGCCAACGATGCCAGTGCAGATGACGCTTCCGAGCTCAAGTGGGAGTTCGACGAGGAACGTGGTCGTTACTATGTGTCTTTTCCTGTTGATCAGTAGTGGAGCCCAGTTGGGACGATCAGGGATCTGTGTAGCATTTGGGGTAGTCTTCTTTCATTTTGGTTCCGTAGTCGGACCTCGAGTGTAATCTGGATGATGGATGTTTATTTATGTATTGTGTGAAGTGGCGACTGTAAGCCAACTATGTATCTCTTTCCCTTATGTATTACATGGGTTGTGTTTAGATTACCTCACTTGCGACATTGCTTTCAATGTGGTTATGCCTCTAAGTCGTGCTTCGACACGTAGGAGATATAGCCGCATCGAGGGCGTTACAAGTTGGTATCAGAGCCTTCCCCGACCTTAGGAGCCCCCACTGATTGATCGTTTTTAGCGGCCGAGTTGTGTCTAGAAAAATGTTTTGAGTCATTTAGGAATTATATATCGGAGAGTTTAGGAATTCTTTTTACTTCCCAGTCTCCTCATCGCTCTGGTAAGGCATCCTGACGTAGAGTTTTCACTCTTCTCTTCTTAAATTTCACTAAAAAAATTTTAGGATCACGCGGGTATCTTAGAATCGTTCCGATGGTTTTGTGATGACAACATTGTCGTGGTGCCTCCCGTCAGCAGGGGTTTAGTGGAAGTGTCCCGGCGAGTTGAGCTCTGAGGTGTTGTCGTCATAATTTTATCGTTGCAGTTCTGGAATACCTCAGTTTAGTACGCCGACATCGAAAATCTCTTTTGTACAGTTGTTAGTGAGATAACCCTGATAGCCCAGTACTGAGGCGAGTGCGGGAGTATTGCCATAACTCGTATAACGGATGCTTTTCGAAGGTTGAGGTAGACGATTTTCGAAGGTTTCTTGGTTATGTGTTGAAGGATGGATACAGCTGGATCTAGGTATTGTTAGTTTGGGTGATATAATTTGTGTCCCCTGTATCCCCAACACCTGATTGCATAACCAGAAAGTTTCGGGAGTTTATAAGTGGGAATTCTAATAGCTTATAGGATATCTTTCCGACAGATGTATGATTTGAGATTGGGCCTAACGTGCTAGTGGTCCGCCTATTCACGGCCGGTTTACAGTGGTCGCGAGGCATCTTAAAGAATCCTTGGCTATGCTGATTCGGGGACGTCTTGTTTGTCATTCGTGACGTCCGCTGAACGTCGTGCCCGTGTGGGCCCCACCACGAATACTTTGGGCGAAATCTTTATCATGTGTTTGTTCCGGCTTATTCTGCAAGCCAATCCTTTGTTTTGTTTTCAGTTGTGACATTCGAGTTGTTTCGAAGGCAGATGGTGTTTTCCATATCTTTATCTAAATGGCTTCTCAGCTTATGGAAGTGTGATGCTTTACTTTGGAATTCATTCGTTCATTCTTGTTCGAATGTTTATTGTGAAGACTATATGTTGCAATTTCGATCCTTTGATACGGCTTGAATATATGTCTTTCAAGATGCTAATGGATGTCACCCTCTTCAGGATGGCTCCGCCAACGCGTCAGGATCCAGAACGCAATGAAGGAAGTCAGGCTAACCCTCCGCCCCCACCTCCGCCTCCGGAGGCATGGCAAGCCTTGATGACAGCCACGAATGCCAACGCTCAGATTCTGATTCAGCTCTTGCAAGATCGCAACCAAGGGCAAGGTAATCAGGGAAATCAAGGCCAAGGCAACAATCAGCCGCATTTTGCTACCCTCAATCAGTTCCTTGCAAATCAGCCAAAGACTTTCAGCTACTGTGTCGAGGCCACAGACGCCGATGATTGGCTCGTGGACATCAACAAGCACTTCGAATGTAGCAATGTCAGACCTGAGGACTTTCTCAAGTTTGCCTCTTTTCAACTCAAGGATCAAGCTGCTGAGTGGTATCAACAATACAAAGATTCCAGAGGAGGTCATGTAATTACCTGGGATGATTTCCGCCGTGACTTCAAAGCTCATCACATTCCAGAAAGTGTTGTTGAGACTAAGCGTGAGGAGTTCCGCAATATCAAGCAAGGCAACATGTCTGTGTATCAATACAACACTCAGTTCCAGAAGCTCTCTCGTTTTGCTAAGCAAGACATCCCTGATGAGAAGAGCATGATTTACCAATTCAGGCATGGCCTCAGAGAAGATCTGCAACTAGCTCTCGTGCTTTTTGAGCGGTTAAAGTATGATGAATTCCACAACATGGCACTGAAATAAGAAGCTGCTCAGCTCAAGTGTGAGGCATCTAAGAAGAGAGTCAGGGACGCAGTTCAGTCTTCTTCTTCCTCACTAGTGGCGGCCAAGCAACAGAAGTTTTGTTTGCCTCCTCCTCCTCCGTTCTGCCAGCCTTATCAACAGAAGAACTCAGGTGGCCGTGGATCTTCCCACCCACCCAACCCTGGCTATCAGAACAAGTCTCAGAACCAAGCTCCAAGGCCAAATGCTCCTTATCACCGTCCGCTCTCAGAGGTGACTTGTAACAAATGTCAGCAAAAGGGTCACTATGCGAACAAGTGCTTCAACCAAAAGCGCCTTCCGCCTCCTCCTCCTGTGAGATCTTCCAGCAATGCAGTGGTCAAGCATAATCCTAAGCATGCCAAGGTTAACATGTTGAATGCAGCTCAAGCGGAGGATTCTTCAGAAGTGATCATGGGTAACCTTCCTGTTAATGATGTTCCTGCAAAAGTCTTATTTGATACTAGTGCATCGCATTGTTTCATGTCAAGATCATTTGTTTCAAAGAATGATTTCACTTCGGAAATGTTGGGTAAACCCATGGGGGTTGTTTCTCTGGGCAAGCATATGAGGGCTACCACGATGATCCCGGATGTCGGTATCAAGATGGGCGACTATAGATTTCTGGCTAAACCAATTTTTCTTGGTGACTCTGATATTGATCTAATTCTCGGGATGGACTGGCTTTCTAAGCACAAGGCTCAGCTTGATTGTGTTGCCAGGGAAATTCAATTGACTCACTCTTCTGACGATGTGATCATTTATACCGCTCGTGACGAAACCATTCGGTTGTTTTCTCTCAATGAGAAGGGCGAATTGGATGCTATCTCTCAGATTCCAGTCATTTGTGAGTACCAAGATGTCTTTCCAGAAGAACTTCCGGGTATGCCTCCTCACCGGCCAGTTGAATTTGTTATTGATCTTGAGCCTGGCACGGAACCCGTTTGCAAGCGTCCTTACAATCTTGGGCCAAAAGAGTTGAAGGAATTGAAGAAACAACTCGATGAACAAGAGCGTCTGGGTCTGATCAGACCGAGTTCTTCTCCTTGGGGTTGTGGTGTTCTTTTTGTCCAGAAGAAGGATGGCACGGACCGACTTTGCGTCGATTACCGTCCATTGAACAAGAAGACAATCAAGAACAAGTACCCACTTCCCAACATCAATGAGCTATTCGAGCAACTTAAAGGTGCTAAAGTGTTCTCCAAGCTTGACCTTCGTATGGGTTATCATCAGATTCGCATTCGTGAAGAAGATATTCCCAAGACAGCATTCAGAACAAGCTTTGGTTCTTATGAATATATTGTCATGTCTTTCGGCCTAGTCAATGCTCCTCCAAGTTTCTCTCGAATGATGAACTTCATCTTCAAACCCTACACCAATGAATTCGTCTTGGTCTATCTCGATGATATATTGGTCTTCTCCAAGAATAAGAAGGATCATGCCAAGCATTTGCGATTGGTGCTCGACAAGCTCAGAGAGTATCAATTCTATGCGAAGTTCTCCAAATGTGAATTCTGGCTTGATGAAGTTCTTTACCTTGGTCATATCATCTCTGCCAAGGGCATTGCTATTAATCCCGAGAGGGTGTCTGCAGTTTTGAATTGGGAACCTCCTCAGAATGTCAAGCAGCTTCGCAGTTTTCTTGGACTTGCAAGCTATTGCCGAAGATTCGTTGAGAATTTCTCAAAGATTGCAAAGCCTCTTTCCAACCTCCTCCAGAAGCATGTGAAGTATGTCTGGTCTCCTGAGTGTGACGTTGCTTTCAACGCTATCAAAGAGAAACTTGTCACTGCTCCAGTTTTGACTCCTCCTGACGAATCCAAGCCTTATGAAGTTTTCTGTGATGCTTCTCTTCAAGGTCTCGGTGCTGTGTTAATGCAAGAGAAGAAGGTTGTGTCCTATACCTCTCGTCAGTTGAAGCCCAACGAAAAGAACTACCCCACTCACGATCTTGAGTTGGCGGCAGTTGTCCATGCATTAATAACATGGAGACATCTCTTGTTGGGAAGGAAAGTGGACATTTTCACCGATCACAAGAGTCTCAAGTACATCTTCACTCAGCCCAACCTCAACCTCAGGCAAACTCGATGGGTCGAAATGATTCAAGAGTATAATCCGAGTATTGAATATACTCCAGGCAAGGCTAATGTGATTGCAGATGCATTGAGAAGGAAGGCTTATTGCAACAGCTTAATCCTCAAGCCCTTCCAACCGGATCTTTGTGAAGCTTTCCGCAAGTTGAATCTCCAAGTTGTTCCTCAAGGTTTTCTTGCCAACCTCATAGTCTCACGTACTTTGGAAGATCAGATTCGTGAGGCACAACTGCTGGAGACCATGGTGAAGAAGGTGAAACATGGTATTGACAAGGGCATTTCCAAATACAACTGCTATCGCGTTGATGACAGAGATACTCTTTTCTTCGAGGATCGGATTGTGGTTCCAAAGGGTGATCTACAGAAAGTCATTCTGAATGAGGCGCACAATTCACTCCTATCCATTCATCCTGGAAGTACAAAGATGTACCATGACCTCAAGCAGTCGTATTGGTGGACTCGAATGAAGCGAGAAATTGCTCAATTCGTGAATGAATGTGATGTCTGTCGAATGGTGAAAGCAGAACACCAACGACCAGCTGGTCTACTCCAACCTCTTGCTATTCTAGAATGGAAGTTTGATCATATCGAAATGGACTTCATGACTGGTTTTCCTAAGTCCAAGCGTGGAAATGATGCCATCTTCGTTGTCATCGACAAGCTCACGAAAGTGGCTCATTTTCTTCCTATCAAAGAGTCTATCACAACAACGCAGCTGGCAGAGCTTTACACCTCCAGAATTGTCTCCTTGCATGGCATTCCACAATTGATTTCTTCAGACCGTGGCAGCATCTTTACATCCAAGTTTTGGGATTCCTTTCAGAAGGCCATGGGCACAAATATTCGCTTCAGCACAGCTTTCCATCCTCAAACTAGTGGACAAGTCGAGCGTGTCAACCAAATTCTTGAAGATATGCTCAGGGCTTGTGTCATCTCTTTCGGCATGAAGTGGGAGGATTGCCTTCCATATGCTGAGTTCTCTTACAACAACAGCTTTCAAGCGAGCTCGGGCAAAGCCCCATTCGAGATTCTTTATGGCAGAAAGTGTCGTACTCCTCTCAATTGGTCAGAGACCGGCGAACGCCAACTTCTTGGCAACGACTTGATCACAGAGGCTGAAGATATGTGTAAAGTCATTCGTGAGAATCTCAAAGCCGCGCA
This sequence comes from Aegilops umbellulata, assembly GCA_032464435.1. Lineage (NCBI taxonomy): Eukaryota > Viridiplantae > Streptophyta > Magnoliopsida > Poales > Poaceae > Aegilops > Aegilops umbellulata. The sequence goes on along the minus strand of CP136054.1, from coordinate 110,588,403 downwards.
ATCGCGCCAGAAGAGCTATTACGATAGCAAACACCGTGATTTGGCATTCGAGATCGGAGATCATGTCTACCTCCGCGTCTCTCCAATGAAAGGCACCCGTCGCTTCGGTATCAAAGGGAAACTTGCCCCTGGATACGTGGGTCCTTTCAAGATCATCGACAAATGAGGCGATCTCGCCTATCAACTTGAGCTTCCCCCAAACTTTGCAAATGTGCACGATGTGTTCCACGTGTCACAGCTTCGCAAGTGTTTCAAGACGCCTGAGCGCACCATCATCTTCGAAGAGATTGATCTTCAAGAAGATTTGTCCTATCATGAGCATCCCGTTGCTATTCTTGCAGAAACTGAGCGCAAGACTCGCAACAAGTCCATCAAATTCCTGAAAGTGAAGTGGTCTCACCATTCAGACCGAGAAGCCACCTGGGAGCGCGAGGACCACCTCCGTTCCGAATATCCGGAGTTCTTTCAGTCCTAGATCTCGGGACGAGATCCTCTCGTAGTGGTGGAGTGTTGTAACACCCGGATGTAACTTGCTATATTTGTAACTCAAACTCTTGCCATTTTCGGCAATGTGATATGATATTCCCTCCGTGGTTGGGTTTCCCTTCATTTTGCATTTTGTCCTTGTCATGCATTTCATATCATGTCATCATGTGCATCACATTCGCATACGTGTTCGTTTCATGAATCCGAGCATTTTCCCCGTTGTCCGTTTTGCAATCCGGCGCTCCTATGTTCCCCGGCGTCCCCTTTTACCTTTTTCCGTGAGCGTATATTAAACTTTCTCGGAGTGGACCGAGGTTTGTCAAGCGGCCTTGGTATAGCACCGGTAGACCTCGTGTCAAGTTTCGGGTCATTCAGAGCTCATTTGATACTCCAACGGTTAACCGGGTAACCGCGAAGGCCTCTTGTGGGTTGCAGCCCAAAACCCCTCCAAAACAGTCCAATAACCCATCTAAGTCACTCCCATGTCCATCGCCGTTCGATCACGATCGTGTGGCCACAAACCGTGCTCAATTTGGAGCCTCCTAGCCCCTCCTACCTATAAATACACCTCCCCCTCCGAAATTTTCGGGCAAACCCTAGCTCCTCTCCGCGCGCCGGACACGTCCGGTCCGCGCCGGACTAATCGCGCCGCCGCCCCGGGCCAACCCTCGCGGGCCACGTGGCCTCCCCGCGCCGTCCCCGCCGCCGGCCCGCCAGGCCCGCCGCGGGCCCCCGAAGCCCGTCCGCCGCCGCGCTCCTCCGCCCCCGCAGCCCAGCCGCGCCCCGCCGATCTCCGCCGCGGCTCCGCCGCCCCGCCGACCTCCGCCGCCACGCGCCCCCGCCGTCCTCCGCCGCCGCCGCCCGCGACGAGCAGCGCCGCCGCCGCCGCGCCGCCGTCTGCCCGCGCCGTCGCCGCCTCCCCGCCTCGCCGGCTCCTCCTCCGGCCGGATCCGGGCCGGGCCGGCCAGATCCGACCTCCGCCGCCGTCCCCGTCTCACTCCGCCGAAGCTCCGGCGGACCTCGTTCCGCGTGCCACCAAACCCTAGATCCGTTTCGCGAGGGGTATATTTCTCCGTCTTTTCTGGCAGTATTTTGTTGCATGTTCATCGCATCATAACTTGCTGCATAATGCTCCGTTTCGTGCGTGTAATATGTCAAATTGTTCGCCTTAATGAGTATATCATTTAGTATCATTGCATCATTTTCATTTGAGCTCAGCTTGATGCCCGAAATGCTGTTGGAAGAGGGCTATGTGATGTTAGTTTCAGATCTGTTTCAGTAGATGCACTTTTGTCATTTTTGCCATGATTGATGTGTGCATCCTATGAACTGGAGTCCTACATGTGTTTTGTAATATGCCATGCCATCTTTACAGGGGTGTATGCCTTGTATTTTTGTGATCTTTGTGGTGACTATCACAAGCATGCAAACTAGGGATCATATTGTTGCTGATTTCAGGGACTTAGTAATTTCACTGTCATGTCGTGCTGTTATTTTTATGCTATGTGTTCATGTTGTTTCAGAGAGATCTATGCCTCTTTTGAGCATGATCAGTAAGGGTGTTTTGAACATATGGATTTGCTCTATCCATACATGTCTTTGTTTGTAATTATGGAGTGTCGTAGCTTGAGTCAATCGAGCTCTACTTTTGCTATAAAATGTTGCTGGCAGATTGTTTACATGTTATTCGATTTTGCCAAGCTTGTTGTAGTTTATCCTTGCATGCTATGATGTTATTCTTGCCATATCTAGCTTCTATGCCATGTATTCTTGGTGGGTGTATGCTTAGTTTATCATGCAATGCTCTGAAAACTGTAACGAAACTTGCTTAATTGACATGGGTGCTATTATATTTTCCGGTCCTTTTTGGCTCATTGTCATTAAGGGACTTTTGTTCTATGTATTGAGTAGATTCATGCCATGCCTTGTTTTGCTATATTATGTTCCTGTAGCAGGCTGTTTCCTTGCTCTAAACATGTCATCCTGATGTTAATTTCTGGCATGTTGTTATTTTCACTAAGTCTGTGAACCTGTTATCTTTTGCATTTTTGCCATGCTTGTTTTGACCTGTTATGTTGTGATTTAGCCGTAGCTCAGTGTTCATCTTTTGTGAAGCATCTTGAGTAGATCACTGCCATATGCTTTGCTGATATGTTTGGGTGCAGTAGCTTAATTTCTTGTTGCATGCTAAGTGGCATCATGCTGTTAAACGCAGAAATATGTCATTCTTGTTTTGCTTGTCATTTGCAAACCGTGCATCCGATTCCGATGATCTTTATATCGATTTCAACCAAAATCACCTCATCTTTCCAGTGGCATACTTGGTTTGCCAAGATTATGCCTTGTTCATCTTTTCCTTCCGGGGCACGCATATGCATTGCATACCACATCTCGCATATCCTGCCCTGTTTTGCATCATGTTGATTGCGCATTGCATCATGGTTGATAGTTGTTCCTTTGCTTGTGTTCTTGCCTTGGGTAGAGCCGGGAGACGAGTACGTGACCGAGGAACCTGTTGAGAACGCTTACGAGGATCAAGCCTTTGACAACTCTGAGAACCTTGCAGGCAAGATGACCATACCCTCGAAATCACTTCTATCTTTGCTTGCTAGATGCTCGTGTAACGCCCCGGATCTGATGCGCCAGGTGTCCGCTAGTTAATCGCCGTCGTTGCCATGTCATGTGCTTGCGTGTTGCACTTTGCCATGTCATCATCTGCATTTCATATCATGTCATCTTGTGCATTGCATTGCATACGTGTTCGTCTTATGCATCCGAGCATTTTCCCCGTTGTCCGTTTTGCAATCCGGCGCTCCTATGTTCCCCGGCGTCCCCTTTTACCTTTTTCCTTGAGTGGGTATTAAACTTTCTCGGAATGGACCGAGGTTTGCCAAGCGGCCTTGGTATAGCACCGGTAGACCGCCTGTCAAGTTTCGGGTCATTCGGAGGTCGTTTGATACTCCAACGGTTAACCGGGTAACCGTAAAGCCTATTTCTCTTTGCAGCCCAACACCCCTCCAAAGTGGCCCAAAAACCATCCAAACCCCCTCCATCTTCTCGGCCGTTCGATCACGATCGCATGGCCGAAAACCGCACTCCATTAGGAGCTTCCTAGCTGCCTCTACCTATATAAACACCTCCCCTTCGATTTTCGCGCAGATCAAACCCTAACCCGCTCCCCTCGCGTCGCCGGACGTGTCCATCCTGCGCCGGACATGTCCAACCTCCACGTCGCCCCGACCAATCGCGCGCCGACACCTCAGCACCGCCGCCTCCACGCCCAACCACCGCGCGCCACGTGGCCTCGACCACCGCACCGCGCCGCCAGCCCCATCGCTGGCCCGTCCTCGGGCCCGACCGGGCCGCGCCGCCGCCGCCCGCGGCCGTCGCCTCCGCCACCGCCATGCGAGGCCGCCGCCTCCTCGCGCCGCCCCGCCGTTCCCCGCGCCGGAGACCTCGCCCCCCCCCCCCCCCCCGCAGCCGCGCCGCTCCTCCTCCCCAGCGCCGCCTCCGCCACCATGCTCTGCCCGCGCGCCGCCCGACTCCCCGCCGGCGAGTTCCGCGGCGGCCGCCGCCGTGTCGCCGGATTCCGCCCCGCCTCCGGTTTCCTTCGCCGCCCCGCCGGCCCATCTCGTCGCCCGCGCCCGCAGGCGCCCCTGACCGCGCCTTCCCCGTGCTCCGGCGGGCCTCCCCCGCGCCTCTCCAGCCTTCTCCCTCTCCTCCGACGAGCTTCTCCGGCGAGCCCGATCCAGATCTGAATACAAGGTTGACCCCGGATTTCGTCTAAGTCCTATATATTTTGCATGATTTGGTTAGCTTCATCGCATCATATCTCTGCATCCGTAGCTCCGTTTCATGCGTATAACACGTAAAATTGTTCGCCTCGAAGAGTACATCATTTCATCTCATTGCATCATATTCATTTGAGCTCATCTTGATGCCCGAAATGCTGTTAGAAGAGGGCTATGTGATGTTAGTTTCAGATCTGTTTCAGAACTTGCACTTTTGTCATTTTTGCCATGATTGATGTGTGCATCATATGATGTTGAGCTCTACATGTGTTTTGTAATATGCCATGCCATCTTTCCAGGGGTGTCTGCCATGTATTTTTGTGATCTTTGTGGTGACTAGCACAAGCATGCAAACTAGGGTACATAATGTTGCTGATTTCAGAGGCTTAGTATTTTCACTAAGTCATGTTCTGCTGTTATTTTTATGCCATGTGTTCATGTTGTTTCAGAGAGATCTATGCCTCTTTTGAGCATGATCAGTAATGGTGTTTTGAACATATGGATTTTCTCTATCCATCCATTTCTTTTTTTGTAATTATGGAGTGCCTTAGCATGAGTCAATCGAGCTCTACTTTTGCTATAAAATGTTGCTGGCAGATTGTTTACATGTTATTCGATTTTGCCAAGCTTGTTGTAGTTGATCCTTGCATGCTATGATGTTATTCTTGCCATGTCTAGCTTCCACGCCATGTCTTCTTGGTGGATGTATGCTTATTTTATCATGCAATGCTCTGTAGTGAGTGCATCGAGCTCACGAACATGCCTACTTGTTATCTGTTTTTGGCATGTCCAGTTTTCTGCTAAGTCTGAAACCTGTAATGAAACTTGCTTAATTGACATGGGTGTTATTATATTTTCTGGTACTTTTTGGCTTAGGGTCATTAAGGGACTTTTGTTGTATGCTTTGAGTAGATTCACTCCATGCCTTGCTTTGCTATTTTGTATTACATTAGCATGTTGTTTCCTTGCTCTAAACATGTCATCCTGATGTTATTTTCTGGCATGTTATTTTCACCAAGTCTGTGAACCTGTTATCTTTTGCACTTTTGCCATGCTTGTTTGAACCTGTTATGTTGTGATTTAGCCGTAGCTCAGTGTTCATATTTTGTGAAGCATCTTTAGTAGATCACTGCCATCTGCTTTGCTTATATGTTTGGGTGCAGTAGCTTAATTTCTTGTTGCATGCTAAGTGGCATCATGCTGTTAAACGCAGAAATATGTCATTCTTGTTTTGCTTGTCATTTGCAAACCGTGCATCCGATTCCGATGATCTTTATATCGATTTCAACCAAAATCACCTCATCTTTCCAGTGGCATACTTGGTTTGCCAAGATTATGCCTTGTTCATCTTTTCCTTCCGGGGCACGCATATGCATTGCATACCACATCTCGCATATCCTGCCCTGTTTTGCATCATGTTGATTGCGCATTGCATCATGGTTGATAGTTGTTCCTTTGCTTGTGTTCTTGCCTTGGGTAGAGCCGGGAGACGAGTACGTGACCGAGGAACCTGTTGAGAACGCTTACGAGGATCAAGCCTTTGACAACTCTGAGAACCTTGCAGGCAAGATGACCATACCCTCGAAATCACTTCTATCTTTGCTTGCTAGATGCTCGTGTAACGCCCCGGATCTGATGCGCCAGGTGTCCGCTAGTTAATCGCCGTCGTTGCCATGTCATGTGCTTGCATGTTGCACTTTGCCATGTCATCATCTGCATTTCATATCATGTCATCTTGTGCATTGCATTGCATACGTGTTCGTCTTATGCATCCGAGCATTTTCCCCGTTGTCCGTTTTGCAATCCGGCGCTCCTATGTTCCCCGGCGTCCCCTTTTACCTTTTTCCTTGAGTGGGTATTAAACTTTCTCGGAATGGACCGAGGTTTGCCAAGCGGCCTTGGTATAGCACCGGTAGACCGCCTGTCAAGTTTCGGGTCACTCAGAGGTCGTTTGATACTCCAACGGTTAACCGGGTAACCGTAAAGCCTATTTCTCTTTGCAGCCCAACACCCCTCCAAAGTGGCCCAAAAACCATCCAAACCCCCTCCATCTTCTCGGCCGTTCGATCACGATCGCATGGCCGAAAACCGCACTCCATTAGGAGCTTCCTAGCTGCCTCTACCTATATAAACACCTCCCCTTCGATTTTCGCGCAGATCAAACCCTAACCCGCTCCCCTCGCGTCGCCGGACGTGTCCATCCCGCGCCGGACATGTACAACCTCCACGTCGCCCCGACCAATCGCGCGCCGACACCTCAGCACCGCCGCCTCCACGCCCAACCACCGCGCGCCACGTGGCCTCGACCACCGCACCGCGCTGCCAGGCCCATCGCCGGCCCGCCCCCGGGCTCGACCGGGCAGCGCCGCCGCCGCACGCGGCCGCCGCCTCCGCCGCCGCCATGCGAGGCCGCCGCCTCCTCGCGCCGCCCCGCCGTTCCCCGCGCCGGCGACCTCGCCCCCCCCCCCCCCCCGCAGCCGCGCCACTCCTCCTCCCCAGCGCCGCCTCCGCCACCATGCTCTGCCCGCGCGCCGCCCGACTCCCCGCCGGCGAGTTCCGCGGCCGCCGCCGCCGCGTCGCCGGATTCCGCCCCGCCTCCGGTTTCCTTCGCCGCCCCGCCGGCCCATCTCGTCGCCCGCGCCCGCAGGCGCCCCTGACCGCGCCTTCCCCGTGCTTCGGCGAGCCTCCCCCGCGCCTCTCCAGCCTTCTCCCTCTCCTCCGACGAGCTTCTCCGGCGAGCCCGATCCAGATCTGAATACAAGGTTGACCCCGGATTTCGTCAAAGTCCTATATATTTTGCATGATTTGGTTAGCTTCATCGCATCATATCTCTGCATCCGTAGCTCCGTTTCATGCGTATAACACATAAAATTGTTCGACTCGAAGAGTACATCATTTCATCTCACTGCATCATTTTCATTTGAGCTCATCTTGATGCCCGAAATGCTGTTAGAAGAGGGCTATGTGATGTTAGTTTCAGATCTATTTCAGAACTTGCACTTTTGTCATTTTTGCCATGATTGATGTGTGCATCATATGATGTTGAGCTCTACATGTGTTTTGTAATATGCCATGCCATCTTTCCAGGGGTGTATGCCATGTATTTTTGTGATCTTTGTGGTGACTAGCACAAGTATGCAAACTAGGGTACATAATGTTGCTGATTTCAGAGACTGTATTTTCACTGTCATGTTCTGCTGTTATTTTTATGCCATGTGTTATTTCAGAACCTGTTATCTTTTGCACTTTTGCCATGCTTGTTTGAACCTGTTATGTTGTGATTTAGCCGTAGCTCACTGTTCATCTTTTGTGAAGCATCTTGAGTAGATCACTATCATATGCTTTGCTGATATGTTTGGGTGCAGTAGCTTAATTTCTTGTTGCATGCTAAGTGGCATCATGCTGTTAAACGCAGAAATATGTCATTCTTGTTTTGCTTGTCATTTGCAAACCGTGCATCCGATTCCGGTGATCTTTATATCGATTTCAACCGAAATCATCTCACCTTTCCAGTGGCATACTTGGTTTTCCAAGATTATGCCTGGTTCATTTTTCTCCTTCCGAAGAACGCATATGCATTGCATACCACATCTCGCATATCATGCCATGTTTATGTGGTGGTTGTTTACTTTGTTGTTTTGCTTCTTTCCTGTGTTGATTCTTCAGGTTATTTCCGATAACGTTGCGTTTGTGAGGATCCATTCGACTTTGCCCGTTTGTGTTCTTCATGGACTCGTTCTTCTTCCTTGCGGGATCTCAGGCAAGATGACCATACCCTCGAAATCACTTCTATCTTTGCTTGCTAGTTGCTCGCTCTTTTGCTATGCCTATGCTGCGATACCTACCACTTGCTTATCATGCCTCCCATATTGTCAAACCAAGCCTCTAACCCACCTTGTCCTAGCAAACCGTTGATTGGCTATGTTACCGCTTTGCTCAGCCCCTCTTATAGCGTTGTTAGTTGCAGGTGAAGATGAAGTTTGTTCCTTGTTGGAACATGGAGATGTTGTTCCTTGTTGGAACATGTTTACTTGTTGGGATATCACAATATATCTTATTTAATTAATGCATCTATATACTTGGTAAAGGGTGGAAGGCTTGGCCTTATGCCTGGTGTTTTGTTCCACTCTTGCCGCCCTAGTTTCCGTCATATCGGTGTTATGTTCCTGGATTTTGCGTCCCTAACACGGTCGGGTGATTTATGGGACCCCCTTGACAGTTCGCTTTGAATAAGACTTTTCCAGCAAGGCCCAACATTGGTTTTACCATTTGCCTACCACCTACCCCTTTCCCTTGGGTCGGCCAGCCCGAGGGTCATCTTTATTCAGCCCCCCCTGGGCCAATGCTTGTCTAAGTGTTGGCCCGAACTAGAGCCCTTTGCAGCGCCACCTCAGGGAAACTTGAGGTCTGGTTTTAGTTGTACGGAGTGTTCATCCGGTGTTGCCCTAAGAACGAGATATGTGCAGCTCCTATCAGGATGTCGGCGCATCGGGCGGCTTTGCTGGACTTGTTTTATTGCTGTCGAAATGTCTTGTAGCCGGGATTCCGAGACTGATCGGGTCTTCCCGGGGAGAAGGAATATCTTTCGTTGATCACGAGAGCTTATAATGGGCTAAGTTGGGACACCCCTGCAGGGTTTGAACTTTCGAAAGCCGTGCCCGCGGTTATGTGGCAGATGGGAATTTGTTAATGTCCGGTTGTAGAAAACCCGAAGTTGATCTTAACTAATAATACACCAACCGCATGTGTTACCATGATGGTCTCTTCTCGGCGGAGTCCGGGAAGTGAACACGGTGTTGGAGTTATGCTTGACGTAGGTTGTTCTAGGATCACTTCTTGATCATAGTTCATCGACCGTGCTTTGCCTTCTCTTCTCGCTCTCATTTGCGTATGTTAGCCACCATATATGCTAGTCGCTTGCTGCAGCTCCACCTCATACCTTTTACCCTACCTATAAGCTTAAATAGTCCTGATCTCGCGGGTGTGAGATTGCTGAGTCCCCGTGACTCACAGATACTTCCAAAACCAGTTTGCAGGTGCCGATGAAACCGTGCAGGTGACGCGCCCGAGCTCAAGGAGGAGCTCGATGAAGATCTTGTTCATTGTGTTGCTTCGTTTCAGTCGATCAGTAGTGGAGCCCAGTTGGGGTGATTCGGGGATCTGTGTAGCATTTGGGGTAGTCTTCTTTTATTTTGGTTCCGTAGTCGGACCTTGATTGTATCTGTATGATGTAATGCTTTACTCATGTATTGTGTGAAGTGGCGATTGTAAGCCAGCTATGTACCTCTTTCCCTTATGTATTACATGGGTTGTGTGAAGATTACCTCACTTGCGACATTGCTTTCAATGCGGTTATGCCTCTAAGTCGTGCTTCGACACGTGGGAGATATAGCCGCATCGAGGGCGTTACAAGTTGGTATCAGAGCCTTCCCCGACCTTAGGAGCCCCCACTGATTGATCGTTTTAGCGGCCGAGTTGTGTCTAGAAAAATCTTTTGAGTCATTTAGGAATTATATATCGGAGAGTTTAGGAATTCTTTTTACTTCCCAGTCTCCTCATCGCTCTAGTAAGGCATCCTGACGTAGAGTTTTGACTCTTCTCTTCTCCAATTTCACTAAAAAAAATTTTAGGATCACGCGGGTATCTTAGAATCGTTCCGATGGTTTTATGATGACAACATTGTCTTGGTGCCTCCTGTCGGCAGGGGTTTAGTGGAGGTGTCCCGGGGAGTTGAGCTCTAAGGTGTTGTCGTCATAATTTTATCGTTGCAGTTCTGGAATACCTGAGTTTAGTACGCCGACATCGAAAATCTCTTTTGTACAGTTGTTGGTGAGATAACCCTGATAGCCCAGTACTGAGGCGAGTGCGGGAGTATTGCCATAACTCGTATAACGGATGCTTTTCGAAGGTTGAGGTAAACGATTTCCGAAGGTTTCTTGGTTATGTGTTGAAGGATGGATACAGCTGGATCTAGGTATTGTTAGTTTGGGTGATATATTTTGTGTCCCCTGTATCCCCAACACCTGATTGCATAACCAGAAAGTTTCAGGAGTTTATAAGTGGGAAGTCAAGTATCTCGTAGGATATCTTTCCAACAGACACATGATACGATATGGGATCTATCATATGTTTGTTTCCGGCTTATTCTATACGCCAAATCCTTGTTTTGTTTTATTTGTGGTATTCGAGTTGCTTCGATGTCAAGTGATGATCCATACCTTCCCTAAACGGTGTTCTCATATTTCTATGTGAATACTAATCCTTCTTGATCATCGAGGTTGTCATGTCAATCCTTTTTCAACCGGTGTGTCTCTCTTCAAGTGGATCCGATCACTTCAACATTCGCAAGATCAATTATCAGTTCTTCTCAACGGTGTTTGCTTCATCCGTTCCAAGTTGTCTTTGTTTTCCCGCCCTCCCACCCTTATTTCTTCAAGGACACAGATTTCTTAATCATGTATCCTTTTATTGATGGAAGTTTCTTCATTCTTTCTTTCAATGTTCTTATCCGGTGATTTCCATGAAGATACTAACGGAGCTTCAAGTTCATCATTCGTCATTATTTTCTTCTCCGGTGGACTCAATTCAAGCTTTGTCGATCATATCTTTCCTTGTTTCAAATGTTTTCTAATGCCGGTGTATCTCTTAATCATTCACCTCTCGCTATTCATTTGTTCCGGAGTGCTGAAGATATCTCAGAAGATTCAAGTTTCCATTCTCAATTCACTCAAGTTCTTTTGAGGATGTTATCTCATTCAAGCCATTTAATTCAACCGGTGCAATATCCCTTTCAAGCAATTCTTTCAACAATGTTTCTTTTGAGTGGGCCCTAACCCACAGGTCTTTTCCCAGGATCTTACCTGACTCTTCTTATTTTTCCCGAAGTTATTCCCGAATTCTTTTCCAAGTGTGACGTAAGAATGAAGTATCATCAGTCATATTCCTTCTCCAAGATCGCTTCCAATTTTTTTTTCATCATTGGTTCAACCTTTCTAATTTTCATCCCCGAGTACCTGAACAATTCATGGTGTTTCTCATCGTCTTTTTCAACATTTGAAGACCGAAGAAGAGTTTCTCTTAAATCTTGCTCCATTCTCTTCAAGATTCATGGTTCTAGCTTGATGCCATCCTCTCATAATTGTTTTTGATTGTGAGAATTCTTTTCACCCATCCGGAGCATTTCAGGAGTCTTTTCAGTTTGAGTCTCCGAAGGCCATCATTTCGTAATTCCTCATTCTCAGCTTTCCGCTCTTGTTTTCTAAATCCTACCGGTGGTTCCATCAATACCTTCCCAAGTTTGCGCTATGTCTCTCTTAATCCTTTCTACGAGAATAAGTAGTATGCCAAATCCGTTGCTTGTCATCAATTTAAATTGGTGAAGGAGGTGCATAACATAATTCTTATTCTTGTTTCATCCAAGTGATCTAGTTTCTTCTTTCCAGAGTGGTTCGTCATGTCTTTTTTCTCGGTTTCATGGGTTTCATCTTTTCTTTTCCGGAGTCCCAAGTTTTTCCGCATTATCTCGTCGCGAAGCTCCATCTAAATAATTGCAAGGCTTCAACCTTATTCTTTTCATCCTTCATTTCATCTGATCATCCTTTCATTACCGGAGTTCTTCATGGAGGCTCTACTTAGTGGTTTATCAAGGACCCTTTTCATTCTTCAATTGTTCTTCAAGATTTCTCTCGGAGTTAAGATCCGCCAAGCTATACTTAAAAATAAACATGGGGCTCAACACATGCTTTGTTTTGTGGAGTCCAAGCATTCTTCATCTTGCATTTCGAAGTGCAATTCTTTCTACCTTATCTTTTGAGATGGTGTTATGTCATTCTTGACAATCTCCCTTCATGTTGCATGATTCACATGTTGTCAAGAATGAGATATTTAAATCCATCAACCTCTTCATTGGAGTTATCTTGGGTTATATTTCACATAAAGCTTTACCTAAGGATTGTTGCTATTTATGGTGCTTTTAAATGACCCAAGTTCTTTTTTATCCTCCCGGTGAAATAAGTTTCTCGTCTCCTTGTTGATATCAATCCAATCATTTGTTTCCGTTGGTGGCAGAAGCTCACCTCATAGTTTTGAGAGGTTTTTTTTTCCATAAGCACACATTAAGCCTACTCTTTTTGTTGTTGTTGCTTTTGCAACAACTCCGTTCGACCCTTCTCCTAAAGATGCTTTTACAAGCTCATTTGTGGCAGGAGTTGTCATTTTCTTCTTCATCCCTTATCCCAACGATTTAGCTTCTATTCGTTCGTTTCGGAAGCATTGTGATATTGCTCTCTTCGACCCAACTCATCCTAATGTTCTTTTATTGCTTATCCATTTAACTGGAGTGTTGTGTCTATCATTCCTCTTTTAACCGGAGTCTCATCCAAGTGCTTTCATTTGCCAAGTTCATATTCTATTCCTTCCATTTCCAACCGGAGTGTTGTTGTACTTGTTCTTTATTGTTCCTTGTACATCTTGCTTCAACCGGAGTGGTTTCAACGTCTATCTTGTCACTTAAGCTCTTCTTTCTCGCCGTATTCCTTGTTCCTTGTCCAACGGAGCATTTCATTTCGTTCATCTCCATGGTATTCTTTCTTTCATTTTGCTCAACCTCTCAAGGTTCATGATTTCACTCGTTTGTCAGAGAAGCAACTTAGTTTTACCTCTTCTCTTCCTCCTCCGTTTCCCTCCGGTGCCATCCTAGATCTCGGGACGAGATCCTCTCGTAGTGGTGGAGTGTTGTAACGCCCCAGATCTGATGCGCCAGGTGTCCGCTAGTTATTCGCCGTCGTTGCCATGTCATGTGCTTGCGTGTTGCACTTTGCCATGTCATCATCTGCATTTCATATCATGTCATCTTGTGCATTGCATTGCATACGTGTTCGTCTTATGCATCCGGGCATTTTCCCCGTTGTCCGTTTTGCAATCCGGCGCTCCTATGTTCCCCGGCGTCCCCTTTTACCTTTTTCCGTGAGCGGGTATTAAACTTTCTCGGAATGGACCGAGGTTTGCCAAGCGTCCTTGGTACAGCACCGGTAGACCGCCTGTCAAGTTTCGGGTCATTCGGAGGTCGTTTGATACTCCAACGGTTAACCGGGTAACCGTAAAGCCTCTTTCTCTTTGCAGCCCAACACCCCTCCAAAGTGGCCCAAAACCCATCCAAACCCCCTCCATCTCCTCGGTCGTTCGATCACGATCGCATGGCCGAAAACCGCACTCCATTTGGAGCTTCCTAGCCCCCTCTACCTATATAAACACCTCCCCCTCCGATTTTCACCCAGATCAAACCCTAACCCGCTCCCCTCGCGCCGCCGGACATGTCCATCCCGCGCCGGACATGTCCAACCTCCATGTCGCCCCGACCAATCGCGCGCCGACACCTCAGCACCGCCGCCTCCACGCCCAACCACCGCGCGCCACGTGGCCTCGACCACCGCACCGCGCTGCCAGGCCCATCGCCGGCCCGCCCCCGGGCTCGACCGGGCAGCGCCGCCGCCGCACGCGGCCGCCGCCTCCGCCGCCGCCATGCGAGGCCGCCGCCTCCTCGCGCCGCCCCGCCGTTCCCCGCGCCGGCGACCTCGCCCCCCCCCCCCCCCCGCAGCCGCGCCACTCCTCCTCCCCAGCGCCGCCTCCGCCACCATGCTCTGCCCGCGCGCCGCCCGACTCCCCGCCGGCGAGTTTCGCGGCCGCCGCCGCCGCGTCGCCGGATTCCGCCCCGCCTTCGGTTTCCTTCGCCGCCCCGCCGGCCCATCTCGCCGCCCGCGCCCGCAGGCGCCCCTGACCGCGCCTTCCCCGTGCTCCGGCGAGCCTCCCCCGCGCCTCTCCGGCCTTCTCCCTCTCCTCCGACGAGCTTCCCCGGCGAGCCCGATCCAGATCTGAAAACAAGATTGACCCCGGATTTCGTCTAAGTCCTATATATTCTGCATGATTTGGTCATCTTCATCGCATCATACCTCTGCAACCGTAGCCCCGTTTCATGCGTATAATATGTCAAATTATTCGCCTCGAAGAGGACATCATTTCATCTCATTGCGTCATTTTCATGTGAGCTCGTCTTGATGCCCGAAATGCTGTTAGAAGAGGGCTATGTGATGTTAGTTTCTGATCTGTTTCAGAACTTGCACTTTTGTCATTTTTGCCATGATTGATGTGTGCATCATATGATGTTGAGCTCTACATGTGTTTTGTAATATGCCATTCCATCTTTACAGGGGTGTATTCCATGTATTTTTGTGATCTTTCTGGTGACTAGCACAAGCATGCAAACTAGGGTACATAATGTTGCTGATTTCAGAGAGTGTATTTTCACTGTCATGTTCTGCTGTTATTATTATGCCATGTGTTCATGTTGTTTCAGAGAGATCTGTGCCTCTTTTGAGCATGATCAGTAAGGGTGTTTTGATCATATGGATTTTCTCTATCCAGCCATGCCTTTATTTGTAATTATGGAGTGCCTTAGCCTGAGTCAATCGAGCTCTACTTTTGCTATAAAATGTTGCTGGCAGATTGTTTACATGTTATTCGATTTTGCCAAGCTTGTTGTAGTTGATCCTTGCATGCTATGATGTTATTCTTGCCATGTCTAGCTTCCATGTCATGTCTTCTTGGTGGATGTATGCTTATTTTATCATGCAATGCTCTGCAGTGAGTGCATCGAGCTCACGAACATGCCTACTTGTTATCTGTTTTTGGCATGTCCAGTTTTCTGCTGTCTGAAACCTGTAACGAAACTTGCTTAATTGACATGGGTGTTATTATATTTTCTGATACATTTTAGCTTATGGTCAGTAAGGGACTTTTGTTGTATGCTTTGAGTAGATTCATGCCATGCCTTGCTTTGCTATTTTGTATTCTTGTAGCATGTTGTTTCGTTGCTCTAAACATGTCATCCTAATGTTAATTTCTGGCATGATAGTATTTTCACCAAGTCTGTGAACCTGTTATCTTTTGCACTTTTGCCATGCTTGTTTGAACCTGTTATGGTGGGTATTAGCCGTAGCTCAGTGTTCATCTTTTGTCAAGCATCTTGAGTAGATCTCTGCCATATGCTTTGCTGGTACGTTTGGGTGCAGTAGCTTAATTTCTTGTCGCTTGCTTAGTAGCATCATGCTGTTATTGGCAGAATCTTGTCATTTTTGTTTTGCTTGTCATTTGCAAACCGTGCATCCGATTCCGGTGATCTTTATATCGATTTCAACCGAAATCATCTCACCTTTCCAGTGGCATACTTGGTTTGCCAAGATTATGCCTGGTTTATTTTTCTCCTTCCGAAGCACGCATATGCATTGCATACCACATCTCGCATATCATGCCATGTTTATGTGGTGGTTGTTTACTTTGTTGTTTTGCTTCTTTCCTGTGTTGATTCTTCAGGTTAGTTCCGATAACGTTGCGTTTGTGAGGATCCATTCGACTTTGCCCGTTTGTGTTCTTCATGGACTCGTTCTTCTTCCTTGCGGGATCTCAGGCAAGATGACCATACCCTCGAAATCACTTCTATCTTTGCTTGCTAGTTGCTCGCTCTTTTGCTATGCCTATGCTGCGATACCTACCACTTGCTTATCATGCCTCCCATATTGTCAAACCAAGCCTCTAACCCACCTTGTCCTAGCAAACCGTTGATTGGCTATGTTACCGCTTTGCTCAGCCCCTCTTATAGCGTTGTTAGTTGCAGGTGAAGATGAAGTTTGTTCCTTGTTGGAACATGGAGATGTTGTTCCTTGTTGGAACATGTTTACTTGTTGGGATATCACAATATATCTTATTTAATTAATGCATCTATATACTTGGTAAAGGGTGGAAGGCTCGGCCTTATGCCTGGTGTTTTGTTCCACTCTTGCCGCCCTAGTTTCCGTCATATCGGTGTTATGTTCCCGGATTTTGCGTCCCTAACGCGGTCGGGTGATTTATGGGGCCCCCTTGACAGTTCGCTTTGAATAAGACTTTTCCAGCAAGGCCCAACATTGGTTTTACCATTTGCCTACAACCTATCCCTTTCCCTTGGGTCGGCCAGCCCGAGGGTCATCTTTATTCAGCCCCCCCCCCCGGGCCAATGCTTGTCTACGTGTTGGCCTGAACTAGAGCTCTTTGCAGCGCCACCTCAGGGAAACTTGAGGTCTGGTTTTAGTTGTATGGAGTGTTCATCCGGTGTTGCACTGAGAACGAGATATGTGCAGCTCCTATCAGGATGTCGGCGCATCGGGCGGCTTTGCTGGACTTGTTTTATTGCTGTCGAAATGTCTTGTAGCCGGGATTCCAAGACTGATCGGGTCTTCCCGGGGAGAAGGAATATCCTTCGTTGATCGCAAGAGCTTATAATGGGCTAAGTTGGGACACCCCTGCAGGGTTTGAACTTTCGAAAGCTGTGGCCGCGGTTATGTGGCAGATGGGAACTTGTTAATGTACGGTTGTAGAAAACCCGAAGTTGATCTTAACTAATAATACACCAACCGCGTGTGTTACCGTGATGGTCTCTTCTCGGCGGAGTCCGGGAAGTGAACACGGTGTTGGAGTTATGCTTGACGTAGGTTGTTCTAGGATCACTTCTTGATCATAGTTCATCGACCGTGCTTTGCCTTCTCTTCTCGCTCTCATTTGCGTATGTTAGCCACCATATATGCTTGTCGCTTGCTGCAGCTCCACCTCATACCTTTTACCCTACCTATAGGCTTAAATAGTCTTGATCTCGCGGGTGTGAGATTACTGTGTCCCCGTGACTCACAGATACTTCCAAAACCAGTTTGCAGGTGCCGATGAAACCGTGCAGGTGACGCGCCCGAGCTTAAGGAGGAGCTCGATGAAGATCTTGTTCATTGTGTTGCTTCATTTCAGTCGATCAGTAGTGGAGCCCAGTTGGGGTGATTCGGGGATCTGTGTAGCATTTGGGGTAGTCTTCTTTTATTTTGGTTCCGTAGTCGGACCTTGATTGTATCTGTATGATGTAATGCTTTACTCATGTATTGTGTGAAGTGGCGATTGTAAGCCAGCTATGTACCTCTTTCCCTTTTGTATTACATGGGTTGTGTGAAGATTACCTCACTTGCGACATTGCTTTCAATGCGGTTATGCCTCTAAGTCGTGCTTCGACACGTGGGAGATATAGCCGCATCGAGGGCGTTACAGCTCGCTCTTTTGCTATGCCTATGCTGCGATACCTACCACTTGCTATATCATGCCACCCATATTGCCATGTCAAACCTCTAACCATCCTTTCCTAGCAAACCGTTGATTGACTATGTTACCGCTTTTCTCAGCCTCTCTTATAGCGTTGCTAGTTGCAGGTGAAGATGAAGTTTGTTCCATGTGGAACCTGTTTATGTTGGGATATCACAATATCTCTTATTTAATTAATGCATCTATATACTTGGTAAAGGGTGGAAGGCTCGGCCTTATGCCTGGTGTTTTGTTCCACTCTTGCCACCCTAGTTTCCATCATACCGGTGTTATGTTCCTTGATTTTGCGTTCCTTACACGGTTGGGTGATTTATGGGCCCCCCTTGATAGTTCGCCTTGAATAAGACTCCTCCAGCAAGGCCCAACTTTGGTTTTACCATTTGCCACCTAAGCCTTTTTCCCCCGGGTTTTCGCGAGCACGAGGGTCATCTTTATTTTGACCCCCGGGCCAGTGCTCCTCTGAGTGCTGGTCCAAACTAGAGCACCGTGCGGGACCGTCCCTTGGCAACTTGGGTTATGTTGGTACCTGTATGCTTAGCTTATCCGGTGTGCCCTGAGAACGAGATATGTGCAGCTCCTATCGGGATTTGTCGGCACAGTCGGGTGGTCTTGCTGGTCTTGTTTTACCATTGTCGAAATGTCTTGTAGTCTGGGATTCCGAGACTGATCGGGTCTTCCCGGTAGAAGGAATATCCTTCGTTGACCGTGAGAGCTTATAATGGGCTAAGTTGGGACACCCCTGTAGGGTATTATTCTTCGAAAGCCGTGCCTGCGGTTATGAGGCAGATGGGAATTTGTTAATGTCCGGTTGTAGAAAACCCGAAGTTGACCTTAATTAAAACACATCAACCGCGTGTGTAACCGTGATGGTCTCTTCTCGGCGGAGTCCGGGAAGTGAACACGGTGTTGGAGTTATGCCTGACGTAGGTTGTTCTAGGATCACTTCTTGATCACTTCTAGCTTCACGACCGTGCTTTGCTTCTCTTCCCGCTCTCTTTTGCGTTGTAGCCACCATATATGCTAGTCGCTTGCTGCAGCTCCACCTCACAACCCTATCCTACCTTTAAGCTTAAATAGTCTTGATCTCGCGGGTGTGAGATTGCTGAGTCCCCGTGACTCACAGATTCTACCAAAGCAGTTGCAGGTGCCAACGATGCCAGTGCAGATGACGCTTTCGAGCTCAAGTGGGAGTTCGACGAGGAACGTGGTCGTTACTATGTGTCTTTTCCTGATGATCAGTAGTGGAGCCCAGTTGGGACGATCGGGGATCTGTGTAGCATTTGGGGTAGTCTTCTTTCATTTTGGTTCCGTAGTCGGACCTTGAGTGTAATCTGGATGATGGATGTTTATTTATGTATTGTGTGAAGTGGCGACTGTAAGCCAACTATGTATCTCTTTCCCTTATGTATTACATGGGTTGTGTGAAGATTACCTCACTTGCGACATTGCTTTCAATGCGGTTATGCCTCTAAGTCGTGCTTCGACACGTAGGAGATATAGCCGCATCGAGGGCGTTACATGGTACTTTCACCATCAGTGCCTCCGTCGACCCTAAATAGGAAATCGCGCTCGTTGCTTTCCTGCGGGCGAATGTCGATGTGTTTGCGTGGCAACTGTCTGACATCCCCGGCGTTCCCAGGAAAGTAATTGAGCACCACCTTGCCGTCTGTCCTCGTGCACGGCCCGTCAAGCAGAAAATCAGAAAACAAGCAGTGGAGCGCCAAGAATTCATCGCAGAAGAGATCAAGAAGTTGGAAGCAGCAGGCCTCGTCAGAGGAGTGCTCCATCCTACGTGGTTGGCCAATCCTGTAGTCGTGTGCAAGGCAAACGGGAAATGGAGGCTCTGTATTGACTTCACCGATATCAATAAAGCTTGTCCCAAAGATCCATTTCCCTTGCCGCGCATCGACCAGATTGTTGACTCCACGGCCGGATGTGACTTGCTTTCATTTCTTGATGCATACTCAGGATACCATCAGATCTTCATGGCAGAAGAAGATGAGGAGAAAACCGCATTCATCACTCCATGTGGCACGTACTGTTTCGTACGGATGCCTTTCGGTTTGAAGAATGCTGGTTCAACATTTGCAAGGGTAGTCCATACAGCTTTTGAACCGCAAATACACAGAAATGTGGAAGCCTACATGGATGACATAGTGGTCAAGAGCAGGGACAAAGCAACTCTGATTCAAGATCTAGAAGAGACTTTTGCAAATCTGCGCAAGATCAGCCTCAAGCTCAACCCCGAGAAGTGCATGTTTGGAGTCCCTTCCGGCAAGCTTCTCGGGTTCTTCGTGTCTCAGAGGGGAATTGAAGCCAATCCCGACAAGATCAAGGCCATTGAGCAGATCGAAGCACCGAAGCGCGTCAAGGATGTGCGGAAACTTGCCGGCTGCGTGGCGGCTCTCAGCAGGTTTATCTCTAAGTCTGCTGAGCGCGCCCTGCCGTTTTTCAAAATCTTGAAAAAGGCAGGTCCAATGAAATGGACTCCGGAAGCGGAGGCTGCGCTGCAGGACTTGAAGAGATACCTGTCCTCCACTCCAATACTTGTCGCACCTAAGCCACAAGAGAAGTTGCTGCTGTATCTGGCGGCAACCAATCAACTGGTTAGTGCTGCGTTAGTAGCGGACAGGGAGGCTGATGATGAGCCAGCGACCGCAGCAAGCACACCCAGCGACAAGCAGGGGGCTTCCCCGACAAGCTCTGGTCCCGACAAAGATGGATCTGCGCAGATGTGCGAAGAGATACAACAGAAGAGAATGGTGCAGCGCCCAGTCTACTTTGTCAGTTCCCTTCTACAGGGAGCTAGGTCAAGGTACTCTGGTGTGCAGAAATTGCTTTTCGGCCTTCTCATGGCGTCGAGAAAGCTGCGCCATTACTTCCAAGCACATGAGATCACAGTTGTCACTCGCTTTCCGCTGAAGAGGATACTGCAGAATCCAGAAGCAACAGGCAGGATTGTTGAGTGGGCACTGGAACTGTCAAGCTTTGGCCTCAAGTTTGAGAGCATTGCAACTTCCCAAAGCAGACCATTGGCAGAAGCAGAGTGGACGCCAACACCAGATGAAGAAATTCCAGAAACGAGCATCCCCGTCAAGGAAGCAAGCAAAGAGTGGCTGGTGTACTTTGATGGTGCTTTCTCGCTGCAAGGCGCCGATGCTGGCGTGCTGCTTGTCGCACCCACTGGAGAGCACCTCAAGTACGTGGTCCAGATGCACTTTCCCAAGGAGCAAGCAACAAACAATACTGCAGAGTATGAAGGATTGCTTGCCGGTCTCAGGATCTCGGCAAACCTTGGGATCAAGCAACTCATTGTCAGGGGTGACTCGCAGCTTGTCGTCCGCCAAGTGAACAAGAATTATCAGAGTCCGTTGATGGAAGCTTACGTTGATGAAGTGAGGAAGCTAGAAGAGCGCTTTGTCGGCCTACAGATGGAACATGTTCCAAGAGCTCAGAACGACATTGCTGACTGCCTGTCAAAGTGCGCAGCACTTAAGTTACCTGTGGAACCAGTGATCTTTGTGCTCAAGCTGACTCAACCGTCCGTGACGCCAGCAACTGGACAGAGCAAGAAGAGGAAGTTGATTTCTGGTGACTATTTTCCGGCAGAGCTTCCCGAAGCCGCCGCCAAGAAGGTTCCCAAGATCAACGCCAAGAGTGCTGAGGAGCAGTCTGCTCCGGCAAGCCCCAGGGTTTGTTTCGTTGTAGCAGACGCTCCCGACAAGTTTCGCTCCGGCAAGCTTGTCGGGGAACGTAAGCTCCGGCTGAGCCGCAGGTTCTCGCCGTAGAAGCGGATGTTCCCGCAGCAACAGATATGCCTTTTGTCCTTGTTGTCGAGCCGCAAGCTCCAGAATGGGCACAACAGATCGTCCGTTTCCTCCAGACAGGAGAACTTCCCGAAGAGCCAGAAGAAGCGGAAAGAGTAGCCCGGCAGTCAAGTATGTACCAGTTTGTCGACAACGCACTGTACATAAGAAGTCTCAACGGTGTGAAATTGAAGTGTATTCACCGGGAAGATGGACAGAAGCTGTTGGCAGAGATACATGGAGGCATATGTGGTCACCACATTGGCGCAAGAGCACTTGCCGGCAAAGCTTTCCGGCAAGGTTTCTTTTGGCCGACAGCCCTCCAGGATGCAACTGCACAAGTAACCAAGTGTGAAGCGTGCCAGTTCCATTCCAAGCAGATACACCAGCCAGCTCAAGCTCTCCAGACGATCCCTTTATCCTGGCCATTTTTGGTCTGGGGGCTTGACATCCTCGGCCCCTTCCCCCGAGCAGCCGGGGGCTTTGAGTACTTGTACGTCGCAATCGACAAGTTCACAAAGTGGCCGGAAGTGGAACCAGTGAGGAAGGTGACAGCACAGTCAGCAGTCAGGTTCTTCAGGTCGATTGTTTGCCGCTTCGGGATCCCTAACAGGATCATCACCGACAACGGTACACAATTCACGAGCCGCACCTTCATGCAGTACGTCCAAGATCTTGGCGCCAAGGTCTGCTTCGCTTCTGTTGCTCACCCCAGGAGCAACGGTCAAGCGGAGAGGGCAAATGCTGAAGTGCTGCGTGGGCTCAAGACCAGGACTTTCGACAGGCTGCACAGGTGCGGAAGAAACTGGATCGAGGAGCTGCCGATGGTTCTTTGGTCGATCAGGACGACGCCAAATCGAGCCACTGGCCAGACACCTTTCGCTCTAGTCTATGGAGCAGAGGCAGTTATCCCCACGGAACTCGTATACGGGTCACCTCGAGTGCTCGCTTATGATGAGCTTGAGCAAGAGCAGCTGCGACAAGATGACGCGCTGCTCCTTGAGGAAGTCTCGAGGAAGGCGACCTTGTTCTTCGGCGCGTTCATTCCGCCAAGAATTCCAACAAGTTGACGCCGAAGTGGGAAGGCCCTTACCGGGTGAAACGAGTCACTAGGCCTGGCGCTGTCCGCCTTGAGACCGAAGATGGCTTTCTGGTGAGCAACTCCTGGAACATCGAGCATCTTTGTAAGTTTTACCCGTAAGGCGTGGTTGTCGAACCCTGTCCGGCAACCACCTTTTTGTACAAGTCTTGTTGCTGTTGCATGTAATCCTTTGTACAAAGCCAGGCGCAAACCCTGAGCGAAGATGAAGCGCTAGCGCCCTAAGTTTTAGCATGCATGCTGAGTCGAGTCTTGTCCTTGGTTAGGGTTGACAGTGCTTAGTAGCGGCTAACCCCTAACTTAGAGGTCGAGTGTGCGTCCCTTTGTCGTTCTTTCGTTTCCCTTGGTCCGCAGGGCTCGTATATCCTGACCGGACCACTCGAGGACGAAAAGGAGAAGAAGGGCGGACCAACATCTGAACCCCGGCAAGCCAGTGTTGCCGGGGGCTGCAAGACCCCGGCAAGCCAGTGTCGCCGGGGGCTGCAAGTACAAAGATTAACCCACGGCGAACCAGAGTCGCCGGGGGCTGCAATCTCAGATAAGTCTTTCATCCCTTATCATGCATTCTCTTATGGACTGAGGTATGCGAAACCTCGTTTCTTCCTAAAAGCTACCGTGCTCCCTTAACTCTAGGCCCTAGGGCTCTTTCCCGGGGCCAGTTTTGGTCCTGGTCGTGGCAGCAAAGGGACGAAACGAGGAGCCGGAACCCGCCTCCTCCCTGCCTCCGCCAAAAGCGTGAGAAAGGTCGAGCGACGTGGGAAGACGGCAGGGCCTGCTGCCGGGAAAAAAGTGTCTATCTTAAAGATATCAAGGATTTGCTCCTTGACGTGGGTTCCACCCGCAAGACAAGTGACCCGGCAAGCATCCCCTTTTCATTAAAGAGCATTCCACTTGGGTACAGTTCATAAGGGAATGAAAAACATGAATAATGGGATTACAAGCTTTAAATGCAACTAAGGCCCGAGGGCTTACAGGTTAAAAAGAGATAAGGTGCCCGTGATCCTTTTCCTGTCCCTATCTTCAGGAGGTAGGGCAAGGAGGCGAAAAGGGCAAAAGGGGCGCCTAGGCGAGCTACGAGAAGCAGAAGACACCAAGAGGACATCTCGGTGGCCGTCCAAAGGCTGGATGGTGATGGCGGCGCCGGAAGAGGGCTCGAAGACGAGGCGGCAGGACGTCAGCACGCTGTCGAGGGCGTCGTGCCCTCGTACTCCGAGTTGACGGCCTTGCCGCCTGCCCTCTTCCTCTTCCGCAGCCTCCCTACGCCAGCCGCCCAAGGAGACGGCCCCGAGAAGCTCCAGGAGCCGGCGACGCGGATGATGGGGTCGCCGGTGCCACACGGAGCGGCGCCCGACACCTAGTCGGACCCGTCATCCTGCCGCCCGCCACCCTTGTCGTCGCTGTCCTCCTCGTCACTCCCGCCCGAGGAGGAGTCTTCGCTATCGGAGGAGCTCTCCACGCAGCACCTTGCCCGAGTCCCGAAGCACCCGAAGACCTTGACGGAGAGGAGGCCGCCCTCCATCAGCTTAAAATGGAGGGTGAGCCCCGCCGTCAAGCTGTGGATACGGGTGAACGTCTTCCACCCTCGACCAAGATACATCACATTAGGGGCCGGGAAATCAACGCGGACTCGCATACCGCTGATTCCACGGCCCCTCATGTGCAACCTCACTGTCTCGGGCCGGTCCAACTCCATCTCGCTCGCAAATGGAGTCGGGAGACGGAGGCGACGACGAGGCGGCCGATGCAGCCTGACGAAGAACTCGCAAGGGTCGTCCCCGATATGGTCCGCCACGGGAAGAGGAACCACTGGCGGAGGCGAGGCCGGCGAGCTGCCCCGTCCACCTCTTCCCCGAGCGCCTCGGCCTTGCCCTCGACCTCGCCCGCGGCCTCGCCCCCTCCCTCTTCCCCTTGCGGCTGGCTCTGCCACCACGGGTGTGGGAGAGGGAGGGATGCGTTGTCTAGCGGTGACCCTCGTCGCCACCGTTGAAGGACCAGGGTTCCCTTTCTCCATGGCGAATGAGAGAAAGGGGAGCAGAAGCTGAAAGAAAGAGGAGATGAAAGAATGCGGGCTTCCGTCCCCCATCCCCCTCCTTATAAAGGAGCGGGGTGGGGGCTCGGCCGCCCCGCTCAGCCAATCAAGACACGGAAGGAGCAGGGAACTGGGCCCAACCCACTGCCTCGACCCGTGACGGCCCGGTTTCCCGCCTCCACCGTTCGCCACTCCAAGCGCATGGAGGCCGCGTGGCAGGCGTACAGAGCTGAGGCGACGGATGAGGCAACCTCTCCCCACCCCGTGATCGTGGGGAGTGGACGCCTTGAAGACCACGCCTCCACGCCTCCCTCCGTTTATGGGGAAGATACGAACCGCCAGGAGGCGGGCGTTTCACTTTTCCGAATAAAGAACCGCCCACGACCTTCCCCACGACGCCGCAATCGACGTGTGCCCTTCGGGGAGGGCGCGGTGGATACGGAGCAAGATACGACGTGACCCAGGTCGCGCGTGCCCGTGCCCTATTTTGGGCCTGGCCCAGCAGCGCTCGGCACCGTGTATGGCCCAGGCCCGGGGGCTCCTGTCGGTGTACTAGAGTAGGGGTACCCTAGTATCCCGAACTTGTGCACGGGCAGTCGCAGCGTCCCGCGGAAAGGCTTGCCAGGTGATCGCCAAGGTCCTCCGTGGTTCCTTTGGAGCCACTCAAGAACAAAGTATTTAAGTCAAGGAGACAAGTCCCCGGCAAGAGGAGCTTGCCGGGAAGGCCACTCAAGGCACAAGACCCCGGCAAGAGGAGCTTGCCGGGAAGGCCAACCAAGGCATCTCAAGGAACTTGCCGTGACGCGCCACGCGTCCCGGCAGGACCCGGCGAGCGACAAGCTCCCGGACGCGGCAAGATAACGGCCGCGGCAAGGCGTTTTGCCGCGGCAAGCCACCTCTCTGTACCTGCGCTCCAGCACACCCACCCACGTGTCGCTCTGGGACCCTTCCAGGCATACGTGACGGGAGGCTGTGTAGCCAGGGGTACACTGTGGCATGCGGCGCTGACAAGATCGCCATCGTGGCAAGCGGTGGCGCCCCTGACGGTCCCTTTTCTGCACTGTCTGGGCGACGTAGATAGGCATTTAATGCCCTTGTCCCCTGCCGTCAGGGTTAGGTATGATACACTGTGTAGGTAGCTGTACCTACCGCAACACCTTTCCATTTTTGCCCTTGCCTACGTTGCCACCTGTTGGAGACCCCTTGAGCATATAAAAGGAGGCCCATGCACAACGTAGAGGGGGGAGGACGAACAGTAGAACACTCAGGCTCGGTCTCGTTAGCTGCTGGTGTGTACTGTAGCACCCAGCGCTCCCGAGCAAGAACTCAATACAATCCACAAAGTAACAGTAGGAGTATTATCTCTCCAGAGAGCTCCGAAGCTGGGTAAAACCCCTCGCGTGCCTCGCCTCGATCCACTCTTTGCGCGGCCTCCGCCCCCCGCCGAACCGAGAAGGGGCTCCGTCCCAATAGGTGCTCGAGGAGTCAGATTTCCCCGGCACCATGCCTCCAGTTTGTTATGTGCATGCCTCTATGTCGGGTAACACCGTACCTCTCTCGGGCGTAACATGTTAAGAAAGTTGCTGAGAACAAAAAACATCAGCAAACCGAGCATTACGTCCACCCCACTGGCACTAAACGTGACGTTAACAAAAACGCAGAGGCAGGAGCATGCCTTACAGTCAGATTCCAACGTATCGCAGACGTGAAGATTTGCTTCCTCCTTAATATAGGACGTGACTATCGCAGACGCAGATGCTCCATCCTTCACCTCCATGCCTCAAAAAGAATGACGATCGTGCTTGTAACAGTAAAGTGTATAGATGATACCTTAAGGAGACATTAGGGACCACCTTGCACCTATTTCATACGTGACCGTGCCCGTTCCGTCGGCAAATTCATGCCTCTCACAAAAGTAATTGCCATGCCTCTGCCACACAACATATAAGTGAAAAACACACTTATAAAACCCCGAATGTCCTGGATAAATGTCGAATCCCATCTTGTGGTAAAACCATGCAAGACGGTGCTTCTCAGAAGCACATCTGTGGCTTTTTTGTGCATGTTGTTGAGTGCCTCTCTAGAATCTAACCATGTTGAAACCATAATCAAATCTAACCACACTGAAATCTCTAGAATCAAATATGTGCCCTAGTTGAGACGTTTATTTTGTACTTGAAACTGCAATCTATAATAAAACAATACATTGTAATAAAACATATGCCTTCCGAGCCAAATATGGTACTTAAAACTGCAATTGGTAATAAAACATACACCTTCCATCACAAATTAATTTGCTCAACGCTGTACTAACCAGTACAATGTGAATTGTACTGCAAAGTTGACACATTTATTTTGGACGGCGTAGTACTACCACTTAGGAACAAAAAATGATTGTTTGACATGGAAACGAAACTGTCTCCGTTCTGACAATGATGATTGCTTGACATTGTCCAACCTTTACAGACACAGAAAACATGAAAAGCATAAAAAGCATGGAAAAACAAACATCTACCAACAAAACTACACTACTCCCCGTCGTCGGAGATGTCCACTATCTCCATTGTGACATCGACGTTGTTGGCCTCCGCCTCCTGCTCCGCATCCAGCTCGTCGAAGAGCACATTGATCTTCGCCTGCTCTTCCCGGAGGAAGCGCCGGTTGGACTCCACATACGCCTCATCTTGGATGGACTCCAGGATAGCGGTCTGCTCCACCATCAAGGCCGATTAACCGAGATAGAACTCCGCCTCGTCTTCCTCGTCACCGTACTCCTCGTCGTCCTCGTCTTCCTCGTCACCAGCCTCCTCGACATCCTCGTCATCTCCCTCCTCGTCATCCTCGTCCATGCCTTCCTCGTCGTCCTCGTCATCCTCGTCCAAGCCTTCCTCGACGTCCTCGTCATCCTCGTCCACGCCTTCCTCGTCGTCCTCGTCCACACCTTCCTCGTCGTCCTCCTCATCCTCGTCCATGCCTTCCTCGTCGTCCTCGTCATCCTCGTCCACGCCTTCCTCGTCGTCCTCGTCCACAGCTTCCTCATCGTCCTCGTCATCCTCGTCCACGCCTTCCTCGTCATCCACGTCCACGCCTTCCACGTCGTCTTCCTCATCCTTGTCACCCCCTCCTCTTCCTCCATCACATCTCCCCCAACTGGATCAACTCCTTGCATGAGCTCCGATGGATCCCCCTCCACTTCCTCCACCTCCCCAATCTCCTCCGACCCTGGCGAGTCCGGAGACATGCCCGCTGCGACCCGAGCGGCGCGCCTCGAACGGATGTCCTCCTGCAACTGAAAGCAACGCTCGGGAGTAAGCATCGCATAAGTAGTTGCAAAGTAAACATTTAGCATTAACATCGAACCGAAGCTGTAGTCACTTAACGCCCTTCCTCCTAATAAAAGAAGCGCCACGAAACTCAGCACAGAGCCATGGCTTTTAAAAACAAATAAATTACACTTTTAAACACCTCGACTCTCGAACTGGTCACTTGCAAAGTAAACATTTAGCATTAACACCTAAACCCATTTCGCTTTGTTTCAACAATAAACTTACGAAACATGACTCTCCGACATACCTAACCATGCCCTGATGGCATTCATGTCCGTGCCTCTTGTACTGAACTAGTCAACGGAATCATTTCGAACACAAATACAGGCGAACGAGACTCTACATAAAACCAAGCCATTAGGAACACCAAGACAAACTAACGTCACTCTACACAATAAAACGCCGAGCCTTCCTGGGACCCATGACCGTGCGAAGAATATACCACACCAGCGTCTCTCAAATAGGCTATTCGGTGCCTCACAGAGTAAACAATGGGTGTTCACATCTGAACCAATTCCGGTGGGTCTCCCCAATTAAAGAAAGAACCTGACGGTGCCTTTGTGCATTGAACACCCGTGCCTCTCTGTCGGTGTACTAAAGTAGGGGTACCCTAGTATCCCGAACTTGTGCACGGGCAGTCGCAGCACCCCGCGGCAAGGCTTACCAGACGATCGCCAAGGCCCTCTATGGTTCCTTTGGAGCCATTCGAGAACAAAGTATTTAAGCCAAGGAGACAAGTCCCCGGCAAGAGGAGCTCGTCGGGAAGGCCACTCGAGGCACAAGACCCCGGCAAGAGGAGCTTGTCGGGAAGGCTAACCAGAGCATCTCAAAGAACTTGCCGCGACGCGCCACGCGTCCCGGCAGGACCCGGCGAGCGACAAGCTCCCGGACGCGGCAAGACAACGGCCGCGGCAAGGCATTTGTCGCGGCAAGCAACCACTCTGTGCCTGCGCTCCAGCTCACCCACCTACGTGTCGCTCTGGGACCCTTCCAGGCGTACGTGGCGGGAGGGTGTGCAGCCAGGGGTACACTGTGGCATGCAGCGCTGACAAGATCGCCATCGTGGCAAGCGGAGGCGCCCCTGACGGTCCCTTTTTCGCACCGTCTGGGCGACGTAGATAGGCATTTAATGCCTTTGTCCCCTGCCGTCAGGGTTAGGTATATGATTCACTGTGTAGGTAGCTGTACCTACCGCAGCACTTTTCCGTTTTTACCCATGCCTACGTTGCCACCTGTTGGAGACCCCTTGAGCATATAAAAGGAGGCCCATGCACAACGTAGAGGGGGGATCGCACCTAGGGAGATGAACAGTAGGACACTCACGCTCGGTCTCGTTAGCTGCTGGTGTGTACTGTAGCACCCAGCGCTCCCGAGCAAGAACTCAATACAATCCACAAAGCAGCAGTAGGAGTATTATCTCTCCGGAGAGCTCCGAAGCTGGGTAAAACCCCTCGCGTGCCTCGCCTCGATCCGCTCTTTGCGCGACCTCCGCCCCCCTCCGAACCGAGAAGGGGCTCCGTCCCCATAGGTGCTCGGGGAGCCAGATTTCCCCGGCATCTTTGGCGCGCCAGGTAGGGGCGTCGAGGTTGTGTGAACCCGATCCGGCGTTCGCACGAGCTAGATCTTCATTGATTTCATCAACATGCCGCCGAAGAAGAAGGCTTCGGAGGCGGCTGCTCCGTCCGCGTCGAACCCACCGCCTCCAGAACAAACGGCTGGTGGGGAAGACGTCGGCGGAAGAACAGGCGTCGACGAAGAAGCCCACGGCGCCACCAGGTCCAAGGACAAGGCTGCGCTGCCCGTCGGCAGTGTAGCAGACTCCCACGACGACCGGGCGTCGATGGGTGCTCCGCGCCCATCTCAGGAAGCACGGGACCGGCAGCGTCGTGGTACTCACGGTACCATACGTTCGCTGGACCCAAATCGAGCTGGCGGATCTCGGGATGCTCCAGGCCAGCATACACGCCAACATGCTGGCGCGAGCGAGGCACGGTCGCCTGGACGGAATGCTGCTCCTTCTAACATCGTTGGAAGTCCGAGCATATCCCGCTCCTCGCACCGTTCGCCACCGCTACCCGCCACTCTAGCGGAAGCTTTGGCGCGAGCTCAACTGCTCCTAGACTTCCCTCCAACGCCGGACAAGATCGACGACTGGAGGGCCACCATTCAGAGCCTCATCGGCTTCGCCAACGGCGACACTCCGCGGCAGCCAACCACATAGCAGCCGCGGCAAGCCAGCCAGGTGCGAGCCGATGGCGACAAGACCGGTGGGGGTGCGACCACCGTGCACTCCCCGCCCCGAAGGCCAAGATCGCCGACTCGCCGGACCCACCGCGACAGCGACTCCACTGCTTCATCAGATCCGTGAACTTGTCGCGATCAGCGCCACGTTCTTCACGAATGGCAGCAAGAAGACTCTCGTACCCGCATCGAGCGCCGAAGAGAAACGCGGCGTTAATCAGACCGACGCGCTGGCCCCGCTGTCGACATGCAAGCGCCAGGGGAACCAGGTGACCTGCCGTACGCGGTAAGTTGCCCTGCGTTTACTCATGAGCTGCGGCAAGTCCAGTGGCCCAACACGAAGAATTTCAAGCCAGACGTACCAGAGAAGTACGACGGTAGGCTGCATCCGTCGGAGTTCCTCGGCATCTACACCATCGCGGTGCAGGCTGCCGGGGGGCGAGACAACAAGATCCTTCCCAACTACTTCCCTCTGGTGCTCAAGCCCAACGTCAGATCCTGGCTCATGCACTTGCCGGAAAACTCCATATCTTCCTGGGAAGACCTGTGCCATCAGTTTGTCGGCGCCTTTACGGGCGGCCACAAACCTGATGGCCAGGAGAGTGACCTTCACCTGCTTGTCCAGAAGGAAGGAGAGCCCCTGCGCAAGTACATCCAGAGATTCAGCCAAGTGCAACGCAACATCCCAGATGTCCACCCTGCCGCGGTCATCAGCGCGTTCCATCAGAACGTGCGTAACCGCAGGATGCAGGAGGAGATGGCGATGTGCAGGATCAGAGACGTCAGCGAGCTGTATGCTCTGGCTGACAGGTGTGAACGCGCTTAGGAAGGGAGGAAACTCCCCGGAGAGAATACAGGAACAAGAGGATCTGACAGTGAGGATGCTGCCCCGGCAAATAAAAACCGGCGGCGGAACAACAGGAAGAGGAAAGGCAAGGATGTGCTAGTTGTTGAGCAGTCCGGCGACGACGGTGGCGCCAAGAAAGCCAAAGATGGTGGCTCCGGCAAGGAGGTTGCCGCATGCGCCAACTGCCAGGCTGTGGCGGCCGCCGACAAGCAGGACGGCACCAACAAACAGTACTGCAAGATCCACCACACCAAGGGCCATGACCTCCAGAGCTGCAAGAAGGTCGAGTAGCTTGTCAAGCTGCAAAAGGCCGAGTACGAGCGACGCGACAAGGAGAAAGCCCAAGCAGGTGCTAGAGGATCCGGTAAGAAACGCACCGGCCGGGGAGGACGTCGCGGCAAGGCCAATCAGCGGCAAGGAGACAGACCTCCCCGCGGCCGCGACAAGGATGAAGACGACGACGACGAAGACATGGATGATGACGAGACCAGCGGGCAGGAGTTTCGGAAAGCCACAGAGGTCTTGTGCGTTGACGGTGGTGCTTCTCTGCATACTTCGCACCGCCAACTTAAACAGTGGGTGCGGGAAGTCAATGCGGCAGAACCACCCGTCGAATCACGCAAGCTTCTGAAATGGTCCAGCACGCCTATCATCTTTGATATTGAGGACCGCCCTGATCGCACAACTGCGGTCGGGTGCTTGCCGATGTTGGTCTCACCAACTATCTGCAACCTCAAGGTCACTAAGATGCTAGTTGACGGCGGGGCCGACTTGAACCTGATCTCCTCCGCTGTGCTCCGAAAACTCCAGGTCCCTGACAGCGAGCTCGAAGAGACCGGTACATTCCAAGGAATCAACCCGGGAAGGAGCAAGCCGAAGGGGAAGATCACGCTGCCGGTGACATTTGGCAGCGAGCTGAACTTCAGGACTGAGAGGATCACTTTTGACGTTGCCGATTTTCCATTACCTTACAATGGAATTCTCGGCCGTCCAGCGCTCGCCAAGTTCATGGCGGCCTCTCACTACGCGTATAACATGCTGAAGATGCCAGACCCGATAAGTGTCATCTCTGTACATGGCGACAAGAAAGACGCTCTTATCTGTGCCGACAAGATCTACCAGGAGGCAGCAGCCGCAACGGATCGCGAGACACTTGCCGCTGAAGCTCCCGGGGGAAAGAAGAAGACCAGGTCCGGCAAGAGTTCTGATGCTCACTCCGGCAAGCGCACCTCTTTGGAGTGCTGCGCTACCGTCGAGGACGCACCATCGAGCTCCACCGACAAGTATGAGAAGACGATGGCAGCTCCGCCAACGACCAAGAAGGTGTCCGCCAAGGAGGACGGCACTCGTGGTACCTTCACCATCAGTGCCACTCTCGACCCTAAATAGGAAAGCGCGCTCGTTGCTTTCCTGCGGGCGAATGTCGATGTGTTTGCGTGGCAACCGTCTGACATCCCCAGCGTTCCCAGGAAAGTAATCGAGCACCACCTTGCCATCTGTCCTCATGCACGGCCCGTCAAGCAGAGAGTCAGGAAACAAGCAGTGGAGCGCCAAGAATTCATCGCAGAAGAGATCAAGAAGTTGGAAGCAGCAGGCCTTGTCAGAGGAGTGCTCCATCCTACGTGGTTGGCCAATCCTGTAGTCGTGCGCAAGGCAAACAGGAAGTGGAGGCTTTGTATCGACTTCACCGATGTTAACAAAGCTTGTCCCAAAGATCCATTTACCTTGCCGCGCATTGACCAGATTGTTGACTCCACGGCTGGATGTGACTTGCTTTCATTTCTTGATGCATACTCAGGATACAATCAGATCTTCATGGCAGAAGAGGATGAGGAGAAGACCGCGTTCATCACTCCATGTGGCACGTATTGTTTCGTATGGATGCCTTTCGACTTGAAGAATGCTGGTTCAACATTTGCAAGGGTAGTCCATACTGCTTTTGAGCCACAAATACACAGAAATGTGGAAGCCTACATGGATGACATAGTGGTCAAGAGCAGGGACAAAGCAACTCTCATTCAAGATCTAGAAGAGACTTTTGCAAATCTGTGCAAGATCAGCCTCAAGCTCAACCCCGAGAAGTGCGTGTTTGGAGTCCCTTCCGGCAAGCTTCTCGGGTTCTTCATGTCTCAGCGGGGAATTGAAGCCAATCCCGACAAGATCAAGGCCATTGAGCAGATCGAAGCACCGAAGCGCGTTAAGGATGTACGGAAACTTGCCGGCTGCGTGGCGGCTCTCAGCAGGTTTATCTCTAAGTCTGCTGAGCGCGCCCTGCCGTTTTTCAAAATCTTGAAAAAGGCAGGTCCAATGAAATGGACTCCGGAAGCGGAGGCTGCGCTGCAGGACTTGAAGAGATACCTGTCCTCCACTCCAATACTTGTCGCACCTAAGCCACAAGAGAAGTTGCTGCTATATCTGGCGGCAACCAATCAAGTGGTTAGTGCTGCGTTAGTAGCGGAGAGAGAGGCAGATGATGAGCCAGCGACCACGGCAAGCACATCCAGCGACAAGCAGGGGGCTTCCCCGACAAGCTTTGATCCCGACAAAGATGGATCTGCGCAGATGTGCGAAGGGATACGGCAGAAGAAAATGGTGCAGCGCCCAGTCTACTTTGTCAGTTCCCTTCTGCAGGGGGCTAGGTCAAGGTACTCTGGTGTGCAGAAGTTGCTTTTCGGCCTTCTCATGGCCTCGAGAAAGCTGCGCCATTACTTCCAAGCACATGAGATCGCAGTTGTCACTCGCTTTCCACTGAAGAGGATACTGCAGAATCCCGAAGCAACAGGCAGGATTGTTGAGTGGGCACTAGAACTGTCAAGCTTTGGCCTCAAATTTGAGAGCACTTCAACTATCCAAAGCAGAGCATTGGCGGAATTCATAGCAGAGTGGACGCCAACACCAGATGAAGAAATTC
Source organism: Aegilops umbellulata (assembly GCA_032464435.1). Taxonomy (NCBI): domain Eukaryota; kingdom Viridiplantae; phylum Streptophyta; class Magnoliopsida; order Poales; family Poaceae; genus Aegilops; species Aegilops umbellulata. Next base: position 110,554,700 of record CP136054.1, on the reverse strand, counting down.
CAGAGAAGAGCATCCCCGTCAAGGAAGCGAGCAAAGAGTGGCTGATGTACTTTGATGGTGCTTTCTCGCTGCAAGGCACCGGTGCTGGCGTGCTGCTTGTCGCACCCACCGGAGAGCACCTCAAGTACGTGGCCCAGATGCACTTTCCCAAGGAGCAAGCAACAAACAATACTGCAGAGTATGAAGGATTGCTCGCCGGTCTCAGGATCGCGGCAGACCTTGGGATCAAGCAGCTCATTATCAGGGGTGACTCGCAGCTTGTCGTCCGCCAAGTGAACAAGAATTATCAGAGTCCGTTGATGGAAGCTTACGTTGATGAAGTGAGGAAGCTAGAAGAGCGCTTTGTCGGCCTACAGATGGAACATGTTCCAAGAGCTCAGAACGACATTGCTGACGGCCTGTCAAATGCGCAGCACTTAAGTTACCTGTGGAACCAGGGATCTTTGTGCTCAAGCTGAGTCAACCGTCCGTGACGCCATCAACTGGACAGAGCAAGAAGAGGAAGTTGATTTCTGGAGACTATTTTCCGGCAGAGCTTCCCGAAGCCGCCGCCAAGAAGGTCCCCAAGATCAACGCCAAGAGTGCTGAGGAGCAGCCTGCTCTGACAAGCCCCAGGGTTTGTTTCATTATAGCAGGCGCTCCCGACAAGTTTTTCTCTGGCAAGCTTGCCGGGGAACGTCAAGCTCCGGCTGGGCCGCAGGTTCTCGCCGTAGAAGCGGATGTTCCCGCAGCAGTAGATATGCCTTTAGTCCTTGTTATCGAGCCACAAGCTCCAGCATGGGCACAGCAGATCGTCCGTTTCCTCCAGACAAGAGAACTTCCCGAAGAGCCAGAAGAAGAGGAAAGAGTAGCCCTGCAGTCTACTATGTACCAGTTCGTCGACAACGCACTGTACAGAAGAAGACTCAACGGTGTGAAATTGAAGTGTATTCCCCGGGAAGATGGACAGAAGCTGTTGGCAGAAATACATGGAGGCATTTGTGGTCACCACATTGGCGCAAGAGCACTTGCCGGCAAAGCGTTCCGGCAAGGCTTCTTTTGGCCGACAGCCCTCCAGGATGCAACTGCACAAGTAACCAAGTGTGAAGCGTGCCAGTTCCATTCCAAGGAGGTACACCAGCCAGCTCAAGCTCTCCAGACGATCCCTTTATCCTGGACATTTTCAATCTGGGGGCTCGACATCCTCGGCCCCTTTCCCCGAGCAGTCTGGGGCTTTGAGTACTTGTACGTCGCAATCGACAAGTTCACAAAGTGGCCAGAAGTGGAACCAGTGAGGAAGGTGACAGCACAGTCAGCAGTCAAGTTCTTCAGGTCGATTGTTTGCTGCTTCGGGATCCCTAACAGGATCATCACCGACAACGGTACGCAATTCTCGAGCCGCACCTTCATGCAGTACGTCCGAGATCTTGGCGCCAAGGTCTGCTTCGCTTCTGTTGCTCACCCCAGGAGCAACGGTCAAGCGGAGAGGGCAAATCCTGAAGTGCTGCGCGGGCTCAAGACCAGGACTTTCGACAGGCTGCACAAGTGCGGAAGAAACTGGACCGAGGAGCTGCCGGTGGTTCTTTGGTCGATCAGGACGACGCCAAATCGAGCCACTGGCCAGACACCTTTCGCTCTAGTCTATGGAGCAGAGGCAGTTATCCCCACGGAACTTGTATACTGGTCACCTCGAGTGCTCGCTTATGATGAGCTTGAGCAAGAGCAGCTGCGGCAAGATGACGCGCTGCTCCTTGAGGAAGATCGTCTTCAGGCTGCTGTACGAGCTGCTCGATACCAGCAAGCTTTGCGCCGCTACCATAGCCGCAAAGTTAAAGCCAGAAGTCTCGAGGAAGGCGACCTTGTTCTTCAGCGCGTTCATTCCGCCAAGAATTCCAACAAGTTGACGCCGAAGTGGGAAGGCCCTTACCGGGTGAAACGAGTCACTAGGCCTGGCGCTGTCCGCCTTGAGACCGAAGATGGCTTTCCGGTGAGCAACTCCTGGAACATCGAGCATCTTCGTAAGTTTTACCCGTAAGGCGCGGTTGTCGGACCCTATCCGGCAACCACCATTTTGTACAAGTCTTGCCGCTGTTGCATGTAATCCTTTGTACAAAGCCAGGCGCAGACCCTGAGCGGAGATAAAGCGCTGGCGCCCTAAGTTTTAGCATGCATGCTGAGTCGAGTCTCGTCCGTGGTTAGGGTTGACAGTGCTTAGTTGCGGCTAACCCCTAACTTAGAGGTCGAGTGTGCGTCCCTTTGCCGTTCTTTTCGTTTCCCTTGGTTCGCAGGGCTCGCATATCCTGACCAGACCACTTGAGGACGAAAAGGAGAAGAAGGGCGGACCAACATCTAGACCCCGGCAAGCCAGTGTTGCCGGGGGCTGCAAGTACAAAGATTAACCCACGGCGAACCAGAGTTGCCGGGGGATGCAATCTCAGATAAGTTTTTCATCCCTTATCATGCATTCTCTTATGGACTGAGGTATGCGAAACCTCATTTCTTCCTAAAAGCTACCGTGCTCCCTTAACTCTAGGCCCTGGGCCTCGTTCCCGGGGCCAGATTTGGTCGTAGTCGCGACAGCAAAGGGACGAAACGAGGAGGCTGAACCCGCCTCCTCCCTGCCTCCGCCAAAAGCATGAGAAAGGTCGAGCGACGTGGGAAGACGGCAGGGCCTGCTGCCGGAAAAAAAGTGTCTATCTTAAAGATATTAAGGATTTGCTCCCTGGCATGGGTTCCACCCACAAGACAAGTGACCCGGCAAGCATCCCCTTTTCATTAAAGAGCATTCCACTCGGGTACAGTTCATAAGGGAATGAAAAACATGAATAATGGGATTACAAGCTTTAAATGCAACTAAGGCCCGAGGGGATTACAAGTTAAAAAGAGATAAGGTGCCCGTAATCCTTTTCTTGTCCCTATTTTCAGGAGGTAGGGCAAGAAGGCGAAAAGGGCAAAAGGGGCGCCTAGGCAAGCTACGGGTGGCAGAAGACACCAAGAGAGCGTCTTGGCGGTCGTCCAGGGGCTGGATGGTGATGGCGGCGCCGGAGGCAGAGCTCGAAGACGGGGCGGCAGGACGTCAGCACGCTGTCGAGGGCGTCGTGCCCTCGTACTCCGAGTTGACGGCCTTGCCGCCTGCCCTCTTCCTCTTCCGCAGCCTCCCTACGCCAGCCGCCCAAGGACACGGCCCCGAGAAGCTCCAGGAGCCGGCGACGCGGATTATGGGGTCGCCGGTGCCACACGGAGCGGCGCCCGACACCTAGTCGGACCCATCGTCCCGCCGCCCGGCACCCTCGTCGTCGCTGTCGCCGTCCTCCTCGTCACTCCTGCCCGAGGAGGAGCCTTCGCTATCGGAGGAGCTCTCCACGCAGCACCGTGCCTGAGTCCCGAAGCACCCGAAGACCTTGACGGAGAGGAGACCGCCCTCCATCAGCTTAAAATGGAGGGTGAGCCCCGCCGTCAAGCTGTGGATACGGGTGAACGTCTTCCACCCTCGACCAAGATACATCACATTAGGGGCCGGGAAATCAACGCGGACTCGCGTACCGCTGATTCCACAGCCCCTCATGTGCAACCTCAGTGTCTCGGGCGGATCCAACTCCATCTCGCTCGCAAACGGAGTCGGGAGATGAAGGCGACGACGAGGCGGCCGACGCAGCCTGACGAAGAACTCGCAAGGGTCATCCCCGATATGGTCCGCCACGGGGAGAGGATCTGCTAGCGGAGGCGAGGCCGGCGGGCTACCTCGCCCACCTCTTCCCCGACCGCCTCGGCCTCGCCCTCGACCTCGCCCGCGGCCTCGTCCCCTCCCTCTTCCCCTTGTGGCTGGCTCTGCCACCACGGGTGCGGGGGGGGGGGGGAGGGACGCGATGCCTAGCGGCAACCCTCGTCGCCACCGTCGAAGGACCAGGGTTCCCTTTCTCCATGGCGAATGAAGGAGAGGGGAGCAGAAGCTGAAGGAAGGAGGAGATGAAAGAATGCGGGCTTCCGTCCCCCCATCCCGCTCCTTATAAAGGAGAGGGGTGGGGGCTCGGCCGCCCCGCTCAGCCAATCAAGACGCGGAAGGAGCAGGGAACTGGGCCCGACCCTGTGCCTCGACCCGTAATGGCCCGGTTTCCCGCCTCCACCGTTCGCCACTACAAGCGCATGGAGGCCGCGTGGCAGGCGTACAGAGCTGAGGCGACGGATGAGGCGACCTCTCCCCCACCCCGTGATCGTGGGGGGGGTGGACGCCTCGAAGACCACGCCTCCACGCCTCCCTCCGTTTATGGGGAAGATACGAATCGCCAGGAGGCGGGCGTTTCACTTTCCCGAATAAAGAACCACCCACGACCTCTCCCACGACGCCGCAATCGACGCGTGCCGATCGGGGAGGGCGCAGTGGATGCGGAGTAAGGTACGACGTGACCCATGTCGCGCGTGCCCATGCCCTGTTTTGGGCCTGGCCCAACAGCGCTCGGCACCGTGTATGGCCCAGGCCCGGGGGCTCCTGTCGGTGTACTAAAGTAGGGGTACCCTAGTATCCCGAACTTGTGCACGGGCAGTCGCAGCACCCCGCGGCAAGGCTTACCAGACGATCGCCAAGGCCCTCTATGGTTCCTTTGGAGCCATTCGAGAACAAAGTATTTAAGCCAAGGAGACAAGTCCCCGGCAAGAGGAGCTCGTTGGGAAGGCCACTCGAGGCACAAGACCCCGGCAAGAGGAGCTTGTCGGGAAGGCTAACCAGAGCATCTCAAAGAACTTGCCGCGACGCGCCACGCGTCCCGGCAGGACCCGGCGAGCGACAAGCTCCCGGACGCGGCAAGACAACGGCCGCGGCAAGGCATTTGTCGCGGCAAGCAACCACTCTGTGCATGCGCTCCAGCTCACCCACCTATGTGTCGCTCTGGAACCCTTCCAGGCGTACGTGGCGGGAGGCTGTGCAACCAGGGGTACACTGTGGCATGCAGCGCTGACAAGATCGCCATCGTGGCAAGCGGAGGCGCCCTTGACGGTCCCTTTTTCGCACCGTCTGGGCGACGTAGATAGGCATTTAATGCCTTTGTCCCCTGCCGTCAGGGTCAGGTATGATTCACTGTGTAGGTAGCTGTACCTACCGCAGCACTTTTCCGTTTTTACCCTTGCCTACATTGCCACCTGTTGGAGACCCCTTGAGCATATAAAAGGAGGCCCATGCACAACGTAGAGGGGGGATCGCTCCTAGGGAGACGAACAGTAGGACACTAACGCTCGGTCTCGTTAGCTGCTGGTGTGTACTGTAGCACCCAGCGCTCCCGAGCAAGAACTCAATACAATCCACAAAGTAGCAGTAGGAGTATTATCTCTCGGAGAGCTCCAAAGCTGGGTAAAACCCATCGCGTGCCTCACCTCGATCCGCTCTTTGCGCGACCTCCGCCCGCCGACGAACTGAGAAGGGGCTCCGTCCCCATAGGTGCTCGGGGAGCCAGATTTCCCCGGCACTCTCCATCTAATCGAGTCGTCGGAATGATTCGGAACTCAAACACACGGGAAAGTGACTCTATATTATATGGTAGCATGACTTTTAGCGCTTCACGCCCATGCCTGTGACCCTTAACACTGCCACGAACGTCCACTCCATCAACAGTGCACAAGTCATCATCCGTGGCTATATTCACTTCACGTCTGTGCTTCTAATAAACGAAGCGCGACATAACTCAGTACAGAATCGTGGCTTTTAAAAACAAGGAACTTACGCTTTTAAACAACTCGACTCTCAAATCTCACAAAGCAAACAGCTAGCGTTAACATCTAAACCCATTCTGCCTTCTTTCCATGATAAACGTACGAACGTGACTATGCAAAAGACAAAACCATGCCCCCATGGGATTCACCTGCGTACGTGCCTATTTTTCTGAACGAGTCAACGGAATCATTTTGAACACAAATACAGGCGAACGTGACTCTATATGAAACCAGACCATGAATTTGTGGGGTGCAAGCCCGTGTCCGTGACCCGAAACACTGCAACACACAAAAGCCACGAACGTACACGCCTACATCAGTACGCAAGTCATTACAATACTAGGTTCACAACCGTGGCTGCAGACACTTCACGCCCCGTGCATCATAAGTAACGGCGCCTAATTACAATGATACTCGAAACCAAAATACATTTTGTTAGCAAGGTAGCTGACACCGAAATTTCACAAGACAAGGTAACAAACTCCACTCCACTGCTTAACAACAACAGACGCACACAACAGCCAGGGATGCTGCTGTATATCTAGTCTCCACCGACCTTCTTGCTGGTTTGCTCCCGGCGCAGTTCATCAATCTCCTCCTTTAGCGCCTTCATATTCTTGTCATGTCGCTTCACAGCTGCTGCCGATTCCTGCAACGGCCGGGTGTGCTCTTCAAGGAGATTGCTCCTCACAGCCGTAATTTCTACGATCCTGGCATTCGCCTTCTCCAAATCTTCTCTTGTTTCCTGGTAGAACTGCTGCCACTCGTAGGTCACCTCCAGCAACTCCTTGTACGTTCTGTCAACCTTTGCAAGTGAAACCAAGGCATTCATCCCATTGACCAGGTAAATGAGAGTAGCTCCAACTGACTGTAAATCAGTATCAGCAAGACACACCCACATCAAATTAGGAGTCAGCTGACCACAATAATTCATGTTTCACAAACTAAATCAAAGCAGCCGAAAAGAAACAAAAAACGAATGAAGGAGAAGCAGAAACAGGGTGAACTTACAGACGAGGAACCCTCACGAGTCGGGATCTCCTCCCGCGACAGGGTACGACCGTCTGGAGTAGTCTCCTTCTGCCCAGCCATGGCGGAGATGGTCAGTAAATGGTGATGAGCAAGAGGAATGGAAGGCCTGGCGGCGAACGAAGGGAGGAGTAGAATGTGGCTAGGGTTTCGCGACTCCGTCCGTCCGCCTTAAATAGCCGGAGCCTAGCCTCGGGCGACAAGCCAGAACGGCGTCACCGGAGGAGACGCCCGTCGCACCATTGGGTTTCTGGAGCGGCACCACATGGCGTTCACTCCCGAGGTAAGGTGAGACGGTCGTCGAACCGTTGGGTTTCCGCGATAAATGCATGAATGTGACTCTTGGTAAATCATAACCATGCCTCTTCACGCTGCACGGATGTGCCTGCCGTTGCGAACGGTTCAACGAAATCATTTGGAACACGAAAAAACCATAACGTAACTCTTCATAATGCCACACCATCACTTCCTGGGACCCACCACCGTGCAAAAAATACACCACATCAGCTTCTCTCGAACAAGCCATTCCGCTGGATTTCCACAATTAAAGAAACGAACGTGACTGTGAGTAAGACCAAACGATGTCTTTCCGCTGTGTTTCCATCTGATCGAGTCAATGGAATTATTCGGAACGCAATCACAGATGAGCGTGACTTTATATAAGACCACACCATGCCCGTGCCTCTCCATCTAATCGAGCCCACGCCTTTATCGAGTAATGTACGAAACATCAAGAAAGAAGTGTGACTGTGCTTTTGAAAACGAGCAAACAAACATTTAACAACAGAGTCAATAGTAAGTGTTGGCATCTCAACCCATTCCACTGGGTTAAAGAAACGAATGTGACTGTGCGTAATGCAAAGCTATGCCTCTGTGGGCTCACCGGCCGTGCATCTCCTTCTGATTGAGTCGACGGAAGCACTCGGAACAGAAACACGGGGGAACGTGACTCTATATCATACGGCACCATGCCTCTTTGAGCTTCACGCCCGTGCCTCTGACCCTTAACACTGCCACGAACGTCCACGCCATCGTCAGTGCACAGGTCATGTCGCTACCTGGAACAGAACCGTGGCTGTAGTCACTTAACGCCCGTGCTTCTAATAAAAGAAGCGCCACGCAACTCAGTATAGAACCATGACTTTTAAAAACAAGGAACTTACGCTTTTAAACAACTCGACTCTCGAATCGGCCACTCACAAAGTAAACAGCTACCGTTAACATCTAAACCCATTCCGCTTTCTTTCCATGATAAACGTACAAACGTGACTATGCGAAAGACGAAACCATGCCCCCATGGGATTCACCTGCGTACGTTCCTATTCGAATAGGACAATCCGTGCCTCACAGAGTATGACATCTGAACCAATTCTGGTGGTTCCCTAGAATTAAAAATCCTTTGTGGGCTGAACGCATGTGCCTCACCGTCTGATCAAGTCGACGGAACAATTCGGAACACAAACGCACGAGACCGTGACTCTATATTATAGGGCAGTATGCCTTTTAGCGCTTCACGCCCGTGCATGTGACCCTTAACACTACCACGAACGTCCACGCCATCGACAGTGCACAAGTAATCATCCGCGGCTATATTCACTTCACGTCTGTGCTTCTAATAAACGAAGCGCGACGTAACTCAGTATAGAACCGTGGCTTTTAAAAACAAGGAACTTACGCTTTTAAACAACTCAACTCTCGAATCTCACAAAGCAAACACCTAGCGTTAACATCTAAACCCATTTTGCTTTCTTTCCATGATAAACGTACGAACGTGACTATGCAAAAGACGAAACCATTCCCCTGTGGGATTCACCTGAGTACGTGCCTATTTTTCTCAACGAGTCGACGGAAACATTTCGAACACAAATAATGAATCTTGATGCCCAAACGGACGGCTGAAGATTAGAGACGGTTCGATGGTTTCCATCTCTCCCTCCCTCTTCTATTACCTTGCTTCCCCTTACGCAAAGTAAATATCGAAACCTTCATCACTCCCGCACGCTCTCCTCCTTCCTTCTGCACACAAACACAAACTCGAAATCGAGTTCGCGTCACCGGACAACCGCCACCGCGTTCGCCAAACACATTCAAATCCGACAAACAAACAGCCACACTCTGCCCGCGACAACACCAATAACCCCGCCGCCTGCGGTGACCAACGGCGAGGACTTCAACAGCGGCGGCGGAAATCGCAACAAAAAAGGAGCAACGACACAATAAGCGGATGGAAGCGTAGAACACAGCACAAGCAACTGAAGGTAATTATCATTCTATCCCACTCCATTCCACCGGGTATATCCTAGTGATTTTTCCACTTCCAGGAACAGCAACCCTAGCCACCGCTACCAAGGAGTTTTCTAATAACCTAAATCAATTTGCCTAACAAATTGAACTAGCGCAGAGATGAGATTTAATAGAAATGCTACCGCTGTCCACCCTGGGATTTTCGCCATATGATTTGTGCTCAAAGGTAAAAAGCCTGAAACATCAGTAACTAGAATACGTCCATAGATCCAAACCCCGCAAGCGTCCTGAGAGGCCTAAACTGATAACCGTACGAGATTTTCTACATCCCTTGTCTGGTCAATGTAACCGTTTTTCAAATTAAGTGCCTCTGCTATGAAATACCGTGAACAAAGAATAGATGTACCCTGTGCTTCTGTGGTAAAACAACCCGTGCCTCTCTATCCATGCAAATTAGTTTTCACACCACATAAGTTTTTTTCCTGTGACGCTCGACTCTGCTTCTAACACCTGCCCATTTTTTATGCAGCAATGACAAATCCTCACGAAGAAGCTAAAGCGCAGCAAAATACTGACGAAGACCCTGCTGAAGAGCATGCAAATCAGCAAGCTCCTGTTAAAGGTTTGAGCAAAAAGTCTCCACTGTCCATCTACAAAAAACTATATTGAGAGTTATTAATAACTTAACTGCTATCCTTGACAACAATAACTTAACTATGTCTACAAATAAAACTACCTGCCACTTTTTATATATTTCTTTATAGAAAACATAAAAAATGTTCGCAAACTATCTTATTTTTAATTCAAAAACAGTTTAACTTACCCAATAAATCTTGAACTATCATTGATGATATTCCTCCAATTATGAAAATGCTTCACCCTAACTTCACTACCCCAGCTGCACTCATAACCTTAATTAATATTTTCTTCCATCCCCTGATTAGCTCTATCGGTAACAATAGTAATAACCTATCTTAACCCAAGAAAATAAAACTAAAAATCCCCTTTGGGAGTTTCAAATTTCTTATGCATAATCATGGAAGACATATATTTTAAATGTGTATCAACTATTTTTGGACAAAAATAACATCATTTTTTGTTACCTGGTCATTATACAGGACACGAAGACGGTGATATTCACAGCGCAGAAACAGGCAGCATGCCTCCTCATTCATCAGAAAAGGACACAGGACAAAACATGAGGAACAAACCACCTGCAGAAGAAATGATAACTTACACCAGGCTCAACAAGAATAAACATCCAGCAACGTGCAAAAAAAGAGGAAATCAGATACAAGCACTGTTTTTACTCCTGGAGCAAAAAGGCAAAAGCAAAAGGACAATGCTGAAAACATCATTGACACTAGTACCTTGCAGAAACAGCCATTACCTCTAATGGTACTCCCGCCAATAGCACCAACCGCCACGAAGAAACAAGCTGAACGCAAGAAGAAAAACAAACGACGAAGGGTAGAAAAAGAACAAGACGATACCAACAACAAAGGTTCACATACCAATGATGACGATGATGACAGGGAACATGATGCAGATTTCATTCCTACAGACGGCGATGATGCCGACGAGCATGACACCGACGTAGAACATGACGACGATGTAAAAACACACTTATGTACTAATTTTGAATACAACTATTAAGGACTCAGGATCTAACATTCCTTTCTAAGGAAACCCTTTCATTTTGTCTTCTGAAACAGAACAAATCAGGACAAAAGGATAGAAAGAGAAGAAAGACAAGCGGAAAAGAATTGGCAGCACCAACAATTGACGAAGAACAGCAAGAAACAGACGAAGAGAAATGCCAAATAAAGGCAGGGGTAGCATTCGCTCATGTCAAGAAAGCATGGAATTTACTTAAAGACCGTCACAGGGAAGATATTAGGACGGCAGGATTTGGCAGCGTAGAGAACTGCAAAATAACGTGCTCCATCTGCAGACCACATGCAGCACACATCTATGACAACCTGGACATAGAAAGCATGACAATAACCTTCGGTGATGGTACCGAAGACAAGAAACTCAAGATTACCAAGGAAGCTATACACAAGGTGTTTGGTTACCCAAACGGCATGGACAAGTCAGCACCAAGGCCAGCGAAGAGCCCAACTTCAATGAAAAAACTGATGTCAGACCTTGGCTTCAAACATACAGATTCCAGGCCAAAAGAACTGTTCACGGAGCTAAATAAATTGGTGGAATTAGATGACGAACAGTCAAACAGGAAATCAGTTAAAATATTTTTCCTTATTTTTTTCCACAACGTTGTCTGCGGGTCAAGCGCCGCTATCTTCGCCCGATAAGCTATAATGGTAGAGGACATGGACTATCCAGAGATGGCAAAGATGGATTTCTGCGAGGTAATCGTCGAATGTATTAAGGAAGGAGCCAAGATATGGCAGAAACACAGAGATTTGCCGCAGGAAGAAAAGAACAAAAAGCATGTCAATGGTTTGTCACAGGGGCCAGTAATCATGTACCTCGACTCCCTGCTGCTGCCAACCGACACAAAAGAAATGCGGAAGATTGCAAAGACAATGGAAAAGACCTCATTACCACGAGCAAACCATCTCAAAGAGAGTGACCTAGCGAAAATAGCTAGAGCAGACATGGAAAGGGACGGAAAAGCACGACTAGATGACTATGAATTTGGCAAAATACAGGTATAGCTATATTGTACATAAATCGGTCCTTCCCTGTTTCAAAACGGTTTCCATTCTAATTAACTACATTCCACCAAAATGATGCAGACATGGAAAGGAACAGCAGAGAGGATCTTCTATGCCAACACAACATCAATTTCGTCTTCAATTCGGCAGATAGCAGGAGAACATCGCAAACAACAGCAACACCAGAACACGACCAAACTGCTACCACCTCCACCCAAACGCCGGCGCGAACCACGTGTCGGCACCAGTGGAAGTAGGGAACCAAACAAAAGCATCAACACATGAGCAGAAGAAAGATTCCAAAGGATAAACAAATTGTTGCAAAAAGTACTCCATGTTGCAAAAAGTACTCCATGAAGCAGAACAGATACCCTCAGTAACCACCAGGGCTGAAAACCAATGCAACGAAAAGGAAAAAATACTGGATGGAAAAACAAGAACCTAGTCATGCAACAAACAATTGCCCTGATGGATTCATTGGAACAATTCAGACAGTTTCAGGACATAGTTTGCACAAGGTACCTGATAGACAACGCGACCCTGCAGACACTAGAGCAAGCAGATCCAACAACCTCAAGTAGACTAGCCGATGCCAACCGCACGAATGAAATCGTACCCACAACAGAACCAAGAGAAAGGAGAAAAAAAAGAAAGAAGAAGAAGACCAAGAGAGGAAGAAAAGAGCAAAATCAAGGGACATAGGCATTGACAAGAACAAGATAAAGCGACAAAAATAGGTAAGTAAATACTAATGCATGGTGCCATGCGCACACTAAAGCAAACCCCTGTCTTCATACCTAAACTAAAAAGAACTGCCTCAATGCTTTCAGGAACGTACCAATAGCCTGCCAGGCCAAGATGAACTCCAACAGCAGGATGGGTCAACAACCCCAAAAACACGAATGAACACAACAAACAAAGCAACCTCACAGCAGACAATGCTACAACAACGACCCCAACACAAGCACAAGATACGGTCGACGTCCGAACCTGTGAAGAGGTCAGTATTAACATCCATTTTTCCTTTCAAAACCGGATAGAGTTATAAGTGAACTGACAAACCTCCAACAAAATTTAGGCTCAGCTGAAGAACAATCAAGTCAGAAGCCTAGCCAAACAAATGCAAGAGCCTAACCCACAATCAATCGTTAGCATAACAAATGACAAAGAAGAAGAAAACAACGAAGAGGAGGTAAACTTCCATACCCCACTATTACCCACACCGAAAACTCATAAATGGTAGGAAAGAAAGTGAACCGCAAACTCATATTGTTTGATCTCCAGGTATCACAAACACTACAAGACCAAGAGACAACCCGTGATGAAATTGAACCCCATAGTGAACCTCAAACAGACGAAGGGGTCACACAACAGGAACCTTGTGTACAAGAGATTTCCAGCGCCACAACATTGCAGATCACCATCACAAGTACAAAGGAGAAACCACAAGACATCCCAGCAGATGAGAAACAAGAGACTGTTATACCTGACAAAGAAATGGTAGATGCATGCACAAATAACCTAGTCATCATCACGGAGGTAAAAATTAAACAACAACAACCACTTTTCAAAATATTTTTATGATGTCTGAACTACCTAATACACCTCGCCACGTCAACACAAAGATTATAAGGGATGTCTCACCATTTTCTTTGAACAAATGCAGGAAACAAATGAGTACGCTGATCTCGAAGATCAAGAACTTCAAACAACAACATGTGAAGAGGTTGAAGAGGTGAGGTTACAAAGCTCAGACACAAATGAAGTTCAATCTATAATTTCAATTTTTATTAAACAGGAAGAGGAAGGAAGCAAAAGCACTGGCATAGACATTCAACAAGAAAAACTAGAGGACAACACGAGACAAGGAGAAGTCGTAATACAAGGAGTAGACAGTCCTGCAACTCCAGAGATAGAGGTCTTATAATTTTTTTTAACTGAAACGGTCAGAAATGCACCCACTTCTTAAAAAAATTGTGATGGTACAGACACAAGAAGCTCAAGAAACCATCAACAATCAAGACCATCAAACACAACCAGGGGAGCCCAATGAAGAACCCAAACATGTTCTTCAAACGATAGACAATAATGCCACTAAAGACCAAGCCACAAAAAATTCACTGACCAAACAACAAGTATAAGAGACAGCGGCGGCGTCAACGACTGAAAAGGTAAACTTACGAAACCTGCAACTATGAAATTATAAAATTGCTGCGTGCAGAATAAAATAAACTTCAACCTACCACATTTGTACTCACTCCAATGGACTCTCACTTTGCTGCCTCTATGTTTGAATAGCTGCAAGAAAAAAACAAGGTCAGTGACGATGAACAGCAAAATAAAGAGCAAGAGAAGGACCCAAAACCACCACTGAACGAAGAATCAACAGTAACAACAACAAATACAGAGGTGAAAACACATAACACCTCTTCATGAACTTATAGTTGAAAAACACGCATTTGACATTTCACTACTTTCCTGCATAGCAGAGAGAGGAGACCAATGAGCAAAAGGAGGACACTGAAGAAGGGCAATATGTTCTTCAAAAGGCAGCCATCAACGTAACAGAAGACCAAGCCCAAAAATATTCACTCATCGAAAGACACGCAGCAGAGACGGCAGCAGCAACAACGACTGAAAAGGTAAAGTTACAAACGTTGGTCATATCAAAGTATAAAATAGCTATGTGAAACCTCAAATGCACTGCCACTTAGCCACCTCTGTCTTTCAAAAGCCACAAGACAAAAACGACGGCACCAGCGATGAACTACAAAAGAAAGAAGAAGAAGAAGATGCCCAAAAACCTCCACTCAACGAAGAACAAGCACAACATTCAGCAGCAACGATTGAGGAGGTAAAGTTACATAAGCTGATTCTACGAAAATATAAAGTAGTTCCATGAGAACTAAAATGCACTCAAACTTACCAACCTTTATGATTGAACAACTGCAAGACAAAAAACATGACAGTGACGATGAACACCAAAACAAAGAACAGGAGGATACCCAAGAAACTACACTCGACGAAGAACGGGTGGAACAGTCAGCATCACCAACGACAGCTCAACAGGTGAAGTTGCACAAAAATATTTCCACAAAATTACACGACTTAATCACAATCAAAATAGCTCAAACAAGGCACCAAACAATTCGCTGTTTTCCCATAACATCTGCTATAATTGAAATAAAGTAGCAAGTTAAATTATTTCAATGCTTTTTCAATGATAACGCAGAAACACGAAGAAGGCGACCACGGACATACAAGCAATGAAGCAGACACACACATTGTTCCAGAGAAAGAAGAAGAAACCATCAAAGAAAACCCTACACCGTCATACGATGCCAATTCCCCTGGCAGAGAGGTCAGTGCCAACCAGGTCGAGACTAAAAAACAAGACGGAAAAGACCAACAGCAAGACACGACGGTTGACAAGGAAAAACATGATGCTAAGAAAGACACAGACGACTCATTAAAGGAAACCGACAAAACAAGCAGCACTCGATAAAGGAAACCGACGACGAAGATCCAATGTGCTACAGAAATAATGATCAATAACACATTAGAAAAAAAATACTACCTGCCAGGCTTACATCATTTTTCAACATGCAAGAAGAAGAAAAACTGCAAGATTATAACATGGTAAGCAGATCAGCTTGCGTATATGTTATGAAAGGTTATCTTTTTATTTTATGTTTCTAAATATAAGAAGATTTCCAAATATTTTTTTTATTTTTTGTTTTGCAGTTCCTTCTACCATGTTCGTTGTGCGGGTTTAAGCAAGACGAAAATACAAGTCATTACTTCACCATTACAGTTAACATGCAAAAACAACACTTTGAACTCCTTGACTCTTCAACTGCATATCCAGGCACAATAGAATTCTTCAACAATGTAACTAGCAAATTAATGAAAATATGGAAGCACGTAAGCACAGAGCTACAACTTTCACAAAAAAGCATCGACCATTTCAAGAGGGTCACACTACAGGTGCCACTTCAAGGAGAAGACACGTAAGCACTTCCAATATTTCACTTCTTTCTTTTTTTCAACGCAAGATTCAATACTATAATTACTGAAATAAGGCTGTTCTTTCGTGTTTTCGATGCAACAATTACCACTACCATTGCTCCAACACTTCTCTTCTTTCTGTTTCTTGAATGCAACAATCTTACTAGTACCATTCCCCTACATGCAGAATGGACTGTGCATTCTATATGTACATGAACCTGAAGCACTACTCCAATGATGGAACAACAGCAAACTTAGAGCCAGAACAAGTACCAGAGTTGAGGAAAAAAATTCTATATCAACTAATCAGTCAACACAGAGGGAATACCAAACTGTCATTAATCAGGTGTACAACAGGTTAGTCTTTTCAGAAACTAATCCTTACAATTTTGTCACACTAGAAGAAGTAATATTCTTTTTTTTTAATTTTTTTATTCTAACAGATATGCTGAAGTATGAAGTTGATATGGGAGACAAAGAAATGCAACAGACAGAATGTTGCGTACTAGAAGAGTTTTCGCCAAATCCCAAGCCAAAAGAACCTGAAGTTATTGATATATCTAATAAACACAAAGAGGTTATGGATGTCAGCAGACACGCCGTCGCCCAAGAATCTTGCACAGACCACGAAGAAAAGGATCCACCAATAGAACCAGATCAACCACCACTAGACGACAAGATACCACACCACTGTGAAGAGCAAACAGACGAGCAAAATATCAACAGCAATACCCCGAGCACAGATCAACTTGAACAAACAGGCACTGATTTAAAAGAGGATGACACAAGCAACGACGCACCAAATACACAAGAACAGGTTTCCGAGTAGAAGAAACAACATGTTCTTCTTCAAGAAGAAACAGGCTCGACAAGCAATCAGCAAGGCATCTACAACACCATCTCTCTAGATTTCCTAAAACCCAAAACAATGGAAAAGTAGGACGAAGTTGCTGAATTTCTTTCAAGCCTTAACTCGCTCCAACTAGAGGTATACAACGAGCATGTAAAGACGGGCATTGAATTCGATGTAATCAAAACATGGATGAATGACCATGAAAGCTATGAATTCGACAAAAATCCCACGCCGTATCTGACAATCTTGCAGCAAGAATCAGGAGAGCATTCAATGCCTCAATCATCCGAGAACAGCTCAGATAAGAAAATCTCAGTCAAGAAGAGACCGGTAAAGCCTTCAACAAGGCTGCATGGGAAAATTTCTACTTTTGTCCCAGGAGATTCCAAATTTATGGACAAAGCCAGAGCACTCCATGAATACCTATTCAGCAAAGAAGGACATGACGAATGCGAAGAGTAAGTACTTTCTCTTGTCACAACAAAAAAACAAAGAAATGTTGCCCCTTTTTAAACCAACCTAACCAATGTATAAACTTTTTCTGCTTGCAGTCTAAACCTATATATTAGCTCGAAGTGACCCAATTGGATTACATGAAAACAAATGATGGAACAGCTACAGAAAGGAGACCAAGGACAGATGGAGGGATCCATCGCAAACGCATTGTTCGAAAAATGGACAGTGCAGCAACAATACAACACAACCAATAAAGCAATACTTCCCGTAGAATTTGCAAATGTATGAAGTCCAATTTGACAAAAACAATTGCATCATTTCAGTGATTACAAAAGATGTGCTAAAAACTAGAAAATTTTTTGGTCGCAGATCGTGCTCGGAGTTAAAATTGGAGAAGGAGGACTAGCAGAATTCAATGAGGACGAATCATTGAAACAGTTTGCACCCCTTGTAATAGGGAAGGAACTTTTAAAGAAAAAGTTGGTAAGTTGATAGAAATATACAAACATAATTCATTTTTCCTACAGATTGCACATTTACATGTCATTTAATTCTCCTGACAAGAATGAACTTTAACTCACTCTGACTCCAAACACCGTAGATTATGATACCTCACAACACAGATAAACACTACACACTGTACGTGCTCAACAAGTACACGAGCTCCATCGACATACTTGACTCACTAAATTACAGAGTTGGAGGCGGAAAAAAAACATGGAAAACACACCATAAGGATCACCCAGAACTGGTACGTCAATTCAACCTTGTTTTCTAATTGGTTTTACAGTTCCTACATTCCCTTGTTTAATGCCAAAACCCAACAATAACACCAAACCGTAATCACAGATTAAAAGGATGCACGCACTCATGAAGAAGCATTACGGCGAAGCGGAGCTACGAGCCAACGGCGAACCGAACTGGTCGAGGATAGCAGAAACACCTAACAGAGTTTGCGTGCCAAAACAGCAGGGTACCCAATGCGGACACTTCATGGTTCAATTTGCAAAATACTGGAATGGCATTGATCTCATAAAAGAAGAGGAGGATTTCGATGTAAGTGAATAGTTCGAGAGCATCAATTTTAATTTTTACAAGCAGCACTACTTGAATACTTCAATTATCTCATGAAAGAAAAATAAAAGAATATCCAATGACCTCCATGCAGCAAAGCAACGTTGATGCCGAGTGGAAACCAGAGTTCCTTTTTACAACCATATTTGGTGAAACAAACCAAGTAAAGTGCGAGGAACTACCTGGAAGAATCAAAAAATTCAAACCAGAAACTTCAAAGTTCTTTTCCACCAACAGAGGTAAGAAAATCATTTCTACTTATTTTTTTTTGTAATAACCAACCCATCCCACGGTTCACCAATGTCTTTCGTATCAGAAGAGCTTACATATCACATACCTGCTTCCGCTGACAGAAACAGATGAAACTAAAAGGGACAAAAGATAAAGCACCAGTCTATACCCAAAACATTCTCATTGCTTCCAACACACAACGGAGGCATCCAACCTCTTCCATCAAGTCATGAGCGACAGCTGGCAGGAGGAATACAAAAAGTGAGTTGTTTTCTATTGCACCTCAAAATAGTTGCACAGAGGCCAAAAATAATGTAAAAATCTGTTTCTCACTGATCGTGACCTCCAAAATTATTTAATCTCCTTGTCGCAGCAAAACTATATTTAGACGCATCCGCGGGGACAGTGAAAGCACGCAACTAACTGGAGCCCAACTGAAGGCAGTATTTGGTCCAAGACCAGCACAAACGAACATACCACATCATATGGAAAAGAGGGTCCTCGATGACATAGCAGAAATCTGGGAAAGCAGACAAGATTCAAAACAGAGTGACAGAGTAATATTAGGCCCAAACTTTGCAGGTAAAATTTTAAAAAGCAAAATCTTGTCTATATTGCAACAACTACTCTTTTTATGTTGTTACATAGCTTTTTTTCTAACAGTTTTTTCATCGTAATTATAGTTTGCAGCATATATTGGATTTAAAGCATCACAAAACTGGTATTAAAAATTTAAGACTGAATTGCAAAAAAGAAAGAATCAGCTGGTTCCCATGTATCTCAAGAAAAATCAACAGAAAAAGCTCTCAGCAGCAAACATGGTAACAACCCTTTCCTCCATGACAAAATCTCAAAATATACGTTCTATTAAATTACTTTATATTAAACTGTCATCTAAGCAACAAGTATTTTGTATGCAGATATTCATTCCAATGGAGAAGGATGACCGCTATGTACTATATGTGCTGGACAAATACAAAAACAAAGTTCACATTATTGATCCTCGAGAAACGACTCCAGAGGAATTTGAGAAAGAAAAGATAGACGTAGATAAATTGGAGGAAAATGAAGCAAGTCGAGTTCTTCAGGAAAATGAAGATGCTGAAAAAGAAAGAGAAAGACAGTTTGAGGAATATCATGTTCATAAGTTGGCAATCGTAAGCATTTATACATAACAAAATTTTCAGTTTTACAAGTTGCAATATAAAAACAATTAATTACAAAATGCAATATTCCCAGGTACCTAGGTTTAAAGAAGTCTTCAACACCATACTAGGACAAACAATGACTCCCATGCGTACAAGATGGTAGATTCATACCGTACAAGATGTTCCAGTGGTAGAAAAGGGAGAATCAACATTTGCTGTTTTAAAAGTTGCATTCGTCTACAATGGTGAAAAGTTTGTCCAAGACCTGAAAGATTTGACAGTAAGTTTATATAGATTCACTTATAAACAACTTATATGCACAAACTCTAATAATATACTTCTCTTCTCGACAAAATTTCACATGATGAGGTCGAAGATTGGAGGGCAGAGGCAATGTACATTCTCTTAAGTAGCGAGATGAATCAAGTCAAAGCTAGTGAAATGGGTGACGAGATTAGCAAGATCTTGAGCAAAAATGAAGACTAAAACTTTTGATTTAGCCCGCGAGGCTAATTCTATCTAGACGTGACAATTTTTTTATCAATAACTCACATTTCTATGTAATGTAGTTAGAAATTGCGTGTTCATGTTGAAAAGAGATGTATTTCGACAACAATGCCTCTTACATCATCAAAGAATGCCAGTAAACTATAAACAACAATGCCTCTTCTTATTTATACGACAACACGGACTCCCAAAACAAACCCTTACGCATGACTCTGGGGACCACCCTCCCGTGCCTCCAGAGGTGACAAGGCCTTTGTGCCACCAAACCCTGGGTCACCATGCACCCGGGCAATATCCACACACACACATACCATTACGCGTGACTCTGGAAACCACCCTCCCGTGCCTCAAGAGCTGGAGACCACCCTCCCGTGGCTCCAGAGGTGAAATGGCCTTTGTGCCACCAAACCCTGGGTCACCATGCCTCCGGGCAATATACACACACACTCATAGCCTTACGCGTGACTCTGAAGACCACCCTCCCGTGGCTCCAGAGCTTAAATGGCCTTTGTGCCACCAAACCCTGGGTCACCATGCCTCCGGGCAATATCCACACACACACATACCAAGAACGCCTCAACCGTGGCTAGCTCCGACACACACGTGACTTTACATGCTTCAAACCCATGCCTCTGCAGGCAACATACCAATGCCTTCGTAGTATACACACATGTGAATGCACGCACAAACCTAGCTCGTAAACAGACGTGGCTGCAATTACTTCAAACCCGTGCCTTCAGCACAACATTCAGCACAAACTTCAGCACATGCTTCAAACACATGCTTCAAACCCGCGCCTTCAGCACAACCTGCTATATAAAAATTAAACAAACAGGTTCCCATGCGCCGGAGGCGCCGTGCCACACTTCGACCAACACACACTTCGACCTATGCCCCCCTTCAAGATGTTTATGAAAATTAAACGAGCCGAAGGCGAGCCAGAGGCTCCCTCGCACCGGAGGCGCCGTGTCACACGCCGCACGACCAACGCGCCGCACGACCAACACACACTTCGACCTATGCCCCCCCTTCAAGATGTTTATGAAAATTAAACGAGCCGAAGGCGAGCCGGAGGTTCCCTCGCGCCAGAGGCGCCGTGTCACACACCGCACGACCAACGCGCCGCACGACCAACACACACTTCGACTTATGCCCCCCTTCAAGATGTTTATGAAAATTAAATGATTATCAAATGTCACACGACGACGTACAACGCGAATGAATGATTCTGCAGACTGCTTTTTTTCATTAAAAAGTTGCTTTTTTTCTTTACTTGAAAGGTGATATTTGATAGTGTTGGTAGTCCCCGCCCGTAACTACCCCATAAATCTCCATTACCCGGAAATATAATGGGAACAAAAAGGGAAACGAGAAACGGAAAAGGGAACCAACCGCGCGAACCGGTATTTTTTTTTGTGTTTTCGCGCGGAAAGGGAAAACGGAAAATTCAGGTAGTTCGAGGGTCAAACTGCAAAACGCACTAAACCACAAACCGGAAAGGGAAAACCGGGAACCAACCGCGCAACTGGTTTTCCCTTGCGGGAGCGCTCCGCGCGCGACACTTGTCACGCGCGGAGCGCTCCCAAACCGCTCGTTAAGAGCGCTCCGAAGGAGCGCTCGTTAACTAGTTGCTCCACCTTTGTCTATTTTCATATATGGTCTATGAAAGTACTCCCTCCGTCCCATAATATAAGAGCGTTTTTGACATTAGAGAGTAATAAACATTTTTCATACGTTATTAATTGCTATTTTTGTATTGAAAAAAGGTGATGGGTAGTAAGTTATTTACAGAAGACGATCCGCGTGCAAGCATGGCTAGTCTCACGAGGAGGGTTCATCAAGCATAGTTTGGGCCATCACAATAATGGCTCATTTGGTAACCGAGGATTCTCCCGGGATCCCCTTCTTTCCCTTGGTGGGAGCTGAACCAAGCCGGGGGACCCTGTCGCTACATTTGGTTCCCAACAAAGAGGAGGGAGTACGAAGTTCTGGTGCTCGGGCAGTTTGATGTCTGTTTATTTGAAGAAGAAAAAACAAAAATCATATTTAAAAGTGTTAAAAATATATGTAAAAACTTGTATTTACTTTGTAAGATGCACTAACAAAACAAAATTCTGGCCCAATAACAAGAAAAGAAGCCCATTTGAAAACAAAAATCATATTTAAAAGTTTGTAGACATGCAATAAGTAAAAATTATAGTCAAAGTTGTGTGACTAAGACCAAAAAAAGTCAAGCACGCCTTATATTTTGGAAAGGAAGGAGTATGAAATTTTGCAAATACTAATTGCTTTATGGTAATTTTTTAGGGATCCCGACCCTTTCTGCGGCTCTTCCCCGGCTGAGATTTCCATGCCTCCACTAGTCGGGGAGGAAAGCCAGTCTCGGTGGTTCTCGAACCGAGATGCGACGGTGTTGAGTGAAAGCCTACAACCTTCGCCTTAGGTTCTCTATCCGGCGACCTAGAGCGGCGCAACTCCCCTCCTCCACTGAGCGCTCCGCCCTTCCAACTACGGTGACGGTGTCCGATGATCTTCCTTCTCTTCCCCAAGAGCTCCCCTCCGCCTAGAAGGTCCTCTCTTCGTTGGCAGCACGTCGGCCACGAAGCTAAGGGAAGGCCGCAACCAAAGGATCAGCACCTAGCAAAGCTTTGGATCTACCTGCCCCTCGTTGTCGACGCGGTCTCACAAATCTCGTGATGTTCAGCGAGGACGGCTTTGCCTCCCACACGCATGCGTTGTTGTTGTACCTTTGTGCTCAACATCGGCATTTGGAGAAACTCTAGCACCTTCGCTAAATCCTCTGGCCCTCATACTTCCAACGGTTATACAGGTTTCGTCCTTTTTTGGCCTGAATAGTTCCGGTAAAAAATGCCTGGCCCGTAAAAAATACACAGATGACCCGCAAATTCCTTGATCCGCCGATATATCTGCGGGCTCGGGGCGATTTAGGGTTCCTAGCCTGCATATTTTCTGCCCCTCCATTGCAATCCGCCCCCTCCACCGTCCACCTTACTTGCTCCGACGAGCGATTCTGCATGTTTGCTTTTGTTACTCGCAGATCCATGACCTGAGGAGCTTGCAGGCGTGGGGGCCATGGCGGGTCTCCGCCTCGCAAGCTCGCGCGGTACAACGCTGAGGCCGACAACTCCAGTTGGGATGACGTCGAGCCATGGCGTTTGAAGCAAGTGCGCAAGCGCGGCCGCCTGTACTGCAGCAGCGGCCATGACCCACTTCAAAGAGCTCGGCGAGGCGCTTTTACGGTGCACCAAGACTTGCAGGGAAGCAAATGAGGAGCTCCCCGACACCTCGTTGATACGTCTCCAACGTATATATAATTGTTTATTGATCCATCCTGTTATATTATCATTGTTGGATGTTTTACAATCATTTCATAGCAACTTATATCATTTTTTAGGACTAACCTATTGACATAGTGCCCAGTGACAGTTGCTGTTTTTTGCTTGTTTTTTACTTCACAGAATATCAGTAACAAACGGAGTCCAAACGCAGCGAAACTTTTTGGAGATTTTTTTATATCAAAAGACAACTTGGGAGCCAAGGAAGCACCTGGGGAGGCCCGTGGGGCCCATGATACACAAGGGAGCGCCAGAGGCCCCTGGCGCGCCCTGATGTATCATGGGGCCCACGGAGGTCCTCTCCCCCGCCTCTCAGCTCTATAAATACCCAAATATTTCAGAAACCCTAGGGGAGTCGACGAAACATAATTCCATCCGCCGCAAGTTCCAGAACCACGAGATCCAATCTAACACCATCACGGAGGAGTTCATCATCCTCATTGGTGTCTCTCCGATTATGTGTGAGTAGTTCACCATAGACCTACGGGTTCGTAGGTAGTAGCTACGTGGCTTCTTCTATCTTTTTGATTCTCAATATAATGGTCTCTTGGAGATATATTTGATGTAATGACTTTTTACGGTGTGTTTGTTGGGATCCGATGAAGTTTAAGTTTATGATCGGATCTATATCCATGAATATTATTTGAGCTTCTTTGATCTCTTATATGCATGATTATTTAATTATAGCCTCGTGTTTCTTCTTTGAATTTTGATTTAGTTAGGCCAACCAGATCGATTTTTCTTGCAATCGGAAGAGGTGCTTTGTGATAGGTTCGACCTTTCGGTGTCCTCACCCAGTGACAGAAGGGGTAGTGAGGCACATATGTATCATTGCTATTAAGGATAACAAGATGTGGTCTATTCCTACCTAAATAGATCTTGTCTACATCATGTCATCGTTCTTATTGCATTATTCCATTTCTCCATGAACTTAATACACTAGATGCATGCTGGATAGCGGTCGATGTGTGGAGTAATAGTAGTAGATGCAAAATTGTTTCGGTCTACTAATCTTGGACGTGATGCCTATATATTGATCATTGCCTTGAATATTGTCATAATTCTTTGTTCTTCTATCAATTGCCCAACAGTAATTTGTTCACCCACCGTGTGCTATTTTCTCGAGAGAAGCCACTAGTGAAATCTACGGCCCCCGAGTCTATCTTTTATCATATTGCTTTCAGATATATCTTTTTCCGTATTTGTTTTCAGATCTATTATTCCAAGAACCCAAAAATACCTTGCTACACTTTTTCTTTACTTATTTTATTTCGCGTTTTATTCAGATCTATTTATCCAAACACCTACAATTTAATCTATCTTTTTACCGAGGAGGGATTGACAACCCCTCTTACGCGTTGGGCTGCGAGGATTTGTTCTTTGTGTACAGGTACCGCGTACATAGTGTTGCTTGGTTCTCCTACTGGATTGATACCTTGGTTCCATAACTGAGGGAAATACCTACCTAGTCGTATCGCATCGCCCCTTTCTCTTTGGGGAAATACCGACGCAGTTTTAAGCTGCATCAAAAGGAATTTCTGGCGCCATTGTCAGGGAGACATCATCAACATCTATCAGGTTCCTAATCACAAATCTCATCTCCTTGCAATTTACATTATTTTCCATTTGCCTCTCATTTTCATCTCCCCCACTTCACAAAAATTTGCCCTTTTATTTGCCCTCCTTTTTTTGCCTTTTTCTCGTCAGATCTCTTGTTTGCCCACCCTGTTACTATTGCTAGTTCTTCCTCTATTGCATGCATCCCCGAGAAAGAAGTTCTCAATTTTAAGCAAAAGGGAGGGGAGAATCTAAAAGATGCTTGGTATAGGTTTTGCAGTGCTCATAATAGATCTATTCGTAAGCAATCTATCTTTATTCTTCTTCGCAGTTTTTATGTGGGCATCACAACTTGGTATAGATTTGTTCTTGATACTATCACCGTGGGATTTTCTTGATGTGCCCTACTTTGGATGCTTTTATTGCTATGGGAGATTCAGTAGGAGCACCACCTGTCACTATCAATGAAACGGTTTAACTCTTGAACATGTTATGCAAAGGTTAGACACTATTGAAAAGAAAATCCTCACCGAAGGAAATATTGAAAAATAGGATAAAAGGATGCATAATCTTGCTAATAAAATTGGATCAAAAGTGGGGGATGTCCTTAAATTATTAAGCGGAAAGGAAACCGTAGTTAACGAAAGAATAGAAGAAAGTCCCTCTCAGATTGAAAAGTTGGAAGAAATTTTTAGTAACTTAAGCTCGCCTTTTTCTTCTGTTAAAACCATTGAAAAAAACTCCAATAAAAATTTGCAAGCCTACACAAGCCACTAAGAACAAGGGTGACACTTCTAGTAGCAACAAGGAAGATCTTAAAATGATTGGTGTTCATCCCAATTTTGTTGAAGTGGTAAAAGGCCCTTCTTGCAAAAATGAATTCTTAAATCTTATTCGTACAAGTATTATTATTGAAAATATGCATGCTAATTTTTTGAAGAACTATAGTTGTGTAATTGAGGAGTTGAAAACCAAAGATGACAATACTTGAATCTATGCATTATGCCTAGCTAGGGGCATAAAACGACATCACTTGTTGGGTGGCAACCCAATGAATAAAAATTATTTTTGCCTTTTTATTTCTGTTCTTGAGTGTTTGCACAATTATGCTACTGTTATGATTGTGTTCTTATGTTTTAATTAGTGTTTGTGCCAAGTAAAGCCTTTGGGATCATGTTAGGTGATAGTTGATTTTATCTTGTTGAAAAACAGAAACTTTTGCATCCAGTATCAGAATTTTAGAATATCACAGAAGTGTCAAAAAATTCTGAATTTTTTACACAAGATTGATATAGAAATTGCCCACGTTGTCCTAATTTTTTAGAGTTTTTGGAGTTACATAAGAATGGTTAGAGTTCATATTACTACAGACTGTTCTCTTTTTAACAGATTCTGTTTTCGTTGCATTGTGTGCTTATTTTGATGAATCTATGGATTGTATCGGGGGGTATAAGCCATGGTAAAGTTGGAATACAGTAGGTATAATGCAATAATAAAATATGAATAGGTTTGCAACAGTACTTTGAGTGGTGATTTGCTTTATTATACTAACGGATCTCATGAAGGTTTTGTTAAGTTTTATGTGATTGAAGTTTTCAAGTTTTGGGTGAGATTGATGGATGAAGGAATAAGGAGTGAAAATAGCCTAAGCTTGGGGATGCCCATGGCACCCCATGTTAATATTCAAGGAGAACCAAGCAACTAAGCTTGGGGATGCTCCGGAAGGCATCCCCTCTTTCTTCTAACAACCATAGGTAATTTGACTTGGAGCTATATTTTTATTCGTCACATATCATGAGTTTTGCTTGGAGCGTCTTGTATTATATGAGTCTTTTCTTGATTTTCTTTTTAGTTTGTTACAAGTATCCTTGCTGGACGCACCTAGTTGAGAGAGCCAAATTATCCTATGATTTGTTAGAATTGCTCTATATGCTTCACTTAATTTTTTTTGAGCTATGGAATTGCTCTAGTGCTTCACTTATATATTTTTTAGCATGGTGTGCTTTAATATTTTTGAAGAAATACTCTCATGCTTCACTTAGATTTATTTGAGAGTTATTAAATTTTTGAAGAAATTCTCTCATGCTTCACTTATAATATTTTGATAGAGAAAATTTTTATGCTCATGTTCTTCACTTAAATTTATTTGAGCTTGTCAAAAGCAATGGCAATATATTAAATTTGTCCCAAAGTGATAGATATTCAAGAAGGATATAATTAAAAAAATCATGAAGATCGTTGGACAAAATAAGCTTGATTCTTTGTAATAGTTTTGAGATATGATGATAGTAATATGTGAGTCATCTTGGTGAGTAATTATGCTTTAGTAAGAATATTGGTGTTAAGGTTTGTGATTCCCTATGCAAGTAAGAAAGTCAATAGTTATGCAATGAAATTACATCCTACTTTTGGTTCATTATTCGATGTTAGTTATGCTTAATGCTCGTTTGTGAGAATTTTTGTTTCTTGGTTGGTTGCTTCTCAATCTTTTTGCTAGCCTCCACTTCTACTAAGTAGAAATACTAGTTGTGCATCCAAATTCTTAAAACCAGTTTTTCCATATGAGTCCACCATGCCTACCTATATGCGGCATTTCCGTGCCGTTCTAAGTAAGTTTGTATGTGCCAACTCTAATTTTCAAAATGAATTTCCTTTTTGTGTGCACGTACTGCTCATGAAGCGGCAGGGGGTGCCCAATATTTTTCCATGCTAGATGTGTTATTCTCAAGATGAGTGTTTATTCACTTGTCATTGCACGAGAGTGTGGCGGTAATAGGGATACCTAGTCCCGAAATGAAAAAGGAATTTACTTTATGTTGTCAAATAATAAATTCCTTGGAAAGTGTTGGTATGGAAGGCATCCGTGGATACGGCTAGCCATGGATTGTGAAAGAATGGTGGAAAAGGAATAAACTTTATTTTATGTTTGGGAACCGCCTATGATGTATCTAGCATGGAAAGTATTGGGAACTACTCGGTCGCTTTCGTTGATGGGAAAAGCATGCCTCTCAATAGATTTTATCTCTCAATTTAAGCTCTAAGCTCTGGCACCTCTACAAATCTCTGCTTCCCTCTGTGAAGGGCCTATCTATTTACTTTATGCAATTTTTATTTTTATTTGAGTCTCCATCTTCTCTTATAAAGCACTAACTAGGGAGCACTATGATCATACTTGAGCATTAGATGTAGCTAATATTCGAGTGTGTTTCATGAATGGATCAATGATTGAGCATGATGGGCTAGGGATAACTTTCTTTAGTGTTGATATTTTGAAAGACATAGTTGCTTGTTGATATGCTTGATTGTTGAAGTCTTCATGTCAATTATAGACTATTGCTTTAAACCATCTAAAACTCCAAATGTCCATGCTACAAAAGAAAAAAACAATATGTGATGAACATGTTAGGCAGCATTCCACATCAAAAATTCTATTTTTATCATTTACCTGCTCAAGGACGAGCAAGAATTAAGCTTGGGGATGCTGATAGGTCTCCAAAGTATCTATAATTTTTTATTGTTCCATGTTGTTATATTATCATTCTTGGAGGTTTTACAATCATTTTATAGCAACTTTATATCATTTTTTGGGACTAACCTATTGACATAGTGCCCAGTGCCAGTTGCTGTTTTTGCTTGTTTTTACTTCGCAGAATATCAGTACCAAACGAAGTCCAAACGCAGTGAAACTTTTTGGAGATTTTTTTTGGAACAGAAGACAACTTGGGAGCCAAGGAAGCACCTAGGGAGGCCCATGGGGCCCATGATACACCAGGGAGCCGCAGAGGTCCCTAGCGTGCCCTGATGTATCATGGGGCCCACGGAGGTCCTCTCCACCACCTCTCAGCTCTATAAATACCCAAATAGTCCAAAAACCATAGGGGAGTTGACGAAACACAATTCCAGCCGCCTTTAGTTCCAGAACCACGAGATCCAATCTAACACCATCACGGAGGAGTTCATCATCCTCATTGGTGCCTATCCGATGATGTGTGAGTAGTTCACCATAGACCTATAGGTCCGTAGGCAGTAGCTACGTGGCTTCTTCTCTCTTTTTATTCTCAATACAATGGTCTCTTAGAGATCTATTTGATGTATTGACTTTTTGCGGTGTGTTTGTTGGGATCCAATGAAGTTTGAGTTTATGATCAGATCTATATCCATGAATATTATTTGAGTTTCTTTGATCTCTTATATGCATGATTATTTAATTATAGCATTGTGTTTCTTCTTTGAATTTTGGTTTAGTTAGGCCAACTAGATCGATTTCTCTTGCAATGGGAAGAGGTGCTTTGTGATGGGTTCGATCTTGTGGTGTCCTCACCCAGTGACAGAAGGGGTAGCAAGGCATGTATGTATCATTGCTATTAAGGATACCAAGATGGGGTCTATTCCTACCTAAATAGATCTAGTCTACATCATGTCATTGTTCTTATTGCATTACTCCATTTCTCCATGAACTTAATACACTAGATGCATGCTGGATAGTGGTCGATTTGTGGAGTAATAGTAGTAGATGCAGAATCCTTTCGGTCTACTAATCTTGGACATGATGCCTATATATTGATCATTGCCTTGGGTATCATCATAATTATTTGTTCTTTTATCAATTTCCCAACAGTAATTTGCTCACCCACCGTGTGCTATTTTCTCGAGAGAAGCCACTAGTCAAATCTACGGCCCCCGGGTCTATCTTTTGTCATATTGCTTTTAGATCTATCTTTTTCCGTATTTGTTTTCAGATATATTATTCCAAAAAACCCAAAATACCTTGCTGCACTTTTTCTTTACTTATTTTATTTCGCATTTTATTCATATCTATTTATCCAAACGCCTACAATTTAATCTATCTTTTTACCGAGGAGGGATTGACAACCCCTCTTACTCGTTAGGTTGCGAGGATTTGTTTTTGTGTGTAGGTACCGTTTACATAGTGTTGCTTGGTTCTCCTACTGGATTGATACCTTGGTTTCATAACTGAGGGAAATACCTACCGTAGTTGTACTGCATCATCCCTTCCTCTTCAGGGAAATACCGACGCAGTTTTAAGCCGCATCACCGGCATGTGGTGGAGATCGGAGAAGAAGGCACCACTGGAAGGCTTCTTGTCGCAAAGGAAGACCACGGGTACGTCCACGCTTGCAGGAGGTTGGCGGAGGTGTTCTACCTCGGTGTCGAGACATGGGCCGACCATCCCTAGGTTTAAAACTAGTTTGATCTATGTTTTTATGGTATGTATG
Organism: Aegilops umbellulata; assembly: GCA_032464435.1. Taxonomy (NCBI): domain Eukaryota; kingdom Viridiplantae; phylum Streptophyta; class Magnoliopsida; order Poales; family Poaceae; genus Aegilops; species Aegilops umbellulata. The sequence goes on along the minus strand of CP136054.1, from coordinate 110,524,637 downwards.
TATGGTGAACCTTACGGGTGGTGTTGCCCTAGAAATTTGTAGCATGAACTTCGTTTAAATTTGTAGTATCATTTTTAGCGGATTTGCTTTGTTGTACCGTGTGCGATGCCGCAAAACTATTTTAGAGGATCCCTCAGAAGAATTTTGCGGTACAAATTTATAGCCGATCTGTTAGAGTTGCTCTTAAATCTTCAGATCCTCCACAGATGGTGGCTGATCGACAGTGACAATATGGCCGCAACTGATGCGGAGGATGTCCGGAAGGTGCTCACGTACAACATATGCACCATGGCATGTGGTGTCGAGCGCTATTCCGTTGGAAATTGCTGCTTCAGGTCTTTGTTTCCCGGTTTGGCATTCTCGTGTTATCCTTGTCAGCCAAAGGATACTGTAGATTTTTGATACGTCTCTCACATATCTATAATTTTTTACTGTTTCATGATATTTATTACCATTCTTACATACTTCGACTATCATTTTATATTATTTTTCTGGACTAACATATTAATCCAGTGCCCAGCCAAATGTTGTTTTCTAATACAGAAATTCGATACCTACGAAGGTCCAAACACGATGAAATTTTTGAAAAAAAAAATCTGGAACATAAGAGCCTTAGAAGCTCCGGGAGGAAACTAGAACATGGACGAGGGACCCACAAGCCTAGGGGCGCGATCAACCCCCTGGTCGTGTCGGGCATGCTTTTGGGGCTTCTGTGGTTGTGTTTTATCTAATTCCTAACCTATAAATTCCCAAATATTTAGAAACCCTTTGAAGCGAAACCTGAAGCAATTTTATCGCCGTCGTAAGCCTCTATTCCGAAGTGATCCCATCTGGACCCATATTCTAGAGTTCTACAGGAGGGTGAAATCATTTGGTGGCCATCTTCATCAACTTTGTTGCCTTCATGATGGTGTGTGAGTAGTTCCTTTAGGACATACGGGTGCATAAAAGTAGCTAGATAGCTCTATCTCTCTCTCTCTGTCGGATCTTCAATATCATGTTCTATTTTGATATCAATCTGATATAATTCTTGTGGTGTGTTTGCTAGGATCCGATGAATTATGAATTTATGATCATATTGTTCATTAGTTTCTATTGAATGTCTTGACGTTTCTTTGTTGCATAATTAAGTAGCTATGTATGCTTCCGATCCATGAGTCCTCTCCAGCCAAGATAAATGAGTGGTTCTTTAGACGAAGTGGTGCATAGTAGTGGGTTTAATCCAGCCGTGATTTCTATATCCAAGTGACATAAAGAGACAAGACACATCTTTGTATTGTTGCCACTAAGGATAAAACGATGGGGTTTAATCCTATTGATAGATTTATTCTTGTCTACATTATGTCATCTTCCTTATTGTGTTACTTTTTTCTTGTAAAATTAATTATTTAAGATGCATGCTGGATAGAGGTCTTGGGGTGGAGTAATAGTAGTAGACTTCAGTAAGTTTAACGGTCTACTTATTATGGACGTAATGCCTATAGGAGATTATGCCACGAACGATCATTGTTATAAATCGCCACTATTCTCTAAATTGCCCAACAATAATTTGTTCATGCCAGTACATGCTTTTGAGAGAGATGCCTGATACATCCATTTTGCATCATGTTTTCCCACCATTATTTATAATGTTTCTTGTCATAATAACACTTTGTGATGCACTTCTAATACCTTTTCTCTCATAATTTGCAAGATTTACACGAAGAGGGAGATTGCCGGCAGCTGGAATTCTAGACCTGAGAAAGCTATATCAGAGATATCTATTCTGCACAACTCCAAATGAGCTGAAATTTCATGGAGAATTTTTATGGAATATATAGAAAATACTAGTGCAAAGAGGTACCAGAGGGGACCCACCAGCTGCCAACAAGGTAGTAGGGTGCGGCCCCCTCGGCGCACCCTAGTGCCTTGTTGGGCCCCCGGCAGGCCTCCGGCCCCCATCTTCTACTATATGAAGGGTTTTGACCTAGAAAAATCAAGAGAGCACTTTCAAGACGAAGCACCGCCATCTCGAGGCGGAACCTGGGCAGGAGCACTTTAGCTCTCTGGCGGAGCGATTCCGCCGGGGACAATTCCCTCCGGGAGGGTGAAATCGACGGCATCGACATCATCAATAACCCTCTCATCATGGGAGGATCAATCTTCATCAACATCTTCACCGAAACCATCTCATCTCAAACCCTAGTTCATCTCTTGTATCCAATCTTTGTCTCAAAACCTCAAATTGGCAACTGTGAGTTACTAGTAGTGCTGATTACCTCTTGTAGTTGATGCTACTTGGTTTATTTGCTGGAAGATTGTAGGTTTAGATCCTTGATGATATTCAACACCCCTCTGATCTTGAACATGAATATGATTTATGAGTATTTACTTTTGTTCTTGAGGACATGGGAGCAGTATTGTCATAAGTAATTATGTGAATTTAGTATTCGTTCGATATGTTGATGATATGCATGTTGCTGCTTCATTTAGTGGTGTCATGTGAACATCAACTACATGACACTTCACCATACTTGGGCCTAAGGGAAGGAAATTGTGGAGTAATAAGTATATGATGGGTTGCTAGAGTGACAGAAGCTTAAGCCCTAGTTTATGCGTTATTTCATAAGTGGTTGATTTGGATCGATATGCCTCATGCTATGGTTAGATTTAACTTAACTATTCTTCCGTAGTCGCGGATGCTTGCGAGAGGGGGTAATCATAAGTGGGGGCTTGTTCAAGTAAAAACAACAGCCAAGCATTGAGCCACCCACATATCGAATTATCAAAGTAGCGAACGCAAATCAAACAAACATGATGAAAGTGACTAGATGAATTCCCATGTGTCCTCGAGAATGCTTTGCTTACTATAAGAGAACATTCTGGCATGTCCATTGCTATAAAAAGGATTGGGCTACCTTGTTACACCTTAGTGACAAATGCTACTTGTTATCGATAATTTCAGTGCTTGTAGAGAATACCTTACTAAAAACCACTTGTCATTTTCTTCTGCTCCTCATTGGGTTCGACGCTCTTACTTATCGAAAGGACTAAGATTGGTCCCTTATACTTGTGAGTCATCAATGCCACTAGTGAACCTATGGCCCCGGGGTTCGTTCGCCATCAATACAAAGCTCTTACAGTTTGCTCTTTTATTTTCCTTTTCCTTTTTACCGGTTACCATTATCACTATCTATTTGCTTTTAATCTTGTAATTGGCAAGACAAGGGGACTGACACCCCTTGTCAAGTTGGGTGCAAGCATTTTTTGTGTTTATGTGCATGTGTTGTTTACATTGTTAGCTTGGTGACTCCTACTGGTTCGAAAACCTTGGTTCTTAAGCAAGGGAAATACTTTCTATTGATGTGCTACATCACCTTTCCTCTTTGACGAATCAACCAACCCTGACGGGAGGAGCACTTTACTCAGGGTTATAATTCCACAAAATAAATTCACCCGAGGCACCTATTCCATGGGAGTGGCTCCCCTAGCATCGAGATGAAGCCATATGCTATATTCTTTCTTTTCATAATAATATTGTTCTATCGATAGGTGTAGCCTCCTAAGACCTCATGGTCGACGCCTAGTTTCATTACATATTTCACCGATGTTTGTGTGTTTTTGAATTCAGCCTGATTGTCACTCTTTGCGTGATTTGATACAAAGCATTAATTCATTCTTAGATCTTTGCGCAAACTTTCTATTTTGGTGGCTATCGGCCAAGGATCTGTTATGAACAAGAGATCTCTTGACTTAAGGAGAAAATGTCTCTGTACAACCAAAAGATCCCTGGTGGAACACACTCAAGCTTGTCTCTTCTCAAGGCCCCACTCGGGTGTAACATGAAATGAGGCCATGAGGTGCCTAGGGACTTGTTAAGGAAAAATAGTTGAGGCACTCGTACGGTGCCCTAATACAAACAAATACTCCTACTCGCCAACAAAGGCGATGGAGATGATGGCGGTTGAGGGAGTCCTGGATTAGGGGGTGTTCGGATAGCCGGACTATATCTTCAGCCGGACTCCAGGACTATGAAGATACAAGATTGAAGACTTCGTCCCGTGTCCAGAAGGTTCTTTCCTTGGCGTGGAAGGCAAGCTAGGCGTGCGGATATTCAAGATCTCCTACCAATGTAACCGACTCTGTGTAACCCTAACCCTATCCGGTGCCTATATAAACCGGAGGGTTGTAGTCCGTAGGACGAACACATCATAACCATCATCATACTCATAGGCTAGCTTCTAGGGTTTAGCCTCCTTGATCTCGTGGTAGATCTACTCTTGTACTACCCATATCATCAATATTAATCTAGCAGGAGTAGGGTTTTACCTCCATCGAGAGGTCCCGAACCTGGGTAAAATAAAGTGTCCCTAGTCTCCTGTTACCATCCGACCTTGGCACACAGATCGGGACCCCCTACCCGAGATCCGCCGGTTTTGACACCGACATTGGTGCTTTCATTGAGAGTTCCTCTGTGTCGTCGCCTTTAGGCCTGATGGCTCCTTTGATCATCAACAACGATGAGGTCCAGGGTGAGACTTTTCTCCCCAGACAGATCTTCATCTTCGGCGGCTTCGCTCTGCGGGCCAACTCGCTTGGCCATCTGGAGCAGATCGAAAGCCATGCCCCTGGCCATCAAGCCAGGCGGGGAAGCTTAAACTACACGGTAGATACCCTCGGAGACCTGATCTTCGACGGATTCAAGCCACAGCCAAGTGCGCCGCACTATCTCGAGGGGCATGATATAGCTCTGCCTCCGAACAGTGTCCTGGAGGCCGCATACGCTCTGGCCCCGATCCTCGATCCGGAGCCCGCTGCGTTCTTTGAGGATGAACGGTTGGACGTCACCTCGGGGCGTCGGGGGAAATCTGCCTCCACGAACACCTATGGGGACCGAGCCCCTTTCTGGTTCGGCGGGGGGCGGAGGTCGCGCAAAGAGCGGATCGAGGCGATGCACACAAGGGGATTTACCCAGCTTCGGGTCGCACGGATGCGTAAAACCCTACTGCTGCTTTGTGGTTTGTATTGTGTTCTTGGGAGCGCTGAGTGCTACAGTACACTCAGGCAACTAATCAGACCGAGCGTGAGTGGTCTGCTTCCTCCTCCTCCTTTCTCCCTTTTCCTCACGTTGCGCATGGGGCCTCCTTTTATATGCGCAAGGGGTTACCCACAGGTGGCAACGTAGGCGGGGGTAAAACTGGAAAATGCTGTGTTGGGTACAGCTATTTGCACAGTGCTATCATACCTAACTCTGACGGCAGGGGACAAGGGCATTAAATACCTGTCTAGGTCGCCCAAACAGTGCAGAAAAGGGGCCGTCAGGGGCGCCACCGTTTGCCATGACGGCTACCCTGTCAGCGTCGCTTCGCCACCGCATGCCCCTGGCTGCGCAGCCTCTCGCCACGTACGCCTGGAACGGCCCCAGAGCGACGCGTGGGTGGATGAGCTGGAACGCAGGCGCGGGGTGGTGACTTGCCGCGGCAAGCGCCTTGCCGCGGTCAATGCCTTGTCGCGCCCGAGAGCTTGTTGCTCACCGGTCCTTGCCGGGACGCGTGGCGCGTCGCAGCAAGTCTCTTGTCGTGCCTTGGTCGGCCTTCCCAGCAAGCTCCTCTTGCCGGGGCCTTGTGCTTCGAGCGGCCGTCCCGGCAAGCTCCTCTTGCCGGGGCCTTGCTCTCTTCGGGTGGCCTTCCCGGCAAGCTCCTCCTGCCGGGGCCTTGGCTCAAATACTTTGTTCTTGGATGGCCCAAAAAGGGACCATGGAGAGTTTTGGCGATCGCCTGGCAAGCCTTGCCGCGGGGTGCTACGACTGCCCGTGCACAAGTTCGGGCTACTAAGGTACCCCTACTTTAGTACACCGACAGGAGCCCCCGGGCCTGGGCCATACACGGTGCCGAGCGCTGTTGGGCCAGGCCCAAAACAGTGCACGGGCACGCGCGGCCTGGGTCACGCTGCATCTTCTTCTACATCCACCACGCCCTCCCCGAACGGCACGCGTCGAACGCGGCATCGCAGGGAGAGGCGTGCGTGACGTGGGCGGCGTGCGCGGGGCTGAGCCCCGTGGGCATGCGTCACGTCGCAGGTGATTTGTTTATTCGGAAAGGCGAAACGCCCCCTCCCTTCCTCCTTATAAGCAGGGGAAACAGGGGCAGTCCGCCCACCCGCCAGTTGCGATTCCTCGAAAATCTCCGCCACTTCCCAAGAGAAGCAGCGTTCCGCCCCTTCCATCGCCACCAGTGCTACCGACGCCGTCGACCTCCCTCCCTGCTTCCGCCATGGCCCCGAAGGGCGACAAGGGGAAAGGGAAGGCCGTGAAGTCGGCCGAGGTGCAGCGGCTTGAGGCGCTGCGAAAGGAGCAGGCGACCTTCCCCCCTGAGCTCGACGCGTTGGTCCTGAGGGAGGAATTCTACCTCTTCTGGTCGACGGGGACGCGAGCGCATCCGCGCACGAGGGTTCTTCCCGCCGCCGCCCAGAAGGAGTATCCGACCGGGTATCCCTTTTTTGCTCTGTTCTTCTATTGCGGGCTCTGCCCGCCCTTCTCTGAATTTTTCAGCGACATCATGAACACCTACGGGTTCCATCTCCTTGATTTCACCCCCAATGCTGTCCTGACCATGGCAATTTTCGCACATCTTTGCAAAAACTTTGTCGGAGTCTATCCAAACGTAGCCCTCTTGCGCCACTTCTTCACGCCTCGAGTAGAGAGAGGAGAGCCCCTCTTCGGCGGAATCGCCTGGATCTCGAAGCTCGGCAAGAAGGATGCTTATCTGGAGGGAGAGCTCCGCAGAAAATGGGAGGAATGGAGAGCAGACTGGTGCCTGATCATCGAGGAGAACCCGCGGCCATTCACTGCCGTGCGCCGAACTCCTGTGGTGCGCGGCAGGGATTGGAGCGACGTGGCCCCGGACAACGACAAGCTGCAGATTACCGTTACCCGGATCCTGCGGCTCAGGCGTGCCGGGCTCACAGTTGGCGCCGTTGGCGCAAATTTCCTCCACCGCCGCATCGCTCCCCTGCAGGAGAAAGGGAGACCCGCCTGGGAGTTCCAGAATGCGGCGGACATCATGAGGCTGCGCCCTGGCCTCAACTTCAATTTCACCGTCTTGGAGCTTGACGGGACGCTTAGGGAGCTGTTCAAGCACGACCCCGATCACCCCGAATGGTTCAAGCTGCCGCGAGGCGTCGTCCCGTTGTGCAACAATTCGTCGCTCAGCCGCATCCTTGCAATGATGCCACTGTGCGACTCGCGCGGGATCGACTCCACTTGGCAGGAGCCCGCCAGCGATGTCGTGCGGGCGTTCTTCGACGACTTGGTGGAGGTGCCAGTCGACCCCGACGAGCAGAAGGGCCTCACCCGGGACACCACCGACGCGGAGTTGGCGCGCATCGCCTCCAGGATGGAAGAGGCGGCGGCAGCCGCGGCCGCGGGCGAATTTGGCTTCACATTGGCGGAGGCGGACGCAGCGGAGGCGGAAAGCCTTGCCGACCGAGCGGAGTTTGTCGGCGAGGAAGAGCCTGCCGGGCATGGCGTCGGGGCGGACGAGTCCACCGAGGGCACGAGTGGCTTGCCGGAGGTTGACGCCTCTTCCTCCCGACCTTCGGGCAGCTCGTCGCAAGCGGAGCCCCCGGCTCAACCACGGAGGCGTCTCCGCAAGGACGGAGACGTGGTGGGGCGGCAGACGAGCCAGCAGCCGCAGCGCCGCGTGACACACTCCGCTGTGGCAGCAGGAGCGGGGTCTTCGTGGGCCGCCGCTTCTGCTCCTGCCAACCCTCGCGCCACGGCGGCAGCCGGGGCAAGGCCGTCTCGGGCTAGCGCCACCACTGCCTCCGCCAAGCGGCCGAGGGAGCCTACTCCTCCGCCTCCTCGCGCCAGAAGCGGGCCAGCCTTCGACTTCTCCGCGCTTAGCTCCGACGAGGAAGAGGGAGAGGAGTAAGATCCCCGCTGTACTTATGTTTCTTCAATTCTTGCAGTTGTGTCTCGCATCTCATTTGCTTTCCTCTGAATTTGCTCCTTTTTAGGACTCTGGCTCAGAGGGCGGCAAAGAGAGCCAAAGTCCCAGTGGTCATCCTTGACGACGAGCCCACCGTGACGGCAGGGGGTGCGCCTGAGATGACCTTGTCGGACCCGCCAACTAATCCTCAGAGCAGCCCCCAGCGCAGCCCCCAGCGTAAGCATATGATTTGCTTCCCGCCGTTGGGCGCGCCCGGGTACCCTTCGTTTTTCTTGACATCTGGCTGAGGATTTGCCTAGGAGCAGAGCAGCCCCACCAGGAGCGTCCGGAGACCGCCCCTGATGCGCCACCCGCTACAACCACACTGCCAAGGGGGAGTTCCCCGGCAAGGGAGCAGTCTCCGGCAAGGGAGCAGTCTCCGGCAAGGGAGCAGTCCCCGGCAAGGGAGCAGTCTCCGGCGAGGGACGGCACCGGCGACCCCTTGGCGACGGAGACCGTGACTACAGACCCTGGCCCAGGTAACCTTCTTGCCTCGAAACTCCCCTGGGGTTCTTCTTCTTTGGATAGTTTCTTGACTTCTCCCCCTCTTTCGGCCTTCAGACCCGCCCGCCACGGACCCGATGGAGACCGAAGTCGTCGTCGAGGAGGATGCGCGCGGCCATACCGACGACGTGGCCGCCACCGGAGGGGCGGACGGTGCTGAAGATCCGGCCGGCGAAGAGGCAGCCAAGGCTGCCGCAGCAGCCGCGGGCGAGGGGGTCGGTGATCGTACTGACGGCCCTGGGGCCGCAGGAGTGCCAAGCGCTGCGCCGACCGCCGATCCTGCCTCCGCAGCAGTGTCGGGCCCCGAGGAGCCCCAGCCAGGCGTCTACCTGAAGGCCGGCGATGATATCTTCATCAAGCTCCCCTGGGAGTCGACTTCCAGGGCGCCGGTCGAGGGGGAGACCTTGGATGGAGAGGTGCTCGCCTCCGCCGGGCTGACGCTAGTTGATGCGCCAAGCAGCAGCGGCGGCGAGCCTGAGGAGGAGCGGCTGCTCCAGAAGCTGGTGTCACTCTACCGCGCCCGACAAGCCAAGGTGGAGCGCCGGGAGGCGCTTGTCGCGAAGGCGGGAGTGGACATGAAGAAGCGCGCCGAGGAGCTCCGGGAGCTCAACCAGGAGGCCCTCCGATCCTTGGCGGAGGAGCGGAGGCAACTCGACGAGGCGCGGACGGCCTTCATCCTCGAGAAGGCCGAATTCGAAGAGCAGCAGAGGCTTGCCGCCGAGGGGCTGGCCGCGTGGGAGGGCGAGCTGGTGCAGCAGAAAGCCAGCCTCGCCAGCCACGAAGAGGAGGTCGCCGCGCGCGAGCAAGCGCTCGGCGGAAACCTCAAGGAAGCGCAAGATGCTGCCGCGGCCGCCGAGGCCGCCAAGAAGGAGCTGGAGGCGAGGGTGGCGCAGCTCGACACTGATCTTAGGGCGAGCGGCGAGGAGCTCGCCGCGCTCAAACAAGAGCGCGAGAAGGGTGTTTATACCCTCGGCGAGCTGCAAGGACGCTTCGCCAATAAGATCAGGGAGCTTGACGCCGCCAAGGACTCCAATGCCGATCTCGAGATGAAGCTGGCCACCTTGTCCAAGACGCTGGACAGTGCCAAGGAGCGAGAGACGGCCTTGCGGAAGGAGATCGCGGACAACGAGGCGCTGTTGGAGAGCGCCGCAGTTACCCAGAACGACTTCGGGGCGGCGGTGGAGCAGTGGACGGAGGGTCTGGTGGACATCGCCGCCTCCATCGACAAGGAGTTGTCACTATTGGGGATGGAGGGTCACGAGTATCCCTCCGGCGCGAACCTCCCACCCAGCGCCAAGCTCACTTTGTTCTTCAAAGGCGTGGCGGCGGCCCTTCAGCATCTCCGGAACGCGATCCCAGAGCAGCTGGCCGGCGAGACGCGCGATGCCATCGCCGGAGCCCTCAAGAAGGTGCTGGTGAAGATCGCCTTCCGCAACCCAAGCCTCAAGCTCACCAACGTCCGCAGGTCCCTGCCGGCAGACGCTGACCTCGAGGAGATCAGGGCCCTCGTCGCGCCCATTGTGGAAAGGGTGGCCGGGATCAAGAGGATTGAGGGCGACCGTGTGGATTAGGCCGCCCGCCCTTTTCTTTTCTTGCCGCCGCTGGCCGAGTTATGAAAACGATTCATTAGGGCTGCGACAAGTTATCTTGTAATATAACTTTATCTTAGGTAGTGAATGCACTATTACTTCCTCTATTTGATTCCCTCCTTTGTATGTTATTGCCCTACGCTTTTAGGGAACTTGCCGGCGTAGGCACACTTGCTGAGTGTGGGACATCAGCAGCCCGCTGGCGGTGCCGTTGCCGGCAAGAAACCTTGTCGGGACTAGCCGCGGTTCACTTAAGTTGTTGAGCAGGCTCGAAGCGAAATAAGGGCGCAACTACAGTCGCGGCACGCTCAAGTCGCTGAGCGAGCTCGAAACAAAGTAAGGGCGCGAGTCTAGTCGCAGCATACTTAAATCGTTGAGCGGACTCGAAACGAAGTAAGGGTGCGACTAGCCACGAGCTGGTTCCTCCGCGCACAGGTTTTCCATACAAAGTACGGTCGTTCGAGGAAGATAACCTTAAAATTTAAAAACTCGATTGCTCAAACTTTGGCAACTTAGCTTTTCCGTGGCTCGCTGCCCGGCAAGGTCGCTTTCTGGCGAGGCGAAACATGGGGCTCGCCATCGCTTACCAGGGGTCAGTGCTGCACAGAGTGTCAGATAATGCATGCAAAGAATAAAGAGCATGAGATCGACAAAATGCGCGGAACACATGAACTCAATCTGTGCACAGGGTCTGCGCCTGGCTCTGTACAAAGGATCACATGCAACAGCGGCAAGACTTTGTACAAAAGGGTGGTTGCCGGACGGGGTCCGACAACCGCGCCTTATGGGCGAAACACACGAAGATGCCCAACGTTCCAGGAGTTGCTCACCGGAGTGGTATCTTCGGTCTCAAGGCGGACAACGCCAGGCCTAGCGACTTGTTTCACCCGATAAGGGCCTTCCCACTTCCTCGAAACTTCTGGCACTAACTTTGCGGCTATAAAAGCAGTGCAAAGCTTGCTGGTAGCGAGCAGCTCGCGCAGCGGCCTGAAGACGGTCCTCCTCGAGGAGCAGCGCGTCATCTCGTCGCAGCTGCTCTTGCTCGAGCTCAGCGTGAGCGAGCACTCGAGGTGGCCCGTATGCGAGATCTGTGGGGCTAACTGTCCCCGCTCCATGAAATAGAGCGAGAGGTTGCCTGGTCATACCAGGGCTTACCTGCGCCGAGAGGTGTCGGCGTATGTTCGGACGCCGCGGCAGCATGAGCTGGCTTGGTGACGCCCGTTCCGCCGCCGGTGCCGTCCCCACCACCCGTTTGCTCCAGGGGCGGCGGGTTCGATGCGGACGGACCAGCCACCTCCGGAGCCTTCTTCTTCGGTGGCATGTCGATGAAGATGATGGAGATCTAGCCTGTGCAGACACCGGATCAGGTTCGCACAACTTCGACGCCCCCTACCTAGCGCGCCAAAGATGTCGGGGGAAATCTGCCTCCACGAACACCTATGGGGATCGAGCCCCTTTCTGGTTCGGCAGGGGGCGGAGGTCGCGCGAAGAGCGGATCGAGGCGATGCACACAAGGGGATTTACCCAGCTTCGGGCCGCACGGATGCGTAAAACCCTACTGCTGCTTTGTGGTTTGTATTGTGTTCTTGGGAGCGCTGAGTGCTACAGTACACTCAGGCAACTAATCGGACCGAGCGTGAGTGGTCTGCTTCCTCCTCCTCCTTTCTCCCTTTTCCTCACGTTGCGCATGGGGCCTCCTTTTATATGCGCAAGGGGTTACCCACAGGTGGCAACGTAGGCGGGGGTAAAACTGGAAAATGCTGTGTTGGGTACAGCTGTTTGCACAGTGCTATCATACCTAACTCTGACGGCAGGGGACAAGGGCATTAAATGCCCGTCTAGGTCGCCCAAACAGTGCAGAAAAGGGGCCGTCAGGGGAGCCACCGTTTGCCACGACGGCTACCCTGTCAGCGTCGCTTCGCCACCGCATGCCCCTGGCTGCGCAGCCTCTCGCCACGTACGCCTGGAACGGCCCCAGAGCGATGCGTGGGTGGATGAGCTGGAACGCAGGCGCGGGGTGGTGACTTGCCGCGGCAAGCGCCTTGCCGCGGTCGATGCCTTGTCGCGCCTGGGAGCTTGTTGCTCACCGGTCCTTGCCAGGACGCGTGGCGCGTCGCAGCAAGTCTCTTTTCGTGCCTTGGTCGGCCTTCCCAGCAAGCTCCTCTTGCCGGGGCCTTGTGCTTCGAGCGGCCGTCCCGGCAAGCTCCTCTTGCCGGGGCCTTGCTCTCTTCGGGTGGCCTTCCCGGCAAGCTCCTCCTGCCGGGGCCTTGGCTCAAATACTTTGTTCTTGGATGGCCCAAAAAGGGACCATGGAGAGTTTTGGCGATCGCCTGGCAAGCCTTGCCGCGGGGTGCTACGACTGCCCGTGCACAAGTTCGGGCTACTAAGGTACCCCTACTTTAGTACACCGACACGGGGGCTGCGATCTTAAAAGCCATTGAGCCAAACGCAAGCCCCGCACTCCGCATGGCACATGACTCCAAGGAGCCGGACTCTTCTCCGAACTCCGAACCTCCCTCGCCCCTGCCAATCGAATCAGATTGGGCGCCGGTAATGGAGTTCACCGCCGCGGACATCTTTCAGTATTCGCCTTTCGGTGATATTCTGAAATCTCTCAAGTCTCTCTCTTTTTCAGGAGAGCCCAGGACGAACTGTGGCCTGCGAGGTTGGGATTCGGACGACGAAGAAATTCAAAGCCCACCCACCACCCACTTAATAGCCACTGTCGACGATTTAACCGACATGCTCGACTTCGGCTCCGAAGACTTCGACGGTATGGACGACGAAGACGGAGACGAACGGGAACCAGCGCCCATAGGGCACTGGACCTCCACCCCACTTAATGACGTATTCATGGTGGATACACCTGAAAAAACTCACAATGAGGAAGAAGGGGGCGAAAAGAAGGGTAAACCCTCCGAAAAGCACTCAAAGCGGCGACGTAAACGCCGAGCGAAGCCCTGCCTCGATCAATACCCAGCCATAGAGCAGGACGAGCCGACAGATGACGAACGCATCCCAGAACAACCGTCTGAATAGGGTAACACGGGCAGAGAGGACGAACTGTCCTCCCCCGGTCATAACAGAACTCCGGACGATACCACGCCGGATAAAATCATGGAGCAGAAGAATCTCCAAGAAAGGCTCGTCGCCACAGCACGAAGCCCGAAGAAGCAGAAGCAAAAGCTAAAGACGGCGGAAGATGCACTCAAAACAAGATGGAGCAAAGTAATCAAGACCGCAGACAAATACGGCGGCAGCCGCCGCGCCAAAAGCTATCCGAAGAGAAAGCTACTGCCCGAATTCGACCAGGAGGCCCTAGAGCCCCCAAACTCGAAAAACAAAAAGTCTACACGGTCGAATAAATGACCTCTTGGCCACTACAATACAGTAAACGGCGCCGCACTCAATGCGGCATGCGACACAATCAAAGACTCGCATCATGGCCCAGCCAGGTCCATTTACGGGCCAAGAAAGCAAGCTCTCGTAAGAAATGCAAAAATTCCACCATCAGAATCCAGCCCACCCAAATATAGGGGTGCCGCACACCCTCTATGTTTCACCGATGAGGTCCTGGAATATGAATTCCCAAAGGGATTTAAACCCGTTAACATAGAGGCGTGCGATGGAACAACAGACCTGGGAGTCTGGATCGAGGATTATATCCTCCACATACATATGGCTAGAGGAGATGATCTCCACGCCATAAAATATTTACCCCTTAAGCTTAAAGGGCCAGCCCGGCACTGGCTTAAAAGCCTTCCCGAAAACACAATTGGAAGTTGGGAAGAGCTCGAGGACGCTTTTCGAGCAAATTTTCAAGGGACCTACGTCCGTCCCCCGGACGCAGACGACCTCAGTCACATAACTCAGCAATCCGGAGAATCAGCTCGGCAGTTCTGGAATAGATTCCTCACTAAAAAGAATCAAATAGTGGATTGTCCGGACGCCGAAGCCCTAGCGGCTTTTAGGCAAAATGTCCGAGATGAATGGCTCGCCAGACACCTCGGCCAGGAAAAGCCAAGAACAATGGCCGCACTCACAAGCCTCATGACCCGCTTTTGCGCAGGAGAGGACAGCTGGTTGGCACGATGCAGCCCCAGCGACCCAAGTACATCAGAAATCAGGGATGGAAACGGGAAACCATGGCGAAACAAGGACCTTCGCCAAATCAAAAGAAAAAGTCCGAAGAGCACGACAGTCAATGCCGGATTCAAAGGCTCACGGCAAAATCAGACAAAATCACCCCCTCAGGATAATAGGGAAGATCCGTCCAGTCTAAAGAGAATCATGGACAGGATATGTCAGATACACAGTACTCCTGGAAAGCCTGCTAATCATACCCACAGAGACTGTTGGGTTTTCAAACAATCCGGAAGGCTTAACGCCGAACACAAGGGGCTCGACACACCAAGTGAGGAAGAGGACGAACCCCAAAAGCAGAACACCAGGAAGCAAAAGAACTTCCCGCAAGAAGTCAAAACAGTGAACTCACTTCACATAACAAGGCATGAGGCACCCATAAAGGTCCGCACATTCAAGCCTATCTCTCAGGAGTCTGGCCACTGGTCACTAAAGCCAATCATTTTTGATCAGCTAGATTATTCTCGCAATATCAAACACGCAGGCCAGACTGCCCTGATGCTTAATCCAATAATAGACGGATTCCAGTTTACCAACGTCCTTATGGACGGTGGCAGTGGACTAAATCTGATATATCAGGATACAATTCACCACATGGGCATAAACCCAGCACGAATACGTCACAGTAAAACCTCCTTTCAAGGAGCAGCACCAGGCCCGGACACCCACTGTATGGGTTTTCTCCGGCTTGTGGTCATATTTGGCTCTGCCAATAACTTTCGTCGCGAAAAGCTTATCTTCCACATAGTCCCGTTTTCTAGTCGCTATCAAGCACTAATGGGACGCGGAGCTTTCGCTCGCTTTAACGCAATACCGCATTATGCATCCCTCATGCTAAAGATGCCCGGTCCTCGAGGCATCATCTCTTTAAAGGGAGCATACTAAACTACATCTCCTCCAAACGGAGGATTGTGCGGCCGCTTAAACGGCCGCCCAACAAAATGGCCTCGCCAGCCAAAAGACTTTTTCGATGTAAGTCACAAAAGGCCGCGGACCCGGACTCAATGAGTTCGGCACAAGCCCATTTTCGTTATAAGCTTGGTACGCCTCACCAGGGGCTGTACGCAGAGACAATAAAACTCGACCGTATCTATTTCTCACTTCACATTTTATTTATTATTCCTTTTGATCTGCACGACCCATTTTTCAATTTAGTTCTTCCCTTTTACAGATGAACATTGTACGGCGCCCGTCCAGGACACGGCACAGCGGAGACACAGGCGCATACGTGCAGTAGGGACCCGCCCCAAAGGATTCTTCTTAGATTAAGACCCTGCGTAAACCTTTTTTACTGTCTCTTGCTGCTATACATCCCCTGGTTTACCTCACTATATCCATGGAGGAGACTGGCGTTTTGGCATGTGGCCACGCCAGAATTCTTGCTCGTACCTGAACACAAGGGGCTTTTTTCTTTTTCAAGGGCGTCATTTGACACGCACCCACAAAGACCGAACACCTTAGGGAGTGTTCGGCGTCGCGAGTTTTGGCACTATATGCATCAGCTCCGAGTCATGATTTTGGTCACATGTTGGGTTGCCCGGCTCCTGAGTTCGGCCACCTTACGTTCCGTTCTGTCGGCTAAGGTTGCACCAGGAGAACTACTGCGATTGTGCCCCGGTTCGGCTGGGTGAGCACCTCAGTAGAGAAAGCCGAAAATCGACTGTCATGATGTAGCGCGAGACTGGTCGCCACTCGATGACTTATAGGAATTTATCGAATTCCTCCGTTTTGACGAAGGGCCGCTTCCCGGTCAGGCACACATGCGTCCCGAATTCGGGTAAACACAGTCGCCATTAAAGGGCTACCTAAAGAGTCCAACTGTCAAGATCCTATGGCTAAGTGAAAGTGTTAAAGCATTATAGTCCGGTTGCCTAGCCCGCGGCGCTATCACCTCCTTTGTAGGACCAAGACGTTGGGTTAAGTGTGAAAATGCGTTCTCCACGCGCACCCCCGCACTATGTGCGTGGGGGCTGAAGCCAACGACTGCAATCTTTCAGAATTTATATATTAAAACGGCCGCACAGGAGGTGTTATTAATACTTGAAGGCACAAGTCTAAATTACGCCATTACAATTTATAAAAATATTGATCTACGATTACATATGCTGTCATAAAACAGCATCTTTCGAACACTGCGTCTCTATTATACGAGCGCCCGCGAGGACTTCCTCAAAATAGTGCTCGGAAGGAATTCGGCTTTTCTCCGAATCACGGGACGCAACAACGGTGGGCTCCATATCAGCCCAATATGTCTTGACACGGGCAAGAGCCAGCCGCGCGCCCTCTGTGCAAGCGGACCTCTTTAGAGCTTCAATCCGAGGCACCACGTCAAGAAATTGCTGCACCAAACTGAAATAGCTTCTCGGCTTCGATCTCCCCGGACACAGGCGGTCCATGGCATACTTCATGGTGAGTCCGGACAACCTATTCAGCTCGGCACATTGGGCCAGGCGATCATCCACTGAGAGTGGACGCTCTGGATTAGTGAACTGCGACCAGAAGAGCTTTTCCACCTCATGATCTTTCTTATCTTGAAAGTACCTGGTCGCATCAGCGGCACTAGCCGACAAATCCAGATAGGTGTCCTCCATGCTCCATGCTCGGTCCAATGGGGCGAACTTCGGATCATAGAATTTTCTCCGCAGCAGGAAGGGCTTTCCATCCGCAATTAGTCCGGCTTGACGCAGCTCTTCCCTTGACGCTCTCATACTAGAGCGGGCGTCCTTGGCGTCGGCGACGGCCTTCTCTAAATCCGTCTGCCGGGCTCGACCTTCCTCTTCAAGAAGTTTGCAACGGTCGGTAGCACTTTTCAACTTCACGGCTATATCAGCCATCTCCTCCTTGCTTCGGCAATGGGAAGCCTGCTCGGCTTTTAGCTCTTCACGGGCTCTTCCGGCAGCCGCATCGCTTTTTCTGGCTTGTTCCTTTGCTTTGGCGAGCTCGGCCCTAAGTCCTTCTACGGCCGCCGCACCATCTGCATCAAGCATACACAAGGTAAGATATTGACATAAAGCCCCTCTTACTAACAATCGCCAAATAAACTCAATACCTTGAGCATCATCAAGCCGCTTGTTAACAAGCACGATGTCGGCTTCTGCCTCATCGAGTTGCCGTTTCATTTCGGCAAAATCTCGAGTCCGGCTCGACTCCGGACAACCTGCCACCTACATACAAAGGTGCCACTTAAAGGACCTGGGATTAAGATCCTTTGCGCGCCGCTAATCTTTGCAGCACACAGAGTCTCAGGGGCTACTATCTATACAAGGCGCATGTTATTATGCGCAATTAACACTAATGTTCGTTATTCAAAACGTACCTCAAGGCCCGCCAGTAAACTCTTGACGGCCTCGTTTAGTCCGCTTTCCGCGGATGAAATCTTTTCAATCACCGTGTGCATCAACACACGATGCTCCTCTGAAACAGAGGCTCGGCTCAGCAGAACCTTCAGCTCCTCCGACCGAACACCAGATGGTGCCGGACTCGTCCCATGGCCTTCTTCGGAGGCCGGACACGGAGAACCCCGGGGGGGCGCATGATCACCTTCTGCCTCTGGCAGATTCGGAGAAATCCTCTGCGACGACACTTCGGCGTCGCCCGCCTTGCTAGGCTATCAAGGAGGAGGCGTTCAGCTCTCCATCATCTCCGGAAGAAGATCCCCAGATGACGAGCTCTGCCGAGAAGGGTCGAGGTCCGAACTACAAGGTAAGGTTTCGGTTAAAACTTCTCAGATATAAATTAAGGATTTCTCTTAAAAGAATGACTCTCTTTCTACTTACGGCTCGTTGGAGGGCTGCTCCTTTTGAGGATTTAGTTCGGCCGAGGGGCTCCCCGACGTCGGGTCCTCTGATGCGGATTCTTTCCCCCGTTTTGGAGCTACGGCTCCCGGGTCGTCAGAGTCGGCCCTTTTCTTCCCCTGTGGAGAGGAGTTGTCGATTCCCCCCTTTGGGATGGCCCCTTTCGAAGAGGCCACGGTTTCCTTGTCCGCCCCTTCATTCTCCTCCAGAGGCGCCACCTCCAACATCCTGACTAGCACAGGATCTAGCCTGGTCTCGGGAAGGGGAGCCGGACACCGTACCAGCCTCGCCTTCGCTATCCACTCCTGCGTAAAAAGGAGAAGTACTATTAAAAAATAAGTCAATTGTACGGATAGAAGGTCCGGGCGCAAGGTCACCTACTTCTGTATCCGGGCGGTTGCGGCTTAAACCAGCATCCTCGGTCAAATACGGACTCACTCCTTGTGGTCCGAAAAACAGTCTATGCATCTCCGTAGGCGTCACGCCCTTGAAATTTCGGAGAACTCGCGGCCCCTCTGGGTTGAACTCCCACAAGCTGAGGGGGCGATGTTAGCCGGGCAGTGTCCGGCGAATCAGCATAACTTGTGTCACCTTGACCAGGTTGAGGCCTCCTTTTAGGAGATCCTTTATGCGGCCCTGCAACAAAGGAACGTCTTTGGGCAAGCCCCGATCTAACCCTGTGTTGATCCACGATGTTAAACGTGGTGGGGGGCCCGAGCGGAAGGCGGGAGGCGCTACTCAAGTGGTGCCCCGAGGAGAGGTGATGTAGAACCACTCCTGTTGCCATAAGCCGAGCTCCTCTTGAAAAGTGCCCTGGGCCATGGAGCATCGGTATTCCTTTTTATAACAGCACCTCCACACTCTACGTGACGCCCCTCGATTATCTTCGGTTCTACCTTCAAAGGTCTTGAGCCATAATCCGAAGTGAGGAGTGATATGGAGAAACGCTTCGCACACAACAATGAAGGAGGAGATATGGAGGATGGACTCCAGAGCTAGGTCATAGAATTCCAGCCCATAATAAAACATCATCCCCCTTACGAAAGGATCCGTTGGGAAGCCTAATCCCCGAAGGAAGTGGGAGATGAATACTACGCTCTCACCAGGCTGAGGGCTTGGGATCACTTGTCCTTGAGCAGGCAACCTGTGCGAGATCTCGCTGGTCAGGAACCTAGCCTCCCTCAACCTTGATACGTCCTCCTCCATAACGGAGGAGGGCATCCATTCGCCTTGAAGGCCGGAGCCGGACATTGTCGATGGTCCGGTGTGCCTAGAATCTAGAAGCCTGCGGTGTTGGAACTCGAGGCTATGGGCGAGCTTGTTTTGAAAACACAAGAGGGGAGCAAGGTCTCGGTCTCTTTATAAGAGGCAGAATATCAAGAGCCCTCCCCGTAACCGTCTTGGACTAGCCTTTAATCAAGGCAGGACGTGCTTAACAGGCACGGTTGGGTTACCCACGTCCGTATTAATGAGAATCCCGTTAAAGGGGGCACACGATCTCTGCTTCGACAAGACGTGCCAAGGAAACCGCCTCGTTGAACGTGCTGTGGTGGAACAACAAAAAATAATCCATACAGAAGGCTTGGTCGTAGTGTTATGATGCACTGCGGAATACGTCAGCAGATTTGATTTGTGTTTGTATTATTCTCTATATGGCAATACGTGGAAACTTGTTTTGCAGAGCCGGACACTATTTTTTGGTGTTTATTATCTTCTTGAAGAATTTGGAGGAGGAACCCTCCTTGCAATGCCGAAGACAATTTGCGCGCCAGACTCGTCGTCATTGAAGCCTGGTTCAGGGGCTACTGAGGGAGTCCTGGATTAGGGGGTGTTCGGATAGCCGAACTATATCTTCAGCCGGACTCCAAGACTATGAAGATACAAGATTGAAGACTTCGTCCCGTGTCCGGAAGGTTCTTTCCTTGGCGTGGAAGGCAAGCTAGGCGTGCGGATATTCAAGATCTCCTACCAATGTAACCGACTTTGTGTAACTCTAACCCTATCCGGTGCCTATATAAACCGGAGGGTTGTAGTCCGTAGGAGGAACACATCATAACCATCATCATACTCATAGGCTAGCTTCTAGGGTTTAGCCTCCTTGATCTCGTGGTAGATCTACTCTTGTACTACCCATATCATCAATATTAATCTAGCAGGAGTAGGGTTTTACCTCCATCGAGAGGGCCCGAACCTGGGTAAAATAAAGTGTCCCTAGTCTCCTGTTACCATCCGACCTTGACGCACAGATCGGGACCCCCTACCCGAGATCCGCCGGTTTTGACACCGACAGCGGTTATGACAGTCCCCCCGATGTCTACTACACAACTTGTTCTTGCAGACTCGTGTTGGGTCTCCAAGCGCAGAGTTTTGTCGGACAGTAGCAATTTTCCCTCAAGTGGATGACCTAAGCTTTATCAATCTGTGGGAGGCGTAGGATGAAGATGGTCTCTCTCAAACAACCCTGCAATCCAATACAAAAAATCTCTTGTGTCCCCAACACACCCAATACAATGGAAATTGTATAGGTGCACTAGTTCAGCGAACAGATGTTGATACAAGTGTAGTATGGATAGTAGATATAGGTTTTTGTAATCTGAAAATATAAAAACCGGATGCAGCAAGTGATAAAACCGAGCACAAACGGTATTGGAATGCTTATAAACAAGGCCTAGGGTTCATACTTTCACTAGTCCAATCTCTCAACAGTGCTAACATAATTGAATCATATAACAATCCCTCAACGTACGATAAATAATCACTCCAAAGTTCTTATCTAGCGGAGAACATAAGATGAAATTGTTGTTGTTGGGGAACGTTGCAGAAAACAAAATTTTTCCTACGGTTTCACCAAGATCCATCTATGAGTTCATCTAGCAACGAGTCATAGGAGAGAGAGATTGCATCTACATACCACTTTGTAGATCGCGAGCGGAAGCGTTCAACGAACGGGGATGAAGTAGTCGTACACACCGTGATCCAAATCACCGGAGATCCTAGCACCGAAAGCACGGCACCTCCGCGTTCAACACACGTACGGCCAGCGTAACGTCTCCTTCTTCTTGATCCAGCAAGGCAAAGGAGAGGTTGGGGAAGATGGCTCCAGCAGCAGCACGACGGCGTGGTGATGGTGGAACTATAGTACTCCGGCAGGGCTTCGCCATGCTCAACGAAGGAGGAGGAGGTGTTGGAGAGGGAGAGGGAGGCGCCAAAGACCAGGGGGTGCGGCTGCCCCCTCCCCTCCCCCGTTTATATAGGAGTGCCAAGGGGGGGCGCCGGCCCTAGGAGATCCAATCTCCTTGGGGCGGCGGCCAAGGGGAGGTTTCCCTCCCCCCAAGGCACCTAGGAGGTGCCTTCCCCTTGTGGGACTCCTTCCCTTTGTAACCCTAGGCGCATGGGCCTCTTGGGGCTGGTTCCCCTTGGCCCATGTAGGCCAAGGCGCACCCCCTAGAGCCCATGTGGCCCCCCGAGGCAGGTGGCCCCACCCGGTGGACCCCCCGGGACCCTCCGGTGGTCCCAGTACAATACCGATAACCCCGAAACTTGTCCCGATGGCCAAAACAGCACTTACTATATATAATTCTTTACCTCCGGACCATTCCGAAACTCCTCGTGACATCCGGGATCTCATCCAGGACTCCGAACAACATTCGGGTTACTGCTTATACATATCTTCACAACCCTAGCGTCACCGAACCTTAAGTGTGTAGACCCTACAGGTTCGGGAGACATGCAGACATGACCGAGACGGCTCTCGGGCAATAACCAACAGCGGGATCTGGATACCCATGTTGGCTCCCACATGCTCCACGATGATCTCATCGGATGAACCACGATGTTGAGGATTCAATTAATCCCGTATACGATTCCCTTTGTCAATCGGTATTTTACTTGCCTGAGATTCGATCGTCGGTATCCCAATACCTCGTTCAATCTCGTTACCGGCAAGTCACTTTACTCGTACCGTAATGCATGATCCCGTGATCAAACACTTTGATCACATTGAGCTCATTATGATGATGCATTACTGAGTGGGCCCGGTGATACCTCTCCGTCAAGCGGAGTGACAAATCCCAGTCCCGATCCGTGTCAACCCAACAGACACTTTCAGAGATACCCGTAGTATACCTTTATAGTCACCCAGTTACGTTGTGACGTTGGGCACACCCAAAGCACTCCTACGGTGTCCGGGAGTTACACGATCTCATGGTCTAAGGAAAGGATACTTGACATTGGAAAACTCTAGCAAACGAACTATGCGATCTTATGCTATGTTTAGGATTGGGTCTCGTCCATCACATCATTTTCCTAATGATGTGATCTCGTTATCAATGACATCCAATGTCCATAGTCAGGAAACCATGACTCAACGAGCTAGTCAACTAGAGGCTTACTAGGGACATGTTGTTGTCTGTTATTCACACATGTATTACGATTTCCGGGTAACACAATTATAGCACGAATAAAGACAATTATCATGAACAAGGAAATATAATAATAATGCTTTTATTATTGCCTCTAGAGCATATTTCCAACAGTCTCCCACTTGCACTAGAGTCAATAATCTAGTTACATTGTGATGAATCGAACACCCATAGAGTTCTGGTGCTAATCATGTTTTGCCTTAGGGAGAGGTTTAGTCAACGGATCTGCAACATTCAGATCTGTGTGCACTTTACAAATTTCTATGTCTCCATCTTGAACATTTTCACGAATGGAGTTGAAGCGACGCTTGATGTGCCTGGTCTTCTTGTGAAACCTGGGCTCCTTGGCAAGTGCAATAGCTCCAATGTTATCACAGAAGAGTTTGATTGGCCCCGACGCATTGGGTATGACTCCGAGGTCGGTGATGAACTCCTTCACCCAAATTGCTTCATGTGCTGCCTCCGAGGCTGCCATGTACTCCGCTTCACATGTAGATCCCGCCACGACGCTCTGCTTGCAACTGCACCAGCTCACTGCCCCACCATTCAAAATATACACGTATCCGGTTTGTGACTTAGAGTCATCCAGATCTGTGTCGAAGCTAGCGTCGACGTAACCCTTTACGACGAGCTCTTCGTCACCTCCATAAACGAGAAACATTTCCTTAGTCCTTTTCAGGTACTTCAGGATATTCTTGACCGCTGTCCAGTGTTCCTTGCCGGGATTACTTTGGTACCTTCCTACCAAACTTACGGCAAGGTTTACATCAGGTCTGGTACACAGCATGGCATACATAATAGAACCTATGGCTGAGGCATAGGGGATGACACTCATCTCTTCTATATCTTCTGCCGTGGTCGGACATTGAGCTGAGCTCAATTTCACACCTTATAACACAGGTAAGAACCCCTTCTTAGATTGATCCATATTGAACTTCTTCAATATCTTATCAAGGTATGTGCTTTGTGAAAGACCTATGAGGCGTCTTGATCTATCTCTATAGATCTTGGTGCCTAATATATAAGCAGCTTCTCCAAGGTCCTTCATTGAAAAACTTTTATTCAAGTAGGCCTTAATGTTGTCCAAGAGTTCTATATCATTTCCCATCAAAAGTATGTCATCTACATATAGTATGAGAAATGCTACAGAGCTCCCACTCACTTTCTTGTAAACGCAGGCTTCTCCATAAGTCTGCGTAAACCCAAACGCTTTGATCATCTCATCAAAGCGAATGTTCCAACTCCGAGATGCTTGCACCAGCCCATAAATCGAGCGTTGGAGCTTGCACACCTTGTCAGCATTCTTAGGATCGACAAAACCTTCCGGCTGCATCATATACAATTCTTCCTTAAGGAAACCATTAAGGAATGCCGTTTTGACGTCCATTTGCCATATTTCATAATCGTAGAATGCGGCAATTGCTAACATGATTCGGACGGACTTCAGCTTCGCTACCGGTGAGAAAGTCTCATCGTAGTCAATTCCTTGAACTTGTCGATAACCCTTAGCGACAAGCCGAGCTTTATAGACAGTCACATTACCATCCGCGTCTGTCTTCTTCTTAAAGATCCATTTATTTTCTATGGCTCGCCGTTCAACGGGCAAGTCAGTCAAAGTCCATACTTCGTTTTCATACATGGATCCTATATCGGATTTCATAGCTTCCAGCCATTTGTCGGAATCCGGGCCCGCCATTGCTTCCTCATAGTTCGAAGGTTCACCGTTGTCTAACAACATGATTTCCAAGACAGGGTTGCCGTACCACTCTGGTGCGGAATGTGTCCTTGTGGACCTTCGAATTTCAGTAGGAGCTTGATAAGAAGTATCTTGATCATCATCATTAATTTCCTCTCTAGTCGGTGCAGGCACCTCAGGAACGTTTTCTTGAGTTTTGCCATTTTCTGGTTCAAGAGGTAACACTTCATCAAGTTCTACTTTCCTCCCACTTACTTCTTTCGAGAGAAACTCCTTCTCTAGAAAGGATCCATTCTTGGCAACAAAGATCTTGCCTTCGGATCTGAGGTAGAAGGTATACCCAACAGTTTCTTTAGGGTATCCTATGAAGACGCATTTTTCCGACTTGGGTTCGAGCTTTTTAGGTTGAAGTTTCTTGACATAAGCATCGCATCCCCAAACTTTCAGAAACGACAGCTTAGGTTTCTTCCCAAACCATAATTCATACGGTGTCGTCTCAACGGATTTCGACGGAGCCCTATTTAAAGTGAATGCGGCAGTCTCTAAAGCATAGCCCCAAAAAGATAGCGGTAAAACGATAAGAGACATCATAGATCGCACCATATCTAATAGAGTGCGATTACGACGTTCAGACACACCATTACGCTGAGGTGTTCCAGGCGGCGTGAGTTGTGAAACTATTCCACATTTTCTTAAGTGTGTGCCAAATTCGTGACTCAAGTATTCTCCTCCACGATCTGATCGTAGAAACTTGATCTTTCTATCATGTTGATTTTCAACCTCACTCTGAAATTCCTGAACTTTTCAAAGGTTTCAGACTTGTGTTTCATTAAGTAGATATACCCATATCTACTCAAGTCATCAGTGAGGGTGAGAACATAACGATAGCCACCGCGAGCCTCAACACTCATTGGACCGCACACATCGGTATGTATGATTTCCAATAAGTTGGTTGCTCGCTCCATTGTTCCTGAGAACGGAGTCTTGGTCATTTTACCCATGAGGCATGGTTCGCACGTGTCAAATGATTCATAATCAAGAGACTCTAAAAGTCCATCTGCATGGAGCTTCTTCATGCGTTTGACACCTATGTGACCAAGGCGGCAGTGCCACAAATATGTGGGACTATTGTTATCAACTTTAACTCTTTTGGTATTCACACTATGAATATGTGTATCATCACGTACGAGATTCATTAAGAATAAACCATTAACCATCGGAGCATGACCATAAAACATATCTCTCATATAAATAGAACAACCATTATTCTCCGATTTAAATGAGTAGCCATCTCGAATTAAACGAGATCCAGACACAATGTTCATGCTCAAACTTGGCACTAAATAACAATTATTGAGGTTTAAAACTAATCCCGTAGGTAAATGTAGAGGTAGCGTGCCGACGGCGATCACATCGACCTTGGAACCATTCCCGACGCGCATCGTCACCTCGTCCTTCGCCAGTCTCTGTTTATTCCGCAGCTCCTGCTTTGAGTTACAAATGTGAGCAACTGCACCGGTATCAAATACCCAAGAGCTACTACGAGTACTGGTAAGGTACACATCAATTACATGTATATCACATATACCTTTTGTTTTGCCGGCCTTCTTGTCCGCTAAGTATTTGGGGCAGTTCCGCTTCCAGTGACCACTTCCCTTGCAATAAAAACACTCAGTCTCGGGCTTGGGTCCATTCTTTGGCTTCTTCCCGGCAACTTGCTTACGGGCGCGGCAACTTCCTTGCCGTCCTTCTTGAAGTTCTTCTTACCCTTGCCCTTCTTGAACTTAGTGGTTTTATTCACCATCAACACTTGATGTTCCTTCTTGATTTCTACCTGTGCTGATTTCAGCATAGCATATACCTCAGGAATGGTCTTTACCATCCCCTGCATGTTGTAGTTTCATCACAAAGCTCTTGTAGCTAGGTGGAAGCGACTGGAGGATTCTGTCAATGACCGCTTCATCCGGGAGATTAACTTCCAGTTGAGTCAAGCGGTTGTGCAACCCAGACATCTTGAGTATGTGTTCACTGAGAGAGCTATTTTCCTCCATCTTACAGCTAAAGAATTTGTCGGAGACTTCATATCTCTCGACCCGGGCATGAGCTTGGAAAACCATTTTCAGCTCTTCGAACATCTCATATGCTCCATGTCTCTCAAAACGCTTTTGGAGCCCCGGCTCTAAACTGTAAAGCATGCCGCACTGAACGAGGGAGTAATCATTGGAACGTGACTGCCAAGCGTTCATAACGTCTTGTTCTACAGGGAGAACAGGTGCGTCACCCAGCGGTGCTCATAGGACATAATCTTTCTTGGCAGCTATGAGGATGATCCTCAGGTTCCGGACCCAGTCCGTATAGTTGCTGCCATCGTCTTTCAGCTTGGTTTTCTCTAGGAACGCGTTGAAGTTGAGGACTACGTTGGTCATTTGATCTACAAGACATATTGTAAATATTTTAGACTAAGTTCATGATAATAAAGTTCATCTTAATCAAATTATTTAATGAACTCCCACTTAGATAGACATCCCTCTTCTAGTCATCTAAGTATTACATGATCCGAGTCAACTAGGCCGTGTCCGATCATCACGTGAGACGGACTAGTCAACATCGGTGAACATCTTCATGTTGATCGTATCTTCTATACGACTCATGCTCGACCTTTCGGTCTTCTATGTTCTGAGGCCATGTCTGTACATGCTAGGCTCGTCAAGTCAACCTAAGTGTTTGCATGTGTAAATCTGTCTTACACCCGTTGTATGTGAACGTTAGAATCTATCACACCCGATCATCACGTGGTGCTTCGAAACAACGAACTGTCGCAACGGTGCACAGTTAGGGGGAACACTTCTTGAAATTATTATGAGGGATCATCTTATATACTACCGCCGTACTAAGTAAACAAGATGCAAAACATGATAAACATCACATGCAATCAAATAATAAACGTGACATGATATGGCCAATATCACATAGCTCCTTTGATCTCCATCTTGGGGCTCCATGATCATCTTGTCACCGGCTTGACACCATGATCTCCATCAACGTGTCTCCATGAAGTTGCTCGCCAACTATTACTTCTACTACTATGGCTAACGCGTTTAGCAATAAAGTAAAGTAATTTACATGGCGTTTCTCAATGACACGCAGGTCATACAAAAATAAAGACAACTCCTATGGCTCCTGCCGGTTGTCATACTCATCAACATGCAAGTCGTGATTCCTATTACAATAGCATGAACATCTCATACATCACATATAGATCATTCATCATCCATCACAACTTTGGCCATATCATATCACAAAGCCCTTGCTGCAAAAACAAGTTAGACGTCCTCTAATTGTTGTTGCAAGTTTTACGTGGCTGAATTAGGGTTCTAGCAAGAACGTTTTCTTACCTACGTGAAAGCCACAACGTGATTTGTCAACTTCTATTTACCCTTCATAAGGACCCTTTTCATCGAATCCGCTCCAACTAAAGTGGGAGAGACAGACACCCGCCAGCCACCTTATGCAACTTGTGCATGTTAGTCAGTGGAACCGGTCTCACGTAAGCGTACGTGTAAGGTTGGTCCGGGCCGCTTCATCCCACAATACCGCTGAAGCAAGATAAGACTAGTAGCGGCAAGAAAGTTGACAACATCTACGCCCACAACAAATTGTGTTCTACTCGTGCAATAGAGAACTACGCATAGACCTAGCTCATGATGCCACTGGTGGGGAACGTTGCAGAAAACAAAAATTTTCCTACGGTTTCACCAAGATCCATCTATGAGTTCATCTAGCAACGAGTCATAGGAGAGAGAGATTGCATCTACATACCACTTTGTAGATCGTGAGCAGAAGCGTTCAACGAACGGGGATGAAGTAGTCGTACACACCGTGATCCAAATCACCGGAGATCCTAGCACCGAAAGCACGGCACCTCCGCGTTCAACACACGTACGGTCAGCGTAACGTCTCCTTCTTCTTGATCCAGCAAGGCAAAGGAGAGGTTGGGGAAGATGGCTCCAGCAGCAGCACGACGGCGTGGTGATGGTGGAACTACAGTACTCCGGCAGGGCTTCGCCGTGCTCAACGGAGGAGGAGGAGGTGTTGGAGAGGGAGAGGGAGGCGCCAAAGACCAGGGGTGCGGCTGCCCCCTCCCCTCCCCCTTTATATAGGAGTGCCAAGGGGGGGCGCCGGCCCTAGGAGATCCAATCTCCTTGGGGCGGCGGCCAAGGGGAGGTTTCCCTCCCCCCCAAGGCACCTAGGAGGTGCCTTCCCCTTGTGGGACTCCTTCCCTTTGTAACCCTAGGCGCATGGGCCTCTTGGGGCTGGTTCCCCTTGGCCCATGTAGGCCAAGGCGCACCCCCTAGAGCCCATGTGGCCCCCCGAGGCAGGTGGCCCCACCCGGTGGACCCCCCGGGACCCTCCGGTGGTCCCGGTACAATACCGATAACCCCGAAACTTGTCCCGATGGCCAAAACAGCACTTCCTATATATAATTCTTTACCTCCGGACCATTCCGAAACTCCTCGTGACGTCCGGGATCTCATCTGGGACTCCGAACAACATTCGGGTTACTGCTTATACATATCTTCACAACCCTAGCGTCACCGAACCTTAAGTGTGTAGACCCTACGGGTTCGGGAGACATGCAGACATGACCGAGACGGCTCTCGGGCAATAACCAACAGCGGGATCTGGATACCCATGTTGGCTCCCACATGCTCCATGATGATTTCATCGGATGAACCACGATGTCGAGGATTCAATTAATCCCGTATATGATTCCCTTTGTCAATCGGTATTTTACTTGCCCGAGATTCGATCGTCGGTATCCCAATACCTCGTTCAATCTCGTTTCCGGCAAGTCACTTTACTCGTATCGTAATGCATGATCCCGTGATCAAACACTTTGATCACATTGAGCTCATTATGATGATGCATTACTGAGTGGGCCCGGTGATACCTCTCCGTCAAGCGGAGTGACAAATCCCTGTCTCGATCTGTGTCAACCCAACAGACACTTTCGGAGATACCCGTAGTATACCTTTATAGTCACCCAGTTACGTTGTGACGTTTGGCACACCCGAAGCACTCCTACGGTGTCCAGGAGTTACATGATCTCATGGTCTAAGGAAAGGATACTTGACATTGGAAAACTCTAGCAAACGAACTATGCGATCTTATGCTATGTTTAGGATTCGATCTCGTCCATCACATCATTCTCCTAATGATGTGATCTCGTTATCAATGACATCCAATGTCCATAGTCAGGAAACCATGACTATCTATCGATCAACGAGCTAGTCAACTAGAGGCTTACTAGGGACATGTTGTTGTCTGTTATTCACACATGTATTACGATTTCCGGATAACACAATTATAGCATGAATAAAGACAATTATCATGAACAAGGAAATATAATAATAATGCTTTTATTATTGCCTCTAGGGCATATTTCCAACCGTTGTAGGGTACGAAACCACCTCAAAGTTATTCTTTCCAATCAATCTATTGAGATATTCCTATAAGTGTCACAAACAGCCCTAGAGTTCTTACTAAAATAACACCATATGATACACATCAACCAACTCTAATGTCACCTAGATACTCCAATGTCACCACAAGTATCTGTGAGTTGATTATTTGATATGCATCAAACAATCTCAGGTTTGTAATATTGAATCCAACACAAAGAACTTCAAAGAGTGCCGATACGTCTCCGTCGTATCTACTTTTCCAAACACTTTTGCCCTTGTTTTGGACTCTAACTTGCATGATTTGAATGGAACTAACCCGGACTGACGCTGTTTTCAGCAGAATTGCCATGGTGTTATTTTTGTGCAGAAATAAAAATTCTCGGAATGACCTGAAAATCAACGGAGATTATTTTTGGAAATAATAAAAAATACTGGCGAAAGAATCAAGGCCAGGGGCCCACACCCTGTCCATGAGGGTGGGGGCGCGCCCCCTGCCTCGTGGCCCCCCTGGAGCTCCACCGACCTCAACTCCAACTCTATATATTCACGTTCGGGGAGAAAAAAATCACAGAGAAGGATTCATCGCGTTTTACGATACGGAGCCGCCGCCAAGCCCTAATCTCTCTCGGGGGGGCTAATCTGGAGTCCGTTCGGGGCTCCGGAGAGGGGAATCCGTCGCCATCGTCATCATCAACCATCCTCCATCACCAAATTCATAATGCTCACCATCGTGCGTGAGTAATTCCATCGTAGGCTTGCTGGACGGTGATGGGTTGGATGAGATTTATCATGTAATCGAGTTAGTTTTTTAGGGTTTGATCCCTTGTATCCACTACGTTCTGCGATTGATGTTGCTATGACTTTGCTATGCTTAATGCTTGTCACTAGGGCCCGAGTGCCATGACTTCAGATCTGAACCTATTATGTTTTCATGAATATATGTGAGTTCTTGATCCTATCTTGCAAGTCATTAGTCACCTACTATGTGTTATGATCCGGCAACCCCAAAGTGACAATAATCGGGACCACTCCCGGCGATGACCGTAGTTTGAGGAGTTCATGTATTCACTATGTGTTAATGCTTTGGTCCGGTACTCTATTAAAAGGAGGCCTTAATATCCCTTTGTTTCCATTAGGACCCCGCTGCCACGGGAGGGTAGGACAAAATATGTCATGCAAGTTCTTTTCCATAAGCACGTATGACTATATTCGGAATACATGCCTACATTACATTGATGAATTGGAGCTAGTTCTGTGTCACCCTATGTTATAACTGTTGCATGAATAATCGCATTCGGCATAATTCTCCATCACTGATCCAATGCCTACGAGCTTTTCACATATTGTTCTTTGCTTATTGACTTTTCCATTGCTGTTGTTACAATCACTACAAAACTATCACTGTTACTTTTGCCACCGCTATCATTACTTCCATACTACTTTGCTACTAAATACTTTGCTGCAGATATTAAGTTATCCAGGTGTGGTTGAATTGACAACTCAACTGCTAATACTTGAGAATATTCTTTGGCTCCCCTTGTGTCGAATCAATAAATTTGGGTTGAATACTCTACCCTCGAAAACTGTTGCGATCCCCTATACTTGTGGGTTATCAAGACTATTTTCTGGCGCCGTTGCCGGGGATCATAGCTCTATTCTTTGAGTCACTTGGGATTTATATCTGCTGGTCACTATGAGGAACTTGACAGATGAAAAAACCAAAATTTATCCCTCAACTACGAGGGGGGGTAAGGAACTGCCATCTAGCTTTGCACTTGATTCACCTTCTGTTTTGACTAAGCTTGCGACACCTAAACCTGCTTATGCTATTAATTCTAATATGTCGAATGTTATTGATGATGCCACTTCTGCTATGCATGATACTTATGATGAAACTACTTCTATGCTTGATACTAGTGTGCCACTTGGCGAATTTCTTGATGAACAACTTGCTAGGGCTAGAGAGAATGAAATTACTGAAACTGATAATATGGATGAAAGTGATGATGAAGTTTCTCCCCCTAGATATGAATTGCCTGTTGTGTCTGAGGGTTATGTTATGGATGAAGAAACTGCTAGAGACTTTCTTGCTTGCAATGATAAGAGTGATCTTAAGAAATTATTAGCTAAGCTGAAAGAAAAATCTTTGAATGCTAGAATGAAATATGACCCTGCTTATGCTAATTCACCTATCTTTGTTACTGATAAGGATTATGATTTCTCTGTTGATCCCGAGATAATTACTTTGGTTGAATCTGATCCTTTTTATGGCTATGAATCTGAAACTGTTGTGGCACATCTTACTAAATTAAATGATACAGCTACCCTGTTCACTAATGATGAGAAAAGTCGCAACTACTATAATTATTTCCATTCTCATTAAAGGGTGATGCTAAGATATGGTTTAATTCTCTTGATCCTGGTTGTGTGCATAGTCCCCAGGATATGATTTATTACTTCTCTGCTAAATATTTCCCTGCTCATAAGAAACAAGCTACTTTAAGGGAAATATATAATTTTGTGCAAATTGAAGAAGAGAGTCTCCCACAAACTTGGGGGAGGCTTATCCAATTACTTAATGCCTTGCCTGATCATCCTCTCAAGAAAAATGAAATACTTGATATCTTTTATAATGGACTAACTGATGCTTCCAGAGACCACCTGGATAGTTGTGCTGGTTGTGTTTTCAGGGAAAGAACGGTTGATGAAGCTGAAATTCTATTGAATAATATGTTGACTAATGAAAATACTTGGACACTTCCTGAACCAACTCCTATGCCAACTCCAAAGAAAAGGGGTATTCTATTTCTCAGTCCTGAAGATATGCAAGAGGCAAAGAAATCTATGAAAGAAAATGGTATTAAAGCTAAAGATGTTAAGAATTTACCTCCTATTGAAGAAATACATGGTCTTAATTTGCCGCCTGTTGAAGAAATACATGGTCTTGATAACCCGACACAGGTAGTAAAGGTAAATTCTCTCTATAGATATGATAAAGCTGAAATCCCACCTACTAAGTTTGCTAGCCAATGCTTAGATGAGTTTGATAATTTTATGGTTAAGCAAGAAGATTTTAATGCTTATTTTGGTAGACAATTAAAACACAATGCTTCTATGGTTACCACTCAAGTAGAACAAATACTTAAAGCTCAGAATGATTTGCTCGATGAATTAAATAATAAGAAGAATGATAATGCTGTTAGAGTTATGACTAGAGGGGGTAAAATGACTCAGGAACCTTTGTATCCTGAGGGCCACCCTAAGAGAATTGATCAAGATTCTTAGAGAACTAATGTAGATGCACCTAGTCCTTCTGAAAAGAAGAAAAATAAAAATGATAGGACTTTTCATGTTTCTAGTGAACCTGTTGATGACACACCTGAGAATCCCAATGATATTTCTATTTCTGATGGTGAAACACAATCTGGTGATGAACATGAACCTAGTGATAATGCTAATAATGATGTTCATGTTGATGCTCAACCTAGTAATAACAATGATGTAGAGATTGAACCTGTTGTTGATCTTGATAACTCACAATCAAAGAATCGGCGTTATGATAAGAGAGACTTCGTTGCTAGGAAGCACGGTAAAGAAAGAGAACCTTGGGTTCAGAAACCCATGCCTTTTCCTCCTAAACCATGCAAGAAAAAGGATGATGAGGATTTTGAGCGCTTTGCTGGGATGATTAGACCTATCTTTTTGCGTATGCGTTCGACTGATATGCTTAAAATGAATCCTTATGCTAAGTATATGAAGGATATTGTTACAAATAAAAGAAAGATGCCGGAAGCTGAAATTTCCACCATGCTTGCTAATTATACTTTTAAGGGTGGAATACCTAAGAAACTAGGAGATCCAGGCGTACCAACTATACCATGCTCCATTAAAAGAAACTATGTTAGAACTGCTTTATGTGAACTTGGAGCCGGTGTTAGTGTTATGCCTCTCTCTCTCTTTATATCGTAGACTTGATTTGAATAAGTTGACACCTACTGAAATATCTTTCCAAATGGCTGATAAATCAACTGCTATACCTGGCGGTATCTGTGAGGATGTGCCTGTTGTGGTTGCAAATGTTACTATTTTAACGGACTTTGTTGTTCTTGATATTCCCGAGGACGATAGTATGTCTATTATTCTTGGAAGACCCTTTTTGAATACTACAGGGGCTGTTATTGATCTCAACAAGGGCAATGTCACTTTTCATGTTAATGGTAATGAGCATACGGTACACTTTCTGAGGAAACAACCTCAAGTCCACAGTATCAATTCTATTGGAAAAATTCCATCAATTATTATTGGAGGTTTTGAATTCCCTCTTCCTACTGTCAAGAAGAAATATGATATTCTTATTATTGGCGACGTGCATATCCCCGTTGAGGTAACAAAGTGTTATTCGAAATTTCTTCGGTTTCATGTTATTCGAAATGAGTTTGTTAACAAGACCTGATCAACCTTGTTAGTGCATTCCTTTTGATGAGCATGAGATGGACGAAGTTAGAAAGCACCACCTTCTGTACCCTCCTTTTACTTTCTGTTATTTAGAATAAATAAGGCAAAAATAGTATTTTTCTGTAAGTTTTCTAAATTATCCGTGCAATAAAAAAATTACCCCGAAAATAAAAGTTCTCAAAATGCCCAGAAATTGAAATATGATTTTTTCTGGAATATTTGAGAATATCTGGCACTAAGAACACGGTAGGGGGAGCAAGCACCTGGCCACGAGGGTCCAGGACGCGCCCCCTGCCTCATGGGCCCATGGTGGCTCCCCTCCAATTATTGCAGCCACCACACACTCCTTCCTCCCAAAAAATCACCAACCAGCTCAAGCACGAGTTCTAGCTCATTTTGCTGCGATTTTCGATCTCCTAGCTCAAAGCTCCACTCACAAAACTGCTTTGGGGGATTGTACTTCGGTATGTGACTCCTCCAATGGTCCAATTAGTTTTTGCTCTAGTGCTTTATTCATTGCAAATTTTTGCTGCCTAGGTGACCCTGTTCTTGAGCTTGCATGTCAAATTTATATGGTCCCAAGTAGTTCTAATGCCTGATATAGTCTCTAGGCACTTGTGGGAGTAGTTGCTATCAATTCTGTTGAGTTTGGTTCACTTCTATTTTGAGTTACTAAAATTTTCATAAATTTTCAGAAAATGATGAAGAGATTTTTGAGGGGTTCTTCGAGCCGAAGCTCAAAGGATAAGCAAAGTGAAGAAGACGAGAGGCCCAAATATAATCTCCCTCGTACCGCGGAAGTTCCGCCTTGTGAATGGCCTTGTGATAATTTCTTGAGAGCAGTCGGGATTTATGATGATTTTTATGAGTTGGCTGAGAATGCAGGCCTCACCGACTTCCTCCGCGACCAATGCAAACAGTATCTCTTACTCACTAATATATTTGTGCAAAATTTTCATTTCCATGCTAGGAGGTCACCACCTTCGGTGGATTTCTATTTATATGATGAGTATAAGGAGATGTCCCTCTATGAATTTTGTGAGGTTTGCAAGTTGCCCTTTTCGGGTAGCGTAGAGGAACCACATCGTAACGATGTGGAGGGGTTTATCGATACAATTGTTGTAGGGGGAGGAAGGTTTCCGATGCAAGAATTACTAGCATACATTTTCCTGTTCTATGTTACTTTGCAATATTTGCTAGTAGATACTTAATTGGTCATGGAAATGTGGCAACCTTAGTGCCCCTGATATTGTTATTTTGTGCCATGCCTTGTTCCGTGATGACACATTTAGTATGGGCGCTATTGTTGCAAAGCGGTTAAATCTTAACCGTACTAAGGGCCCCATCTTGGGAGGTATCTTCGCCTCGCGCCTCACTGCACATTTTAACATACCTATTAGACATTATGAGAAAGAAGAAAAGTTGTTGCCTCCTGTTTTTCTAGACTATAATAGTATGGTAGCACATGATTTCATCGTTAAGAATAGGGAAAAGATGCTTAAGTATAAACTGATATTTGATAAAATTCGCCCTGAGATTATTACTTTGCCTGCTCCTTCCTTGTTTGACTTATCTGCAGGCCAGTACCTTGTTCCGCCGGAGGCTATTCACGCCTACCGAAACCCCACACCAACTACAGAGTCGGAGTCGGAACAACAATTTGTTCCTCCACGATAGTCTGTTTACCAGTGGGATCCGGAGGAGATTGCCAACCAATGGCAACCCGAGGCTCCATCACAGTACGACCCAAACTATAACTTTGGATATCCGCCAGGCCAGCCGTGGCCATAGACCAACTTAGGCCAAAAGCCTAAGCTTGGGGGAGTACGTATTTCTCACCGACATTACATTTATGTTCACACACTCATGCTAGTTGTCGGTGCTCATACTTTTTCATTGTAATATCCATGCTAGTTTATTTTCCTTTTTATGCTTTCTTCTTGTGTGTTTGAAAAACCTTAAGAAAAATAAAAAATTATTTTAGCTTTTAGCTAGTTTACTTTCCATGTTGTACTAGTAATAATTAAAAGAAAACCCAAAAGGATTTCTTGTTCTTCTTTTGCTTGCCGGAAGCTTTCCCGTGTAAATAGTTTTATTTCTTTTCTTTTCTTTGGGGGTCGAGAGGAGAAGACCATAATGAAATTGTTGAAGTGGCTCTTATATACATTATTGTTGATTTAACCAAGAGCCCACATTGCCTTGTCTTCTGCTATTTATTGAATGCTTGTAGATTCTAGCTTAGTCCAATGCACGTGCACTATTATTATTATCCACATCGTTCGGTCGTGCAAGTGAAAGGTAATAATGACGATATATGATGGACTGATTGAGATGAGATAAGCTGGTATGAACTCAACCTCTCTTGTTTTTGTAAATATGATTAGTTCATCGTTCCTGATTCAGCCTATTATGAATAAACATGTTTGCAATGACAATTAGAGATTATAGTTGCTTATGCCATGCTTAATCAACTAGGAGTTTATAATGGTTTACCTTGCATGCCAACATGCTATTAAAATGGTTGTGATATGGTATGATAGGGTGGTATCCTCCTTTGAATGATTCAAGTGACTTGACTTGGCACATGTTCACACATGTAGTTGAAACAAATCAACATAGCCTTCACGATATTTATGTTCATGGTGGATTATATCCTACTCATGCTTGCACTCAATGTTCATTCATTTTAATGCATGTTCATGACTGTTGTCGCTCTCTAGTTGGTCGCTTCCCAGTATTTTTCTAGCCTTCACTTGTACTAAGCGGGAATACTTGTTGTCCATCCACTTCCATAAACCCCAAAGTTATTCCATATGAGCCCACTATACCTTCCTATATGTGGTATATACCTGCCGTTCCAAGTAAATTTGTATGTGCCAAACTCTAAACCTTCAAATGAAATTCTGTTTTGTATGCTCGAATAGCTCATGTATCAACTAGGGTTGTCTGTATCTTCCATGCTAGGTAGGTTATTCTCAAGAGGAGTGGACTCCGCACCTCACTCATGAGAAAATGGCTGGTCACCGGGATGCCCAGTCCCATGCTTTATGCAAATCAAATCAAAATAATTGCAAACAAAACTCCCCCGGGACTCTTGTTAGTTGGAGGCACCCATTGTTTCGGACAAGCCATGGATTGATGTTTGTTGGTGGAGGGGGAGTATAAACTTTACCATTCTGTTTGGGAACCGCCTATAATGTGTGTAGCATGGAAGATATTGAGATCTCTCGGTTGTTATGTTGACAATGAAAGTATGCCGCTCAAAATATTATTCATTTCCATTTCAAAAATCGAGCTCTGGCACCTCTACAAATCCCTACTTCCCTCTACGTAGGGCCTATCTATTTACTTTTATGTTGAGTCATCACCCTCTTATTAAAAAGCACCGGCTGGAGAGCACCGCTGTCATTTGCATCCATTACTATTAATATATATTGGGTATGACTATGACTGAATCTCTTTTACCATGAATTACTATGTTTAGTCAGTCCTTGATCTTCAGAGGTGCTCTGCATTTATGTTTTGCGGTCTCAGAAAGGGCTAGTGAGATACCATCTTGTTATATCATATTATGATTGTTTTGAGAAAGTGTTGTCATCCGAGATTTATTATTATTGCTCGCTAGTTGATTATGCCATTGATATGAGTAAACATGAGATCTAAATGTTATTGTGAATATGGTTAGTCATAATCTTTGCTGAAAACATGAATGCTGGCTTTACATATTTACAACAACAAGAGCAAACAGAGTTTGTAAAAGTTTTTCTTTATCACTTTCAGTTTATCAACTGAATTGCTTGAGGACAAGCAAAGGTTTAAGCTTGGGGGAGTTGATATGTCTCCGTCGTATCTACTTTTCCAAACACTTTTGCCCTTGTTTTGGACGCTAACTTGCATGCTTTGAATGGAACTAACCCGGACTGACACTGTTTTCAGCAGAATTGCCATGGTGTTATTTTTGTGCAGAAATAGAAGTTCTCGGAATGACCTGAAAATCAACGAAAATTATTTTTGGAAATAATAAAAAATACTGGCAAAAGAATCAAGGCCAGGGGGCCCACACCCTGTCCACGAGGGTGGGGGCGCGCCCCCTGCCTCGTGGGCCCCCTGGAGCTCCACCGACCTCAAATCCAACTCTATATATTCACGTTCGGGGAGAAAAAAATCACAGAGAAGGATTCGTCACGTTTTACGATACAGAGCCGCAGCCAAGCCCTAATCTCTCTCGGGAGGGCTGAGCTGGAGTCCGTTCGGGGCTCCGGAGAGGGGAATCCGTCGCCATCGTCATCATCAACCATCCTCCATCACCAATTTCATGATGCTCACCGCCGTGCGTGAGTAATTCCATCATAGGCTTGCTGGACGGTGATGGGTTGGATGAGATTTATCATGTAATCGAGTTAGTTTTGTTAGGGTTTGATCCCTATTATCCACTATGTTCTGAGATTGATGTTGATATGACTTTGCTATGCTTAATTTTTGTCACTAGGGCCCGAGTGCCATGATTTCAGATCTGAACCTATTATGTTTTCATGAATATATGTGAGTTCTTGATCCTATCTTGCAAGTCATTAGTCACCTACTATGTGTTATGATCCGGCAACTCCGAAGTGACAATAATTGGGACCACTCCCGGTGATGACCGTAGTTTGAGGAGTTCATGTATTCACTATGTGTTAATGTTTTGGTCTAGTACTCTATTAAAAGGAGGCCTTAATATCCCTTAGTTTCCATTAGGACCCCGCTGCCACGGGAGGGTAGGACAAAAGATGTCATGCAAGTTCTTTTCCATAAGCACGTATGACTATATTCGGAATACGTGCCTACATTACGTTGATGAATATTGGAGCTAGTTCTGTGTCACCCTATGTTATAGCTGTTGCATGAATAATCGCATCCGGCATAATTCTCCGATCCAATGCCTACGAACTTTTCACATATTGTTCTTTGCTTATTTACTTTTCCGTTGCTGCTGTTACAATCACTACAAAACTATCACTGTTACTTTTGCCACCGCTATCATTACTTCCATACTACTTTGCTACTAAATACTTTGCTGCAGATATTAAGTTATCTAGGTGTGGTTGAATTGACAACTCAACTACTAAAACTTGAGAATATTCTTTGGCTCCCCTTGTGTCGAATCAATAAATTTGGGTTGAATACTCTACCCACGAAAACTTTTGCGATCCCCTATACTTGTGGGTTATCAAGTGCCCCAAGATTTCTACTGGAGAAAGTAGGATGAAAATGTGCATCAACCGCTATGCACAGATTACCCCAATGTCACCTCAGGAATCTGCGAGTTGAGTGCCAAAACTTACATCAAGTGAATCAATAAAATACCCCATTGTCACCACGGGTATTCATATGCAAGACATACTTCAAGTGTTCTCAAATCCATAAAAGTATTCAATCCGATAATAGTGAAATGTCAAAGGTAAAACTCAATTCATCAGAACAAGATAGAGAGGGAGAAACACCATCTGATCCAACTATATTAACAAAGCTCGTGGTACTTCAAGTGTAGCGACCAGACCTCAAACAGTCTGACCTCTGTGCTCAGGTGTCATCCCTGGATCAGTAATGCTGACACCACACAGTACTTCGAAGGATTTATAACAGAGTAGCAATCACACACTTATTACATCGATGTCTCAAAGAGAACTTATTACAATAAATATGGCTTAAGGCCATCTAATAACGATAACAGCCGAAGGCTTGGAAGATAAGTGAGTCCATCAACTCCAACGGCATCACTGAGTATAGAACCACGACCTAAAAGGGCACCTTACTCGTCATCTGAAAAGTCTGCAACATGAAACGTTGCAGCCCGAAAACGGGTAAGCACATGGAATATGCTGGCAATGCAACACATAGAGAATAATGAATGATTAAGCCTATACTACATGCATATATGGCTGGTGGAAAGCTCTATGGTTATAGTTTTGCGTAAAGCCAATTTTTCCCTACTGCAAAGGAATAAAGTTATTTAACTATCATGGTGGTTGTTAAACATTGAGAATGGTTGACAGCATCCTCAATCCCATTTAAAAGTAATCATCATTAAAACCCAACAATATTAATTTAGAAGTAACATGATGAGATTCACATGATATCCAAGTACTAGATACTCAAAACGTCCATAACCGGGGACACGACTAACCATGATTAGTTTGTACACTCTGCAGAGGTTTGCGCACTTTTCCCCACAAGACTCGATCGCCTCCGTTGGTTTTCTCGCACTACATGGTGATTGAGAAACGGATGACCGAGACACAGTCTTTCAGAAGCGCTAGCACCTTACGACGGATAGACCGGTACACCTACTTTCCCCTACATCTGCTAGTCTACCCTGTAAGAGTTCACACGACTTAATCAACTATGCCAGAGCCCATAATGGCTTGTGGCTGCACACGGAAGTTTCTAGTTTGAATAATCTCATGATCCCTTTGAGCCTCGGTGGCGGTCCAAAAAGAAACAGGCAATCCTGGAATACCCAGGTACCTCAATCCACCCAGATGTGTGTTTAAGTTGCCACCTTAGATAAGCCATTAATTAACAATACTCACATCTGTCATGGATATCACTCACCCAATCCACGTCTACTAGCATAGCATGGCATAATAAGCAAACGTAGAAGTAACTCCCAAAGGTTTCATAATAAAACAGGTAATAGGTACTACCTCAACTACTTCCCATCCCACAATTTAATTATATCCTAATCATGCAATGTTTGAGGATTGATCTAATGCAATAAAAATTGGGTAGTAGAAAGGTATGATCAAAGTGTTACTTGCATTGTTGATGATCCGCGAAACCTAGAGATTCGAAGTAACAGGCGGCGCACTCCGGGTATTCTATCGCAGACAAACAAACAAGAATACAATAAGTACTCATCTAATGCACAAATAAAACTCAAATAAGAGATCTAACCAGAAAGTTCAACTTAAGAACTCCGGTTTGCAAAAAGAATCAAATCGAACAAAGCAACGAAAGTCAAACGGCGAAAGAAAACAACTTCGTTCTACTAATATGGAACTAAGTCAAATTTTAGAGTAGCAAAAACTTGTTTAAGTTGATTAATCGGATAGAGGGTTTAGAGACGAAACTCCAGGCGCTTGAATCACCTGATTCCGATAAACGAGCGAAAAGTTATACTAAAACGAAAATCGGATCAGAAATCGCGATCAGAAAAATCGCGGAATAAATCCGAGAAAAAAGAAAAACATCGAACGGATTAACAAACGAACGTTCGTTAATTAATCTAATCCAAAAATAATAAAATAAATAATTAAATAAAAAAACCGAAAATAAAACCGACGAAAACCAACCGGTTTTAAAAAAACGGGTACGGATTTCGAGGCGGCGGCGAACCTTGGGCGGCGTGTCGCGGCGGCGGCGGCGGCTTCGGCGGGCGGGTGGGCTGGCTGTGGCGGTTGTGGGCTGGGGCGGCTCGGGGCGCGGCTATTTAAAGGCTGCCCCCGGGCGGTGTCCCGCTCGGGTATGGCCCGGAGTCGGTTCGTTTTTTTAAATAATTACGCTCGGAAGAAAAATAAAAAGAAATACTAAACGGACTCCAAAAATCCCGAAATAAATTTTCCCGGGCTTCTAAAA
Source organism: Aegilops umbellulata (assembly GCA_032464435.1). Taxonomy (NCBI): domain Eukaryota; kingdom Viridiplantae; phylum Streptophyta; class Magnoliopsida; order Poales; family Poaceae; genus Aegilops; species Aegilops umbellulata. The sequence goes on along the minus strand of CP136054.1, from coordinate 110,482,986 downwards.
TCAAGACCGACAAATTGAACATTTATTTGGACCCTAAATGCAATTTTGAAAAACGCATATTTTTCGTAAATTAAAATAAAAATGTCGAAAAACTGCAAAATAAATCAAATATCAAATGATCCTATTTTTAAAATTTGAGAAAACTCAAATATGAAAATAACGAAATCCCCAACTCTCTCCGTGGGTCCTTGAGTTGCTTAGGATTTTCTTGGATCAAAACCAAAAGCAAATAAAAATATGATATGGATGATGATCTAATGTATAACATTCCAAATTGAAAATTTGGGATGTTACAAACCTACCCCCCTTAAGATGAATCTCGCCCTCGAGATTCGGGTTGGATTGAAAATAGGTGAGGGTGGTCCTTGAGCAAATCTTCCTCTCGCTCCCAGGTGGCTTCATCCTCCGTGTGGTGGCTCCACTGAACTTTGCAAAACTTGATAACCTTACTGCGGGTGACTCGGCTGCCAAACTCGAGAATCTTAACTGGTTTCTCCTCATAGGTCAAATTGTTATCCAACTAAATTGCTTCCAATGGCACTGTGTCTCTCAAAGGTATGTCAGCCATCTCCGCGTGACACTTCTTCAACTGAGAAACGTGGAATACATCATGAACTCCTGACAATCCTTCGGGCAATTCCAACTTGTAGGCCACTTCTCCCATACGCTCCAAAACTCGATATGGTCCAACAAATCGTGGCGCTAACTTTCCCTTAACTCCAAAGCGCTTAATCCCTCGAAGTGGAGATACTCGAAGATAAACTCTGTCTCCGACTTCGTAAACTGTCTCCTTGCGTTTAGAATCTGTGTAGCTCTTCTGCCTGGACTGGGCTACCTTGAGCCTATCGCGAATCAACTTCACTTTCTGTTCAGACTCCTTAATCAAATCAGGTCCAAACAACTGGCGGTCTCCAACTTCGTCCCATGATAACGGTGTCCTGCACCTCCTTCCGTACAAAGCTTCGAAAGGGGCCATCTTCAAACTGGTTTGATAACTGTTGTTGTAAGAGAACTTTGCATATGGCAAATTGTCATCCCAACTAGATCCGTAATCTAGCGCACAAGCTCTTAGCATATCCTCCAAAATCTGATTGACTCTCTCGGTCTGTCCATCTGTCTGTGGATGAAAGGCTGTGCTGAACTCTAGCCTGGTACCCAAAGTTTCGTGCAACTGCTTCCAGAACTTTGAGGTAACTGGGTTCCTCTATCTGATACGATACTCCTCGGAACTCCATGCAGACATACGATCCTGGTCATGTATATCTTTGCCAACTTAACACTAGTGTATGTGGTCTTTACTGGGATGAAATGAGCTACCTTCATCAATCGATCAACTACAACCCAAATCGAGTCATAGCCTGAACGAGTCCTTGGTAATCCCGTGATAAAATCCATGCCTAGCTTATCCCACTTTCATTCGGGTATCGGCAATGGCTGCAACAATCCTGCGGGCTTCTGATGCTCTGCCTTTACTCTCTGACATACATCACAAACTGCTACATACTCCGCAATATCCTTCTTCATTCCGGTCCACCAGAAAGTATCCTTCAAATCCAAATACATCTTGGTATTTCCTGGGTGAATCGAATAGGGTGAATCATGTGCCTCTTGCAGAATCAACTTCCTGATCTCCGGGTCATTGGGCACATAGACACGGTCTTCAAACCATAGGGTATCGTGCTCATCCTCACGAAATCCCTTAGATTTTCCTTCGTTCATTTTCTCCTTTATGGAGGCAATCTCCTTGTCAGTCTTCTGAGCTTCTATGATTCTATCCATCAACGTTGACTGTATCTCCAATGCTGCTACATAGCCTCTCGGAACTATTTCCAAACATAGCTCACGAAGATCCTGGCCTAACTCCTTTGGTATTCCTCCCGTCATTAGTGTATTGACATGGCTCTTACGGCTCAATGCGTTAGCTACTACATTAGCTTTTCCGGGATGGTAATGCAACCTCATATCATAATCCTTGACGAGCTCCAACCATCTCCTTTGTCTGAGGTTCAACTCCTTCTGCGTGAAAATGTACTTCAAACTCTTGTGATCCGTGTACACCTCACAATGATTTCCAATGAGGAAATGTCTCCATGTCTTCAATGCATGCACTACGGCTACTAACTCCAAATCATGCGTAGCATAATTCAATTCATGAGGCTTCAGTTGTCGTGAAGCATACGAAACAACTCTTCCCTCTTGCATAAGTACTGCTCCAAGTCCTCGACGTGAAGCGTCGCAATATACCTCATAATCATTGGTCTGATCTGGCAAAATTAACACTGGTGAGGTAACCAAACGTTTCTTCAACTCCTGGAAACTAGCCTCACACTCCTCAGTCCATATGAACTTGGTATACTTCTTCAGTAACTCCGTCATAGGCCTTGCAATCTTTGAGAAGTTCTCAATAAATCTCCGCTAGTATCCTGCGAGTCCAAGAAAACTCCGGATCTCTCCAACTGTTGTTGGTGCTTCCCAATTGGTTACAGTGATAACCTTGGTGGGGTCAACTGCTATTCCTTCTCCGGATATAACGTGTCCGAGGAATCCTACTTCCTTTAACCAAAACTCACATTTGCTGAACTTGGTGTATAACTGGTGTTCTCTGAGCTTCTCAAGTACCAATCGCAAATGCTCTTTATGTTCCTCTTGATCCTTTGAATAAACCAGAATATCATCAATGAACACCACGACGAACTTATCCAGAAACTCCATAAACACTTTGTTCATCATGTTCATAAAATAGGCAGGTGCGT